>CM042389.1:31274748-31504748 GCA_023634145.1 Thymallus thymallus | reverse complement strand
CCAAAATTCACCCAACTTATTGTGGGAAGTTTGTGGAAGGCTACCTGAAACGTTTGACCCAAGTTAAACAATTTAAAGGCAATGCTACCGAATACTTATTGAGTGTATGTAAACTTCTGACCCACTGGACAAAAATAAAAGCTGAAATAAATAATTCTCTCTACTATTATTCTGACATTTCACATTCTTAAAATAAAGTGGTGATCCTAACTGACCTAAGACAGGATTTACTAGGATTAAATGTCAGGAATTGTGAAACTGAGTTTAAATGTATTTGGCTAAGGTGTATGTTAACTTCTGACTTCAACTGTATGTTAATGGGAGACTTAGTAAAAATCTGACTTAAGGGAAGTTAGGATTTGCTATTATGATCGTAACTGTATGTGTCTCTCTCTCTCTGTCCACAGGTACCAGTAATGGGTCAGTTCTGGTCTATAACCTCACCAGTGGTCTTCTGCACAAGGATCTGAGTGTCCACTCCTGTGAAGTCAAGTGAGTAACATCACCCACTTCCTTAGTGTGGTCTCTCAAATCAAGGTCTGTCCACTCATCACTATCCACTCATGGCTCTGCCCAAGACACCCACTGAGCCATTTGATAATCACCTACTTGCAACTCACTTTCATCACAATTGCCACCATTCATTTAGCCATGACTTGCATCTCCTCCCAACTACTTCAGTGGATTAGATAGCCTATTCAAGTCTAGCGGGCTCAAACTCAACAGGCTCTCCAACCATTCTGTTCTATTGACCATCAACATCAATAGGACTGATGACTTAAAATCCCCTCGTTCCATTCAGTAAGGGGTGAATCCCAACTTCAACTTGACATCATTGACATGCATAACTAAGTAGAAATTAGTTGGAAGTTACACTAGTTCAGTTTCCACAGAAGCTAATGCTATTGGACCACTCTTTGGCTTCTCTACCCTCAGTGCCTGTCTGTCTATTGTGTACAGTCGTGGCCAAAAGTTTTGAGAATAACACAAGTATTGGTCTCCACAAAGTTTGCTGCCTCAGTGTTGATGATGGCAATTTGCATATACTCCAGAATGTCATGAGTGATCAGATTAATTGCAATTAATTGCAAAGTCCCTCTTTGCCATGAAAATGAACTTGAAAACATTTTCACTGCATTTCAGCCCTGCCACAAAAGGACCAGCTGCCATCATGTCAGTGATTGTCTCGTTAACACTGCTTACCTGCAAGGAAACATGTGCCGTCATCATTGCTTTGCACAAAAAGGGCTTCACAGGCAAGGATATTGCTGCTGGTAAGATAGTACCTAAATCAAACATTTATCAGATCATCAAGAACTTCAAGGAGAGAGGTTCAATTGTTGTGAAAATGGCGTCAGGGCGCCCAAGAAAGTTCAGCAAGTGTCAGGACCGTCTCCTAAAGTTGATTCAGCTGCAGGATCGGGGCACCACCAGTGCAGAGCTTGCTCAGGAATGGCAGCAGGCAGGTGTGAGTGCATCTGCACGCACAGTGAGGCGAAGACTTTTGGAGGATGGCCTGGTGTCAAGAAGGGCAGCAAAGAAGCCACTTCTCTCCAAGAAAAACATCAGAGACAGACTGATATTCTGCAAAAGGTACAGGGATTGGACTGATGAGGACTGGGGTAGAGTCATTTTCTCTGATGAATCCCCTTTCCGATTGTTTGTGCAAATCCGGAAAACACCTTGTCCGGAGAAGACAAGGTGAACGCTACCATCAGTCCTGTGTCATGCCAACAGTAAAGCATCCTCAGACCATTCATATGTGGGGTTGCTTCTCAGCTAAGGGAGTGGGCTCACTCACAATTTTGCCTAAGAACACAACCATGAATAAATAATGGTACCAACACATCCTCCGAGAGCAACTTCTCCCAACCATCCAAGAACAGTTTGGTGACGACCAATGCCTTTTCCAGCACGATGGAGCACCTTGCCATAAGGCAAATGTGATAACTAAGTGGCTCAGGGAACAAAACATCGACATTTTGGGTCCATGGCCAGGAAACTCCCCAGACCTTAATCCCATTGAGAACTTGTGGTCGATCCTCAAGAGGCGGGTGGACATGCAAAAACCCTTCTGACAAACTCCAAGCATTGATTATGCAAGAATGGCCTGCCATCAGTCAGGATGTGGGCCAGAAGTTAATTGACAGCATGCCAGGGAGGATTGCAGAGGTCTTGAAAAAGAAGGGTCAACACTGCAAAAGACTCTTTGCATAAACTGAATGTCATTGTCAATGAAAGCCTTTGACACTTATGGAATACTTGTAATAATACTTCAGTGTACCATAGTAACTACTGACATAAAGATCTAAGAACACTGAAGCAGCAAACTTTGTGGAGACCAGTACTTGTCATTCTCAACGTTTGGCCACAACTGTAGGTTAAGTGCTATAAAGTCAGGACACTCCCAAAAGGTCAAGATTAAGTCGGAGCGAAACTTTGCCTCATGAATTACAATTCTAATGAGCTCATAAACTAATCCCTGTGATTCATTAAGTGCAAGATTGAATCAATTATGTCATTCGGAAATTGATTGGGAACAAACAACCATTCATCCTCAGATGGCCAGTCACTTAACACTACAACCGCTGGGTGTCAATGGAGGCCCGGTCATTTTGACTGCAACATTCTAACAGTGTAGTTTAATATATTTCATATATGCTTTAGCAGGAATTATCATTTGGTTGTGTTCATGAAGGCCTTGGGTAACATTAGAATATGATTTTTATTTTATTTCAAATAACACAATAGCATTTTCATTAGTTTGTTACTGTAGGCTATATGTAAAAACAAAAAACACTTTTTTTTTTGTGGAGTGCCTTTGTTGGAATAACGACAAGTAAAAAAATACCCCAACCACCGAGAAGCACATTTTAAAAGACGCGTGTTCAAATAAAACATAATTATAAGCGCCAAGTGGCCTTGATAAATAGTGAAAAGCAATAATGACATTATAATTAATGTGTCGATATGACCGCAGTCAAAAATAGTTAATTTGTCTGCAACTCCACGCAATGGCATCAGTTGGATTTAATTTTGCTGATATCCTTTGTCTTAACAGTTGACACAATTTTTGTAACGTTCACTTGCTTGACACACTTTGACATATCTCTGTTTGGTTGTAGTACTTAACAGCACAGTTGTGGAGTACAACGGCAGCGAGCCACTCCATGGCTGAAGCAGCGCAAATTCCTACTATTTATGTGTCCAGGTTAAACGTTGGACGTTGGACTTCAATCATTATAAACAGTTGGTTAAATTCATGGTTATTGCATCATTTCAATCAATCACAACATCTTCAGATTTATGTGGCTCCTGCTCTGCACCCCCAGGTCTAAAGTTTTAGAACACCTACTCATTCAAGTGTTTTTCTTTATTTTGACTATTTACTACATTGTAGAATAATAGTGGAGACATCAAAACTATGAAATAACACATATGGAATCATGTAGTAACCAAGAAAGGGTTAAACAAATCAAAATATATTTGAGATTCTTCAAATAGCCAACCTTTGCCTTGGTGACAGCTTTGCAGACTCATGCCTTTTATCTACCCTTTCATCAATGCTGCCCCGTCTGTGCAAGGTATAACATTTCTTTCTCTTATGAGCTATTGGAAGCCGTCCATGGAAAACAGGAGGAGATGGAGTAACAGCTGCGTGCGACAACAAGACAGTTGTTCCTGAGAAATGGCGTCTAGCTGCGGTTGAGACCCCGGCGTTAGACAGCTACTTCACTAATTGCACACTGAATTTTAATGTGTATCACAAATAAATAGCTGTCGATGCTGTGACCATCTGGAAAATATTGTCATTGTGGTTTCTATTCTGATATGTCTTTGCTACAATGTTTCAGTACTGTTTTCAGATCATTGGACAGCATCCCTAGAAACCAATGTTCTGGAACTATCAACCAGCGCTGGGTAGTTTTGCATTACATGGTAGTCAGTATGAAAAGAACTAACGCCTAAAATGGCACTTGACAACCAGTGTTAGTGAATGTAGCATCATGTTTTGTTAAAGAAATGGATAGTTTGGGAAATAATCTTAATGCTGGTAACCCGTTGTATAAAAGCATGAATAATACTCTTGGCTTCGCCTCGTGGCTATGGCCACATCACAGCCATGGTAGAAATGTCATAACACATGCCCTCTTCAGTATTATTGCTTAAGTTAACAATGCTCTCTGCCCCTGTGAGTCTTCTCCCTGCTGACAGAGGGCCATTGTAGGAAAAACCCTTGAATAAGTAGGTGTGTCCAAACGTTTGACTGGTACTGTATGTGTCGGTAGGGTGGAAATCAGGCCAGTTCAGAGCTGGAATGGCAACTCCAAGGGAGGGACTTCGGGCTCTTTGCATCTCATTTACATTTTGGGGAAACATTTTGAAATGAATGTGGCTATGTAGGACCTCATTAAAGCATGGTGCTTAGCTTCTCCCTTGCGTGCCTGCCCAACCCCTCACCCCCTCTAAGGGCTCTCTGCTGGATTTTTGTTGTGTCTTTGGTTGGATGGAAAGTTTTCGCAGTGTTGCCAACTATACTGTAATCACTATTCTACAGTTGTAAGCACTAAAAAGTTGCTTCAATTGAGAAAGGTTGAGGTCTTAAATGCATTCTTTAAAATGTATTAGTTAGCTTAGGGTTTTTATTATTTGAGTTTTTATTATTTGAAGCGGGAAATCACCCTGTATGCAATGTGGTTTTCTATCGCCTCCTAGCTTTAGTGCTCGGAAATGTAGCGTTTTTTTTTTTCAGAGATATAAAGGTTTGAGTGAAAAACTAACTAATCCAACAAAGGCTGAGGCATGTTAATGTATTTTTTTTACTGAGGCTTTTAATGTGTGTTCTGCAGAGGCATAGAATGGGTCAGTCTCACCAGCTTCCTGTCCTTTGCCACTTCAACCCCCAACAACACTGGACTGGTGAGGAATGAGCTGCAGCATGTCGACCTTCCCACTGGTGAGTTGCACATATGCACACGCATACACACACTCCTCCCTGTGTTACCGAAATGGGCTTCCCTTCCCATTGCTCTCGAGGGTGTAAACACTCTTCCCCCACCCCCCCCCCCCCCCCCCACACAATTTTGTGCGTCTTCCGAAACATGACCCGCCAAACCAAATCTTTCCAACAATCTGTGTGTGTGTGTGTGTGTGTGTGTTGAAGCCCTTCGAAGATGACTGTAAGTCTGGGTTGATGGTTTGGGGAGAACAGTAATTGAGACACAGGGAGTAAATAAACAAAGGAGATGATTAAGAGGGCGGCATTAGAACCAGACTGGTTACAGTGACTGTACACGCACACACACACACACACACACACACACACACACACACACACACACACACACACACACACACACACACACACACACACACACACACACTCCTCCAGAGACCGTATGCCTCAACTACACCACTCTCCAGTCTCTTCACCTGCAGTATCACCTTCGTCATTGTGTCTTTTTCCCCTACAACAAACATCTTACTGGTCTCTAGACAATTGTTGGAGTTCACACCTCTACTGCTGGTCCTCAGTTTGAGTTGCTGTCTCTCACTCTACTGCTGGTCCTCAGTTTGAGTTGCTGTCTCTCACTCTACTGCTGGTCCTCAGTTTGAGTTGCTGTCTCTCACTCTACTGCTGGTCCTCAGTTTGAGTTGCTGTCTCTCACTCTACTGCTGGTCCTCAGTTTGAGTTGCTGTCTCTCACTCTACTGCTGGTCCTCAGTTTGAGTTGCTGTCTCTCACTCTACTGCTGGTCCTCAGTTTGAGTTGCTGTCTCTCACTCTACTGCTGGTCCTCAGTTTGAGTTGCTGTCTCTCACTCTACTGCTGGTCCTCAGTTTGAGTTGCTGTCTCTCACTCTACTGCTGGTCCTCAGTTTGAGTTGCTGTCTCTCACTCTACTGCTGGTCCTCAGTTTGAGTTGCTGTCTCTCACTCTACTGCTGGTCCTCAGTTTGAGTTGCTGTCTCTCACTCTACTGCTGGTCCTCAGTTTGAGTTGCTGTCTCTCACTCTACTGCTGGTCCTCAGTTTGAGTTGCTGTCTCTCACTCTACTGCTGGTCCTCAGTTTGAGTTGCTGTCTCTCACTCGTGCATTTTACACCTCCGTTATTGTTCTCTGCAGTAGATCAGTATTTTTTGGTGAAGTGCATTCTTGTTTTTTTCCTTCTGGCATTTTGAGTAGATATAGGACACTTGATTCATGAGAATATTATATGTGTGTTTATGTGAGTAAAATGAGATCTCTGCAGCATATCTAAAGTGGCTTATTCTGTCTGTCTGTCTGTGTCTCTGTCTCTGTCTGTCGGTCTCACTCTCTCTGTCGGTCTCTGTCTGTCGGTCTCTGTCTGTCGGTCTCTCTCTGTCTGTCTGTCGGTCTCTGTCTGTCGGTCTCTCTCTGTCTGTCTGTCGGTCTCTGTCTGTCTGTCGGTCTCTCTGTCTGTCTGTCGGTCTCTCGTCTGTCTGTCGGTGTCTGTCTGTTTGTCGGTCTCTCGTCTGTCTGTCGGTCTGTCTGTCTGTCTGTCTGTCTGTCTGTCTGTCTGTCTGTCTGTCTGTCTGTCTGTCTGTCTGTCTGTCTGTCTGTCTGTCTGTCTGTCTGTCGGTCTCTCTCTCTCTGTCGGTCACTCTCTCCTCTCTCTCCCCTCTCACAGGCAGGTGCTTTCCATTCCGAGGCGAGCAGGGGAACGATGAGCCCGCCATTGAGATGATGAAAGTGTCTCATCTGAAGTAAGTCCCCTACACACAGCCCCCTCCCTACACTTACACCTACCACACACATGCATACACGAACGCACCCTTCACCTTAACCTCTCTCCCTACTGCATGTTTTTTTTACTAAGCCTGTGTGCTGTCAACCCATTTTCTTTAAGAGGCTAGGCATACTCTCATTTTGCTCCTGTCAGCCTCAAGCACCTGCTTCTGATGGCTAAAGGCCCTCTAAAGAGAGAGAGAGAGAGAGAGAAGAGATGAGGAGAGAGAGAGCGAGAAGGGGAGATGGTGAGGGATAAAGAGTTTTAGACAAAAGACGGAGGGGGAGAGATTTACCTTGGCAAGGGCTGGGCTGTCTCATCAGTTCTGCTCTTTGTCTCTGTTCCCTTAGAGCTCATTTATATTCTGATGCTATTTGTTCTCTCAGCACAATCTCCAGTACACCACAGGGCACCCTTCACACAAATAATGGATGTTCAAAATCTGTGGATGCTTGTGTGTCAACAAATGTGTGTGTCTCTGAGAGAGAGAAAGTGGCCCATAGAGCCCATGGGGATGATTTTGATGGTACAGACTGTGATGTTCCTGTACTGCGTTGTGTGTGTGTGTGTGTGTGTGTGTGTGTGTGTGTGTGTGTCACACCCTACAGGCAGTACCTGGTGGTGGTGTTCAAAGACAAGCCTCTGGAACTGTGGGACGTCCGGACCGGCACCCTGCTACGAGAGATGGCCAAGAACTTCCCCACTGTTACTGCACTGGTACACACACACACACACACACACACACACACACACACACACACACACACACACACACACACCATAGCACACAAAGGCGAAAGGTGCTTCAACAAAGTAATGAATAAAGGGTCTGAATACTTATGTAAATGTAATATTTTTCCTATTTTTAATACATTTGCAAAAAAAAACTGTTTTTGCTTTGCCATTATGGGGTACTGTATGTAGATTGATGGAAATATTAAATTTAATTTAATCAAATGTTATAGTAAGGCTGTAATGTAACAAAAATGTGAAAAAAAAGTAAAGGGTTCTGAATACCTTCCGAATGCACTGTACTCACTCAAGCCTGTGTACACGTTGGTATATTTGCAATTAGTTGGGGAATTTCTATTTTCTCATCAAGGAAGTAGCTTCTTCATTATTCCCAAGAAAAATTAATGAAAGGAGAGGGAAGTTGGTCAAACTTTACTGTGAGACAAATAGCAGCCACAGTAACGTTACTAATACATGCTCTCCCGAGCCCCTTACTGCCTGCTCATTTCCACATTGATTGCACCCTCTGGGCAAAATGGGGCAGCGGTTAAGGCCGCAATCTTGAATGATTAAACAGAACGTGAGAAACAGTGCTATTTTATGATTTTGTGGATCTGAAAAAAATAAAATAGGAAAACTTATTTTATTTATCTCAATGTTTATGTACACCAATAATGGTGTACTTCAAGATGTCAGGCAGCTGAAGAAATATCAGTGTGTGTGTGCGTGTGCGTGCAGGAGTGGTCCCCCTCCCACAACCTGAAGAGTCTGAAGAAGAAACAGATGTTAGCGCGGGAGGTCATGGCCAGACAGACCGTTGTGTCTGACACGGAGCAGAGCAGCGTGGAGTTCCCCGTTATCAGGTCAGCGTGCATGAAGGGGTTGGTTTACACCTCTGCTCTAAGGCGTGGAGTTTTGACATGTGGTCCGAAAAAAAACTCTCGCCCTACTCACCTTTACTCATACATTCATTGCATTTGCTCAATGTGTCTTTATTTATATCGCGTGTGTGTTTCCTGAAGACATCTCGTGGTGAGATGTGGTGTCAGTATGTATCCAGCCCAGGCAACTAGGTTCAGAGCGGATGGTCGGGGGATAATTATAATAATTTGTACAAAAAGAGATTATATTTAACAATGATGTCATACCTTGATTACATTGAGACACAATCACGTGTCTTTTTATTTTATTTGTGGGAATAACTTAAACACGTTTTGCTGACTTCCTGGTGATTTTACAGTATTTTTTAAAAACTATAATCTAAAAGGGAGCAAAATCAACCTTGGGCTACCTGTTGCGGACCCCTGATCTAGCCCTCGCTTTATCAGTGGTCCTCACTTAGTAAAACGCGTGTGTGTGTGGTTCTAGTCTTCTGCAGGATGCAGAGAGTAAATCTTCGGGAGGAAGCCAGGCCATCTCAGCGAGGGAACACTTTGTGTTCACAGACACAGACGGACAGGTGTACCATATCACTGTCGAGGGGAACACCGTCAAAGACGGTGCCCGCATCCCCCCAGACGTGAGTCTTCACTCTACCTTCTGCTGCTGTAATGCTACTGTAATTCTAGCAGTTTTCAGTTGTGCTAACATATTTGTAAAAGGGTTTTCTAATGATCAATTAGCCTTTTTAAAATGATAAACTTGGATTAGCTAACACAACGTGCCATTGGAAAACAGGAGTGAAGTTTGCTGATAATGGGCCTCTGTACGCCTATGTAGATATTCCATAAAAAATCTGCCGTTTCCAGCTAAAATATTCATTTACAACATTAACATGTCTACACTGTATTTCTGATCAATTTGATGTTATTTTAATGGACAAAGAATGTGGTTGAATCTGCTTTTGAAATTCACTGCTCGACTGAGGGACCTCAGGGACCTCAGTTCTGCCAAATTATCTAAAAGAGAATTGGAGGCTCTGGTGGACATATTTGCAGTCAGCATTCCAATTGCTCGCTCAATACTTGAGACATTGTGTTGTCTGACAAAACTGCACATTTTAGAGGCCTTTTATTGTCCCCAGCACCTGTGTAATGACAATGCTGTTTAATCAGCTATTTGATATTCCACACGTCAGGTGGATGGATTATCTTGGCAAAGGAGAAATGCTCACTAACAGGGACGTAAACAAATTTGTGCATACCATTTGAAAGAAATACGTTTTTTTTTGTGCGTATGGAAAATGTATTGGATCTTTTATTTCAGCTCATGAAAAATCTAATTGTATTTGTCACATGCAGGTGTAGACCTTACAGTGGAATGCTTACCTACAAGCCCTAACCAACAATGCTTTAAAACATTTTTATATAGAATGTAAAAGTAACAAATAGTAAAACAGCAGCAGTAAAATTACAAAAGCGAGGCTATATACAGGAAGTACCAGAACAGAGTCAATGTGAGGAGGCTATATACAGGAAGTACCAGAACAGAGTCAATGTGAGGAGGCTATATAAAGGAAGTACCAGTACAGAGTCAATGTGAGGAGGCTATATAAAGGAAGTACCAGTGCAGAGTCAATGTGAGGAGGCTATATAAAGGAAGTACCAGTACAGATTCAATGTGAGGAGGCTATATACAGGTGGTACCAGTACAGAGTCAATGTGCTGGAGCACCGGTTAGTCGAGGTAATTGAGGTAATATTTACATGTAGGTAGAGTTAAAGTGACTATGCATAAACAGAGAGTAGCAGCAGCATAAAGAGGGGTCTGGTGGCCCTTTGATTAGCTGTTCAGGAGTCTTATGGCTTGGGGGTAGAAGCTGTTAATGAAGCCTTGCCGTGCGGTAGCAGAGAGAACAGTCTATGACTGGGGTGACTGGAGTCTTTGAACATTTTTAAGGCCTTCCTCTGACACCGCATGGTATAGAGGTCCTGGATGGCAGGAAGCTTGGCCCCAGTGATGTACTGGGCCGTACGCACAACAGTTGCCATACCAGGCGGTGATGCAACCAGTCAGGATGCTCTCGATGGTGCAGCTGTAGAAGTGGGGCATAGGTTTTGTCGTGCCCTCTTCACGACTGTCTTAGTGTGTTTGGACCATGATAGTTTGTTGGTGATGTGGACACCAAGGAACTTGAAGCTCTCAACCTGCTCCACTACAGCCCCGTCGATGAGAATGGGGGTGTGCTCGGCCCTCTTTTTCCTGTAGTCCACAATCAGCTCCTTTGTCTTGATTACGTTGAGGGAGAGGTTGTTGTCCTGGCACCACACGGCCAGGTCTCTGACCTCCTCCCTATAGGCTGTGTCATCGTTGTCAGTGATCAGGCCTACCACTGTTATGTCGTCTGAAATCTTGATGATGGCATTGGAGTCGTGCCTGGCCATGGGACCAACACTTTACATGTTGCGTGTATATTTCTGTTAAGTTGAATTGTTGCTGTGGCCCCTCTTTTGTGGCACCAGGTCATCTGCATTGTGTTTCCTGTGTAGTTAAGTGGGACTTTTGATTGTTCTAGTGTTTTTGACAATTCATGAATGTATATATTAAATAGAATTGAGCTCAAGTTGTTCCCCTGTTTCACTCCGCAGCCTTGGGAAAATAAATGTGTGTTTATTGCACATTTGTTATTTGTATAAATTGATTTGATGACGTATGTTTTTCCACCCACACCACATTCAATGAATTTGATAAAATGGCCTTCATGCCAAATTGAATCAAAGGCTTTTTGGAAATTTCCCTCTTTCTCTCTACACCACAGGCTCTCTAAACGTTTGTTCTCTGTGACCGCACACGTTCATCCCCACTCAGAGTGAGAGACGACGACAAAATACATTTCTAGTCATTTTCTCCTCCATTTCTCAAATGCCTTTGAGAGGAGACTATTGTTTTCTGTGTGGCTATTTTGTTTCTCATGTGGTGTGAGACAAGCAATACTTTCCATAGGCGAGATTCCCCGTTCCTCCTCCACAAAGCTTGCGCCTCAATCGCTCTGTCTCTTCACCAACTTAGGGCTTGTAGGTAAGCATCCTGCTTCCTCTCTGGTATTTTATGTGGTGCACATCAACATCGAACCAGCCTCACAACTCAATAATTGGGATCAAATGACAGGTTGTCAAATCTTGACCCTACTTCGTAATGATGGGAGATTTTGTTTTAGACAGCTTTCATTCTCTCATATCTGTAGAGCACAAGTCACCAGCAAAGTTTTTGTGCGATTCTCAGTGTACAGGTTTGTCGTCTGTCTGCCTGTCTGCGTGTGCGTCTGTGCACTTCTCTGTTTATCGCTCTTTAAGTGTTTTTGTCCTAGTTTGTCTTGTGTCGGTGCTCTCTCTGGTAGGTTGGTTTCAAACTACTTAGGCCCAGGGAAGCCTGAGTGCCTGTCTGCTTTAAACCACCTTGATTTGAAGGCAACAACCTTGTAGTTCTACGCAAAAACAGTCAAGGCTAGGTGTTGCATGGAGGACTAAGGGTGTGGTACCATATCTTATTATTATTTTCAACATTACATATCGTGTTTACATTTTAGTGAATCTTTTGTTTAGCAGATTCTCTTATCCATAACCAGCCTACTTTCAGTTCATTCTCTTCAGCAAAAATGCCAGGTTGAGTTTTCAATGTTTAGTCTTCATACATAATTAGAACACTCAATCAACTTAACTAACGTATGTACATTTAAAGAAGTGGATGTTTAGTTTCTTCATGCTCTACTAAGCAGAGGCTGGGATCTGTTCATATGTTGTAAAATGGTGCAGAGGCTGAGAGTCCTTCAGTGGAAACGTTGTGTTATAGTCCCGTGTAGCTCAGATGGTAGAGCGTGGTGCTTGCAACTCCAGGGTTGTGGGTTCGATTCCCACGGGGGACCAGTGCTAAATGACTCAAATATACATGTACATTAGTACCTAAAGTGTTCATGAAGATGCAAGAACACTTAGAATTTCGGGCTGCAGTTGCAGACTGTTGATTCAGACAACAATGCATTGGCAGGCAAGCAGCAGAAGGACGAGGAGGCTACTATTCCCCATTGTTTATCAGTGCAATTTTCACGACCAACTTGTTGTTGATGTGCATAACTGAGGGAGAGAGAGCTTACATTTTCATGGTTGTTTGATCAACAGGACTGTGCAGTTCCCACATGTAAGAGGACTAGCGTGGTGTTTACATATTTGCAGAAATCCATTCAGACGTGTTTTGTGTCTTTTTGAAGTCGCGCTGGTGCTACTGCCTGTGAACACAGTCCAGTTCAAAGTGAATGATGGCAGGCCCGTGTGGCAAATTGCTTATTTGTATATAGGCCTACTGTAGTTCTGATTTTGTCTATGGCGCACCGATCTGAGTAGACTTTTGTCCTGGACAAGACTGATGTATTTATTAGGTTTTATTTATTTATTAGGTCTCTATTAATTGTCCAAATGCAAAATGCCTTATTATACTTCATTCACATTCTATGAATTTCTGAAAACGTGAAAATGACCATATCTAAGATGTCACTTTTCACAAAATTAATACATATTTGGAATATTCTTCCTGGGGGTGTATATGAAAAAATTGTAATATTTTAATTTAGCTAAAACGCTGTCAGTTGACTACCAGAGGATTATCATTAAAGGGATTTCTGAGTGATTTGGTTGAAGTTGTTTTCACTGGCTGCTCTTCTCTCCTCACCTTATAGCACCTCTCTTTCTGTGTGTGTGTGTGTGTGTGTTACAGGGCAGTATGGGTAGCATTGCGTGCATCGCCTGGAAGGGAGACACTCTGGTTCTCGGTGATGTGGACGGGAACCTTAACTTCTGGGACCTCAAGGCCCGTCTCTCCAGGTAACAAGTCACATGTTTTTGCGTGTGTGCATTCGTCCGTGCGTGCGTGAGTGTGTGTAGTACCTCTGTGTTTGTTCCAGGGGGATTCCTACTCACCGTGGTTGGGTGAAGAAGATCCGTTTCGCACCTGGGAAAGGGAACCAGAAGCTACTGGTCATGTACACAGATGGGGCAGAAGTCTGGGACACCAAAGAGGTGAGAGTTATTTATCTCTCTTGGTCCAAAGAGGTGAGAGTTATTTATCTCTCTTGGTCCAAAGAGGTGAGAGTTATTTATCTCTCTTGGTCCAAAGAGGTGAGAGTTATTTATCTCTCTTGGTCCAAAGAGGTGAGAGTTATTTATCTCTCTTGGTCCTTAATAGCAACTAGAGACATTCTGTGTGAATTTGATTTAGGTCCATTGCAAGTAAAACACTTTCCTCAATAAAGTAGCTATCAGCAAAAGCAGTGCTAGTAAAAAAACAAGCCATGTACAACGGTAAGGTGTTAGTATTTGTTTTATATATTTCTAACCAAGTTGCTCTATGAAGAGATACATCCAGTTCATAGTGACCTTCAGATCATTTCGTTTTGGTTGTAAAGGATCATTTCAGGCTATCAGAGAATAACACTCACAAGGAGCCTTAAAGCTTTACCACTGACACTTATGCACACAAAGTTCCAGCAGGATGGAGGCCCCTCACTGCTCTGCTGTGTCTAGCTGACTTTTACCTTTGTTTAACGCGAGCCTCCATTATCAAGGCTAGAGCACCTCACAATGTCTGAGAGGTAACCTCCTTTCAAGGGGTTGTTCTCATGTTCCCTTCACATTTATATATATATTTTTAAATTTAGACAATTGAAATGTAGATGAGGTAAGACAGCATAAAAGTATAGAGTGGGATGGGTTTGGTACCCATGCTGCTGAGTCTCAAAGCCCACAACAACCTCCCTCCCCAGTCCCTACTCGCAAACTTAGTTCAAGATGTGTTTACCCCTGCACTTCACAATGTGCCTAAAGATGAATTTAGGAGAAAATTAATCAAGACAGATTATCCAACGTAATACTTTGACTGCAGTTGGTATGGATATGAGGAATTGGGAGTCCCCAGTGGTCCAGTGCTGCACATAAGGAGAGATGGATCGCCTATGGGGAATTGCATGTGCGCCATCAGAGAGAGAAGCTGGAGGCAACAGATGGAGAGAGCGGGAGAGAGAGAAAGGATGGAGAAGAGGGAGAAATATAGGAGAGATCTCAGAAACGCACCAGTGCTCTCTTGACAACTGGGTCTCAGAGACTCCTCCTCGCTCGCTCGCTCGCACAAACACACAAAAGGAGACTCCAGGAAACTCTAAGATCAGTTCCATGGGGGCTTGCCTTTTTCATTCTGCTACTGTTGACTTATAGGCAACTTAAGTCGACATAGACATCTGTCTGGACAATTATAAGTTTCATGTTGACAGTTTGACAGGTTGGTTTGAGAACTATGTAAACGTTGTATTTCCCATCACCTGTCAATGTAATCCTAAATTAGATAGATAGATAGGTACTTTATTGATCCCCCGGGGGGGAAATTTCATCCAATTAACATCCAACCTCAAATACCTATTTTCTAAACCAATCATATAACCATGCTCCTCCCTCTGACCAATCAGAGCTTCTGTTGTGTAACCATGCTCATCACCCCGACCTCTGATCCCTGCAGGTGAGCATGGTGAGTAGCCTGCGGATTGGTCGGAATGTGAACTACCGTATCCTGGACGTCGACTGGTGCACCTCGGACAAGGTGGTGCTAGCCTCTGACGACGGCTGCATCCGTGTGCTGGAGATGGCCATGAAGTCTGCCAGCTACAGAATGGATGAACAGGACCTGACCGGTGAGAGATGGGAAGTGAAAGGGTATATAGGCTTAGGGGAAGTAGAGCTGCGCCTGGATTCTCCCGAAGTTCAGTCATGGATGTATAATCATTGGATTGCTGAAATAATTGGCTAAAGGGAGTTTTCAGCGTCGTTTAATCCATAGTGTGCAAGTGCAAACGTTGAGAGAAGGGGGTAGAATCAGAACGCTGCCTGTTGCTGTCTCTGAGTACGGTGGAGGTAGGAATTATTTACCGTATTTCGTATTTCGTTGTTCATTGCGAAATTTTAGTTCAAACTACTGATTTAAATAGCTGAGTGATAAACACTGCACATTTACAGTATTAGGGGTGCGTCATTAGCTGACACTGGCAATTGCATCAACACCAACCACTTCCTAATGCTCTTCTGACCTGTAACCTTTGACCTCTAACCCTCTCAGATCCTGTGTGGTGTCCTTACCTGCTGCTCCCCCGTGCTGCCCTCACCCTGAAGGCCTTCCTCCTGCTGCAACCCTGGTCTGGCACCTTCACCATGGACATCACACAAGTGTAGGTATCATCTCTAAATGGGTCCCCCATTAACCCTCTTGAGTCCCTTTCAGTGGCCCCGCAGAAATCTAATTAGCATAACACACAAATCCCCATATAAATATGTCTCTTTGAGCTAGCTAGTTTTTTGCATGGGCTGCGTCTCAAACTATTAGGGCTTCGAACTATTATGGTAAGATGAGTCTCTCACGAACACGTACATGCCAGTTGTTTTGCTGTAGAATGACCACAAGACTGGCCTGAAGGTAGCCCCGTATAAGTTTTTTAAAAGATACAGTTAATTCAGAAAGTATTCAGACCCCTTGACTTTTCCCACATTTTGTTACGTTACAGCCTTATTCTAAAATGTATTAAATAAATACAAAAATTAATATCTACACACAATAGGCCATAATGACAAAGCTAGAACAGTTTTTATTTATGTTTGCAAATGTATAAAAAAACAGAAATACCTTTATTTACATTAATGTGTTCAGACACTTTGCTATTGAGCTCCGGTGTTTCTACAACTTGGTTGGAGTCCACCTGTGGAAAGACACACCTGTTTATATAAGGTCCCACAGTTGAAAAAACCAAGTTCCTCTGTGGAGATGGGAGAACCTTCCAGAAGGACAACCATCTCTGCAGCCCTGTACCAATCAGGCCTTTATGGTAGAGTGGCCAGACGGAAGCCACTCCTCAGTAAAAGGCACATGACACCCCACTTGGAGTTTGCCAAAAGGGACCTAAAGAAATTTCAGACCATGAGAAAAAGGATTCTCTGGTCTTATGAAACCAAGATTGAAGTCTTTGGCCTGAATGCCAAGCGTCACGTCTGGAGGAAACCTGGCACCTCCCTATGGTGAAGCATGGTGGTGGTAGCATCATGCTGTAGACTTCAGGAAACAGCAGAGGGAGCATCCCCCGATCCACATCGATGGGACCACAGTGGAGAAGGTGGAAAGCTTCAAGTTACACGGCGTGCACATCACCAACAATCTGAAATGGTCAACCCACACAGACAGTGTGGTGAAGAAGGCGCAACAGAGCCTCTTCAACCTCAGGAGGCTAAAAAAATTGGTCTTAACACCTAAAATCCTCACCAAACTTTACAAATGCAAAATTGAGAGCATCCTGTCGGGCTGCATCACTACCTGGTATGGTAACTGCACCGCCCATAACCGCTAAGCTCTCCAGAGGGTGCTGCGGTCTGCCCAACGCATTACTGGGAGAAAACTTCCCACCCTCCTGGACACCTACAGCACCCGTTGCCACAGAAAGGCCAAAAAGATCATCAAAGACATCAACCACCCGAGCCACTGCCTGTTCACCCTGCTATCATCCAGAAGGCGAGGTCAGTACAGGAGCATCAAAGCTGGGACCGAGAGACTGAAAAACAGCTTCTATCTCAAGGCCATCAGACTGTTAAATAGCCATCACTAACACACCAGAGGCGGCTGCCTATAGTCACCAATTAGAAATCACAGGACACAATAATGTATCTGTACCTGCATCACTCATCTCTATGTATAAACTGCACTCTACACTATTCTACGGTATCTTAGTTACTCAAATTGTGTGCAATATGGCATCACCCATCTCATATGTATATAGTGGAATGTACTCTACTTCACCATTGACTGCTGAACAACCATCTCTAGTACATCAGAGATTCCTGCCTATAGATATATTGCACTCTACACTTTACCATTGACTGCTGAACAACCATCTCTAGTACATCAGAGACTGCTGCCTATAGATATATTGTACTCTATACTTTACCATTGACTGCTGAACAACCATCTCTAGTACATCAGAGACTGCTGCCTATAGATATAGATTAGAAATCACCGGCCACTTAAGGAATGTAACACTAGTCACTTTAATAATGTTTCTGTACGCTATACTCTTCTTCAGTATCTTAGTCACCTAATCGTGTTTACATTCTGCATCACCAATCTCTTACAGTGGGGAGAACAAGTATTTGATACACTGCCGATTTTGCAGGTTTTCCCACTTACAAAGCATGTAGAAGTCTGGTTATGGATAAGAGAATCTGTAATAAAATCCATAAAATCACATTGTATGATTTTTAAGTAATTAATTTGCATTTTATTGCATGACATAAGAATTTGATACATCAGAAAAGCAGAACTTAATATTTGGTACAGAAACCTTTGTTTGCAATTACAGAGATCATACGTTTTCTGTAGTTCTTGACCAGGTTTGCACACACTGCAGCAGGGATTTTGGCCCACTCCTCCATACAGACCTTCTCCAGATCCTTCAGGTTTCGGGGCTGTCGCTGGGCAATACGGACTTTCAGCTCCCTCCAAAGATTTTCTATTGGGTTCAGGTCTGGAGACTGGCTAGGCCACTCCAGGACCTTGAGATGCTTCTTACGGAGCCACTCCTTAGTTGCCCTGGCTGTGTGTTTCGGGTCGTTGTCATGCTGGAAGACCCAGCCATGACCCATCTTCAATGCTCTTACTGAGGGAAGGAGGTTGTTGGCCAATATCTCACGATACATGGCCCCATCCATCCTCCCCTCAATACGGTGCAGTCGTCCTGTCCCCTTTGCAGAAATCATCCCCGAAGAATGATGTTTCCACCTCCATGCTTCACGGTTGGGATGGTGTTCTTGGGGTTGTACTCATCCTTCTTCCTCCAAACACGGCGAGTGGAGTTTAGACCAAAAAGCTATTTTTTTGTCTCATCAGACCACATGACCTTCTCCCATTCCTCCTCTGGATCATCCAGATGGTCATTGGCAAACTTCAGACGGGCCTGGACATGCGCTGGCTTGAGCAGGGGGACCTTGCGTGCGCTGCAGGATTTTAATCCATGACGGCGTAGTGTTTTACTAATGGTTTTCTTTGCGACTGTGGTCCCAGCTCTCTTCGGGTCATTGACCAGGTCCTGCCGTGTAGTTCTGGGCTGATCCCTCACCTTCCTCATGCCCCACGAGGTGAGATCTTGCATGGTGCCCCAGACCGAGGGAGATTGACCGTCATCTTGAACTTCTTCCATTTTCTAATAATTGCGCCAACAGTTGTTGCCTTCTCACCAAGCTGCTTGCCTATTGTCCTGTAGCCCATCCCAGCCTTGTGCAGGTCTACAATTTTATCCCTGATGTCCTTACACAGCTCTCTGGTCTTGGCCATTGTGGAGAGGTTGGAGTCTGTTTGATTGAGTGTGTGGACAGGTGTCTTTTATACAGGTAACGAGTTCAAACAGGTGCAGTTAATACAGGTAATGAGTGGAGAACAGGAGGGCTTCTAAAAGAAAAACTCACAGGTCTGTGAGAGCCGGAGTTCTTACTGGTTGGTAGGTGATCAAATACTTATGTCATGCAATAAAATGCAAATTAATTATTTAAAAATCATACAATGTGATTTTCTGGATTTTTTAGGTTCCGTCTCTCACAGTTGAAGTGTACCTATGATAAAAATTACAGACCTCTACATGCTTTTTAAGTAGGAAAACCTGCAAAATCGGCAGTGTATCAAATACTTGTTCTCCCCACTGTATGTATTAACTGTATACTATAAAGCTTACTATGCCACTGGATCTTAGTCCAATGCCGCCCTGACATATATGTATATATTCTCAATCCTTTCTTACTTAGATTTATGTGTTTGGGTATATGTTGTGAAACTGTTATATTTTATTGTTGGATAGTACTGCACTGTCGGCGCTAGAAGCACAAGCATTTCGCTACACCCGCAATAACATCTGATAACCACGTGTACGTGACCAATCAAATTTGATTTGATCACATCCATATCTTAACAAAAATACTTTAATCATTTGTCATATTTAATTTAAGGATGGACATTTCACATATAAAGGGGTTATACTTTCCAAGTTACAGTATTTACTTTATAACATGTTTTATTTACATCACAAATACATTATTAGCCTAGACATTTTTTTGTGTTAAAAATAACTTTTGCATTTCAGAGCGGTGGTAAAGCATTCCGAAGTGAAATGTCTCCCATATTGTATCCAAGGCAATTTAACTTATTCCAGACGCCGCTGTCGGAGAAGATATATTCGGAGTGGACTTCTAGTCTGATTCAGAAGGCGTGGATTCACCATCCACCACTTCCGAGTATTTTACTCGCTAATGTTCAATCAATGGACAATAAAGTAGACAAGCTCAGGGCGAGGATCTCCTTCCAGAGAGATATCAGGGACTGTAACATACTCTGTTTCATGGAATCATGGCTCTCTCCGGATATACTGTCCCATTCCATACAGCCCTCTGTGTTCTCAGTACATCGCTTAGACAGGAATAAAGAACTCCGGTTAGAATAAAGGCGAATGTGTATGTTTCATGATTAACTACTCATGGTGTATTTGTGATAACGTACAGGAACTTGTCCTTTTGCCCGACCTAGAATACCTCACAATTAAATGCAGACCGTATTATTACCTTCCAAAATAATTATCTTTGGTTATCATCACAGCCGTGTTTATTCCCCCTCAAGCCGATACCACGATGGCCCGCAAGGAAACACACTTGACTTTGTGCAAACTGTAAACCAAATATCCTAAGGCCGCATTTCTTGTAGCAAATTTCTATTAACACTTTGTCTGTAGTACTCGCTCTTCGAAAACTCTCGACCATTGATACTCTCCCTTCCGGGATGGCTACAAGGCCCTCCCCTGCCCTCCCTTCGGCAAATCAGATCACGACTCCATTCTGCTCCTCCCTTCCTCCTCCCTTCCTATAGGCAGAAATTCAAACAGGAAGAACCTGTGCTAAGGTCTATTTAACACTGGTCTGACCAATCAGAATCCAAGCTTCAAGATTGTTTTGATCACGAGGACTGGGATGTGTTCCAGGTTGCCTCTGAGAATAACCTTGGCGTGTACATTGACAAGGTGATTGAGTTAATCAGGAAGTTTATAGGGGATGTTGTTCCCACTGTGACTATTAAAGTGTGGGTAGATGGCAGCATTCATGCAAAATTCAAACCCCTGCATTTAGCCACGGGAACGTGAATAGGGTTGAATACAAACAGTAACAAAGTTGAAGTGGAGTCACAATTCAACAGCTCAGACAGGAGACGTACACTACCGTTCAAAAGTTTTGAAAGAAAAGCACATTTTTGCCCAATAAAATAACATAAAATTGATCAGAAATACAGTGTAGACATGGTTAATGTTGTAAATGACTATTGTAGCTGGAAACGGCTGATAAAAAAAAAAAAAAAAAAGGAATATCTATATAGGTGTAGAGGCCCATTTTTTTCTGAGCATGACTCTGTATCTTTGGGAAGTTTTGTTCATTGGGAGATGCATAGAACCTCATCAGTGACATTGTCTTGAATAGTTCTCCAATCACTGCATCAGACTGAAGATGGATAAGCTCAAGTTGCTGGTCAGTGGGAGCATTATCCACATTGAAGGTGAAAGCATGTTATTTTCCAAAACTTTGAAACCTCAAACCTCACTGTTCAAAGCATGCAGCAGAAATGTATACAGTTGAAGTCGGAAGTTTAAATACACCTTAGCCAAATACATTTAAACTGAGTTTTTCACAATTCCTGACATTTAATCCTAGTAAAAATTCCCTGTCTTAGGTCAGTTAGGATCACCACTTTATTTTAAGAATGTGAAATGTCAGAATAATAGTAGAGAGAATTATTTATTTCTGCTTTTATTTCTTTCATCACAGTGGGTCAGAAGTTTGCAAAAACTCAATTAGTATTTGGTAGCATTGCCTTTAAATTGTTTAACTTGGGTCAAACGTTTCGGGTAGCCTTCCACAAGCTTCCCACAATAAGTTGGGTGAATTTTGGCCCATTCCTCCTGACATAACTAGTGTAACTGAGTCAGGTTTGTAGGCCTCCTTTATCACACATGCTTTTTCAGTTCTGCCCACACATTTTATATAGGATTGAGGTCAGGGCTTTGTGATGGCCACTCCAATTCCTTGACTTTGCTACAACTTTGGAAGTATTCTTGGGGTCATTGTCCATTTGGAAGACACATTTGCGAACAACCT
Source organism: Thymallus thymallus (assembly GCA_023634145.1). Taxonomy (NCBI): domain Eukaryota; kingdom Metazoa; phylum Chordata; class Actinopteri; order Salmoniformes; family Salmonidae; genus Thymallus; species Thymallus thymallus. The sequence continues at coordinate 31,483,134 of CM042389.1, read as the reverse complement.
TTAACTTCCTGACTGATGTCTTGAGATGTTCCTTCAATATATCCACTTAATCCACATAACTTCCTCATGATGCCATCTATTTTGTGAAGTGCACCAGTCCCTCCTGCAGCAAAGCACCCCCACAACATGATGCTGCCACCCACGGTTGGGATGGTGTTCTTCGGCTTGCAAGCCTACCCACACATTTTATATAGGATTGAGGTCAGGGCTTTGTGATGGCCACTCCAATTCCTTGACTTTGCTACAACTTTGGAAGTATTCTTGGGGTCATTGTCCATTTGGAAGACACATTTGCGAACAACCTTTAACTTCCTGACTGATGTCTTGAGATGTTCCTTCAATATATCCACTTAATCCACATAACTTCCTCATGATGCCATCTATTTTGTGAAGTGCACCAGTCCCTCCTGCAGCAAAGCACCCCCACAACATGATGCTGCCACCCACGGTTGGGATGGTGTTCTTCGGCTTGCAAGCCTACCCCTTTGTCCTCCAAACATAACGATGGTCATTATGGCCAAACATTTCTATTTTTGTTTAATCAGACCAGAGGACATTTCTCCAAAAGGTATGATCTTTGTCCCCATGTGCAGTTGCAAACCGTAGTCTGGCTTTTTTATGGCGGTTTTGGAGCAGTAGCTTCTTCCTTGCTGAGCGGCCTTTCAGGTTATGTCGATATAGGACTCGTTTTACTGTAGATACTTTTGTACCGGTTTCCTACAGCATCTTCACAATGTCCTTTGCTGTTGTTCTGGGATTGATTTGCACCAAAGCATGTTCATCTCAAGGAGACAACTCGTCTCCTTCCTGGGCGGTATGATGGCTGCATGGTTCATGGTGTTTATACTTGCGTACTATTGTTTGTACAGATGAACGTGGTGCCTTCAGGCGTTTGGAAATTGCTCCCAAGCATGAACCAGACTTGTTGAGGTCTACAATTGTTTTTCTGAGGTCTTGGCTGATTTCTTTTGATTTTCCCATGATGTCGAGCAAAGATGCACTGACTTTGAAGGTAGGCCTTGAAATACATCCACAGGTACACCTCCAATTGACTATTTTTCTGGAATTTTCCTAGCTGTTTAAAGGCACAGTCAACTTAGCGTATGTAAACTTCTGACCCACTGGAATTGTGATATAGTAAAATAATCTGTATGTAAACAATTGTTGGAAGAACTACTTGTGTCATGCACAAAGTAGATGTCCTAACCGACTTGCCAAAACTATAGTTTGTTAACATGAAATCTGTGGAGTGGTTGAAAAATGAGTTTTAAGGACTCATAAACTTCCGACTTCAACTGTACTTCTGCTGGTCATCTGATAGGGAAAAGACTTAGTAGTGTCTGAAGGTGGGTGAGATTGTTGGCTTCTACTTGGTGGGTCAGGAGGAGTAATTTTCCCTTGAAGGCTTTGACAAAGCTGTACATCTGATGAGCAAAAAGTCCCTTCCCTTGTAGTTTGGAATTCTGTTCATTCATGAGGGCCATGATGTCCACGGTGAAGGCAAAATCAGTCAACCATTCTTTATCTTGCATTTGAGGGAAATCCACAATATCTCACCAATCTCCGTCTTCAGGTCTCACACCCTTTTAAGCACCAAACTCAGCCATCTCACGTTAGTGTGGTAGGGGAGATCTGCATGACCCAACTCTGTCTCTTCCAACAGTGAGACAAACTGCCTATGGTTTAAAGATTTTGCTCTTATGAAGTTTACCACTTTAGTGACTGTATCCACAACATGGCTCATTTCCAGAACAAATTTCCATGATCTGGGTTCAGCTCAGCTACTTGATCTTGTATCCTTTTCGAAAGGCCAACGTTTTTTCCTGTCAAGTTTGGGCACCCATCAGTGGTCACACTGGATATCTTTTCAAAACTCTGTTTTGCCACACACTTAATAACCTCCTGCACTTAAGCAAGTTCCTCTGTAATTTCAAAGTCTGAGGTTATGTTACACATCCCCGGGTTATGTTACACATAATCTGTTACACATCCCTGGGTTATGTTACACATAATCTGTTACACATCCCCGGGGTGTCACCTCTGTCCTGTATTTAGACCGTCTCTGAGGATCCTATTGCTAAATCACTTGTCTGTTCAAGAACGCGAGTGTTCTACCATTTTAAATACCTGAGTTCTATTTCCTTATTTAAGTGTAGACTTTTTAGCTGTGGTGTGAACAATGCAATGGCATGAACATGGGTCACCATGGCGCTTCAGACAGACACATGGGCGTGTATGACGTCTTACCTCAGCCCTTTTGAGTTGTCAGGGTTTTATTTCTGTATCTTGATGCTCTTTCACCTATGCAAAGAGGTTTTATAAAATATATTAATATATTTAAAATGGTTGGGTTAGCAGCTCTGTATGTCTGTGGCTGGTTGACATCCCAAAGTCTCCATTATCACTGATGATTTCTCTTCACATTCACTCTGGGTGTTTCTATATCAATCTGACCCCAGGACAGTTTTAATATGATACACATTATGTGAACTGACACAAAGCGTCTCAGAATATGAGTGCTGATCTAGGAGCTGATCTAAGTGTTGGCTTTTTAGATCTTAATAGGATATGGACCTGAGCGGACCTGAACCCAGATCAGCACTCCTATTGAGACATGTTGTAAACATGGGCCCTGTTCTCTCTCTTCTCTGTAGGGATTACGTTGAAAAAGATGAGATTAAGGGCCTGATCCAGGAACAGCTCAACTCCATGTCCAAGTGAGTGATCGCTCTTCAACACACACACACACACACACACACACACACACACACACACACACACACACACACACACACGTCAACGCTACTATTTAAATAATTTGTCACATCCTTATTTTTTCACACATCATGAGGCGACAGCAACATTTGGGCTCTATTTATTTAACACTGGTCTGACCAATCAGAATCCAAGTGATTGTATGTCTGTCACATACAGTGGGGAGAACAAGTATTTGATACACTGCCGATTTTGCAGGTTTTCCTACTTACAAAGCATGTAGAAGTCTGTAATTTTTATCATAGGTACTCTTCAACTGTGAGTGACGGAATCTAAAACAAAAATCCAGAAAATCACATTGTATGATTTTTAAGTAATTAATTTGCATTTTATTGCATGACATAAGTATTTGATACATCTGAAAAGCAGAACTTAATATTTGGTACAGAAACCTTTGTTTGCAATTACAGAGATCATACGTTTCCTGTAGTTCTTGACCAGGTTTGCACACACTGCAGCAGGGATTTTGGCCCACTACTCCATCCAGATCCTTCAGGTTTCGGGGCTGTCGCTGGGCAATACAGACTTTCAGCTCCCTCCAAAGATTTTCTATTGGGTTCAGGTCTGGAGACTGGCTGGGCCACTCCAGGACCTTGAGATGCTTCTTACGGAGCCACTCCTTAGTTGCCCTGGCTGTGTGTTTCAGGTCATTGTCATGCTGGAAGACCCAGCCTAGACCCATCTTCAATGCTCTTACTGAGGGAAGGAGGTTGTTGGCCAAGATCTCGCGATACATGGCCCCATCCATCCTCCCCTCAATACGGTGCAGTCGTCCTGTCCCCTTTGCAGAAAAGCATCCCCAAAGAATGATGTTTCCACCTCCATGCTTCACGGTTGGGATGGTGTTCTTTGTGTTGTACTCATCCTTCTTCTTCCTCCAAACACGGCGAGTAGAGTTTAGACCAAAAAGCTCTATTTTTGTCTCATCAGACCACATGACCTTCTCCCATTCCTCCTCTGGATCATCCAGATGGTCATTGGCAAACTTCAGACGGGCCTGGACATGCGCTGGCTTGAGCAGGGGGACCTTGCGTGCGCTGCAGGATTTTAATCCATGACGGCGTAGTGTGTTACTAATGGTTTTCTTTGAGACTGTGGTCCCAGCTCTCTTGAGGTCATTGACCAGGTCCTGCCGTGTAGTTCTGGGCTGATCCCTCACCTTCCTCATGATCATTGATGCCCCACGAGGTGAGATCTTGCGTGGTGCCCCAGACCGAGAGAGATTGACCGTCATCTTGAACTTCTTCCATTTTCTAATAATTGCACCAACAGTTGTTGCCTTCTCACCAAGCTGCTTGCCTATTGTCCTGTAGCCCATCCCAGCCTTGTGAAGGTCTACAATTTTATCCCTGATGTCCTTACACAGCTCTCTGGTCTTGGCCATTGTGGAGAGGTTGGAGTCTGTTTGATTGAGTGTGTGGACAGGTGTCTTTTATACAGGTAACGAGTTCAAACAGGTGCAGTTAATACAGGTAATGAGTGGAGAACAGGAGGGCTTCTTAAAGAAAAACTAATAGGTCTGTGAGAGCCGGAATTCTTACTGGTTGGTAGGTGATCAAATACTTATGTCATGCAATAAAATGCAAATGTATTATTTAAAAATCATACAATGTGATTTTCTGTATTTTTGTTTTAGATTCCGTCTCTCACAGTTGAAGTGTACCTATGATAAAAATTACAGACCTCTACATGCTTTGTAAGTAGGAAAACCTGCAAAATCGGCAGTGTACCAAATACTTGTTCTCCCCACTGTACATACACTCACATCGTCTGTGTCAGAAGCAAATATAAGACATCCAGATTGCGCAACAGCGGAAGCCAAGTTTCCTGGTTTGTTCTTTTGGTCTAGATGTCTTGCGGAGTTGTTTGTGTGAGCTAGTATGTGATTGTATCTTTTGTGTGTGCATGCAAACTCTGTGTCAGTGCCAGACTGTGCCTGCTGTTAGTTAAGTCTGATACACCTAATCTGTGTCTGTCTGTGCTGTGTCTCTGCGTTGTGCTCCCTGATTGGCTCCCCAGTGACATGAAGAGCGTCTTGCTGGATCCCGAGCTCAACCTGCTGCAACGTTGCCTCCTGGTGTCTCGGTGAGTGAGGGAGGGAGGGAGGGAGCATCACTGCACAACTTTTCCTGTCTTCCCATCCTCCTGTCCCTGTCTACATACCCACACTAGCGTACCACTTAGTATGAAGCAATGTATTGGGCACACAGCCTGTATTCTAAGTGGTGGGCTAGTATGGACATTGTAAGTAGCCTTGCTGTCCCCTCAAAACACACCCCATACTCCTCCTTATGCTCTGGGATGAAGTTTATTCAAGCTACAGATCTAGGATCAGCTTGCCTTCCCCTAATCCTAACCTAAACCGTTAGTGGGGGGAATTCAAAACTGACCCAAGATCAGCATCTAGGAGCAACTTCCCCCTACACCCTTAGCGTTGGTTGGCACTATTTTTTATTTGTCCCTCTGCAGGGTATTATAATTGGACTGTGAGTCTTATGCCTCCAGAGATATGACAAGGGAAATACATTAGTCAAAAACAAGAGTAAAATCTGCACACTAGAAAAGACAGGTGACCTACCTTGACTTTGGTGCTTATTTGACACACATCGAGGTCTATAGAGCCTGTCTGCATTCCTGATTTCTGTAACCGTTAGCTTACCTGTGTATTTGTATTAATTAAGGATCCCCCCTTGGGGTCCAGCAACATTTAGGCAGTTTTATACAGTTTAAAATATTACATGACATTACATTTCAGAACAGTTTTCACAACACATTAAGTGTGTTCCCTCAGGCCACTTCTCCACTATCACATATCTGCAATACAACATGCATGTGTACGTGTGTGTAGAGTGCATGACTTATCAAGTGTATGTGTGCCTGTGTGTGTCTTTTATCTGATTCTACTGCTTGAAACAGTTACCTGATGTGGAATGGAGTTCCATGTAGTCGTGTCTCTATGTAGTACTGTGTTCCTCCCATAGTCTGTTCTGGACTTGAGGATTGTAAAGAGACCTTTGGTGGGATGTCTTGTGGGGTATGCATGGATGTCTGAGCTGTGTGCATTCAGAACTTTCTTTTTTTTGTTAACCTTCTTAACTAGGCGTGTTAGTTAAGAACAAATTATTATTTACAATGACGGCCTCCCTACAGGGTCAGCCCCTGGAGCAAATTAGGGTTAAGTGCCTTGCTCAAGGACACACCGACAGGTTTGTTTCACCGGACAAAGCTGGGCCAATTGTGCAGCGCCCTATGGTCGTGTCAAAAACAAGTACTGATAAAGTGAATCTCTCCTCCACTTTGAGCCGTGAGAGATTTACAGTTTATTCAGGAAGTATTCAGACACCTTTACTTTTTCCACGTTTTGTTACGTTGCAGCCTTGTTCTAAAATGGTAATACATTTTTACACACACAATACCCCATAATGAGCAAAAAGAGATTTTTTGCAAAACATTTCCATTTCCAACTGTTTCCATGAGTCATCCTTGAGCTGTTTCTACAACTTGATTGGAGTCCAACTGTGGTAAATTCAATTGATTGGACATGATTTGGAAAGGCACACACCTGTCTATTTAAGGTCCCACAGTTGACAGTGCATGTCAGAGCAAAAACCAAGCCATGAGGTCGAAATAATTGTCCATAGAGCTCCGAGACAGGATTGTGTCAAGGCACGGATCTGGGGAAGGGTACTAAAAATGTTCTGCAGCATTGAAGGTCCCCAAGAACACTGTGGCCTCCATTAGTCTTAAATGGAAGAAGTTTTGAACCACGAAGACTCTTCCTAGAGCTGGCCGCCTGATCTAAATGACTATCGCCCCGTAGCGAAGTGCTTTGAGAGGCTAATCAAGGATCATATCACATCCACCTTACCTGCCACCCTAGACCCACTTCAATTTGCTTACCGCCCCAATAGATCCACAGATGATGCAATCGCCATCACACTGTCCTATCCCACCTGGACAAGATGAATACCTATGTAAGAATGCTGTTCATTAACTATAGCTCAGCCTTCAACACCATAGTATCCTCCAAGGTCATCATTAAGCTCGGGGCTCTGGGTCTGAACCCCACCCTGCGCAACTGTATCCTGGACTTCCTGACGGGCCGCCCCCAGGTGGTGAAGGTAGGAAACAACAGCTCCACTTCACTGATCCTCAACACTCGGTCCCCACAAGGGTGCGTGCTCAGCCCACTCCTGTACTCCCTGTTCACCCATGACAGCGTGGCCAAGCACACCTCCAACTCAATCATCAAGTTTGCAGACGACACACAGTAGTAGGCTTGATTCCCAACAACGATGAGACAGCCTACAGGGAGAAGGTGAGGGCCCTGGGAGTGTGTTGCAAGAAAAATAACTGCTCACTCAACATCAACAAAACTAAGGAGATGATCGTGGACTTCAGGAAACAGCAGAGGGAGCACCCCCCTTTCCACATTGATGGGGCCTCAGTGGAGAAGGTGGAAAGCTTCAAGTTCCTCGGCGTACACATCACTGACAAACTGAAATGGTCCACCCACACAGACAGTGTAGTGAAGAAGGCGCAACAGCGTCTCTTCAACCTCAGGAGGCTAAAAACATTGGTCTTAACACCTAAACCCTCAGAAACTTCTACAGATGCACAATTGAGAGCATCCTGTCGGGCTGCATCACTGCCTGGTACGGCAACTGCACCGCCCATAACCACAAGGCTCTCCAGAGGGTGGAGTGGTCTGCACAACGCGTTACTGGGGGCAAACTTCCCGCCCTCCTGGACACCTACAGCACCCGATGTCACAGGAAAGCCAAAAAGATCATCAAGGACATCAACCACCCAAGCCACTGCCTGTTCACCCCGCTATCATCCAGAAGGCGAGGTCAGTACAGGAGCATCAAAGCTGGGACCGAGTGACTGAAAAACAGCTTCTATCTCAAGACCATCAGACAGTTAAACAGCCATCAATAGCACATTAGAGGCTGCTGCCCTATATACATAGACTAGAAATCACTGGCCACTTTAAGAAATGGAACACTAGTCACTTTAATAATGTTTACGTATATTGCATTACTCATCTCATATGTACAAACTGCACTATACACTATTCTACGGTATCTTAGTCACTTTAATGGTGTTTACATATTGCATCACCAGTCTCAAATGTATACACTGTATTCTATACTACACCACTGACTGTTAAACAACCATCTCCAGCACATTAGAGATTGCTGCCTATAGACATACATTAGAAATGTATATACTGTATTCTATACTATGCTACTGTATCTTAGTCCAATGCCGCTCTGACATATATGTATATATTCTTAATCCATTCCTTACTTAGATTTGTGTGTTTTTTGGGGTATATGTTGTGAAACTAGAAGCACAAGTGTTTCGCTACACCCGCAATAACATCTGCTAACGTTGAGTCAAATCAATTGAGCGATTTTTCAGCGGCATGGGGGAAAGGACGTTGAGTGCCAGAGTGGTGTGTGAAGACCGCTCCATGAGTGATGAGTGGGATTTCTGACCGCTCAACTCCGCAAACATACTCTCGTCTCTTGCTCTAGGTCGGGGCAAGATATTTAATTTTTTCCTAATGCTGACGACCCTGTTAAAAATCCAGTATGTGGTTCTCGGTAATGGCCGGACGGCTCGTGTTCTGTACGTCCAACCAAGGTGGTTTGAATTTAACATAGAGCTACAACCATTAGTGCTAAGTCAGGAGGTCTAGCTTTGTCACTTTACACCCTCAAGCTTACATAAACCTGCAGCAACAATCTGTCCTGAACTATGATTCATGTTTTTTTAACCCATTGTGACTGTTCAAAACCCACCAAGCCCGAGAATCCCAAAGGACTCTCCTTTTCAAAAGAAGAATGCACAGTAAGGGGTCTTCCGATGTTCAGAGGGTTCTTACACTCCCATTAAACTTTACAATACTGGTTTGATTTCCTTGTATCCCTTTGCTAGTGAAAGGGGGTAGCCTAGCAACGGTTAGATATTGCACTGTGCAAATGTTTTAAAGATGAAGAATTGTTGTGGGGATGATTTCATGCATAATGGGTCATGTGGTGCGGTCATTAGTGATTGAGCCATTATTGCTACCAATCAGGCTCTTCATTAGGACACACCGTAGCAGAACGTTTTGCAAATGAAAACGAGCATTTCATATTGGAGCCCCAGGTAGTGCGTCCCTGTTTCGGCCTGTTTTGTTCACTTTCGTACCTAGTGACTATGACCCTGGCCTAGTCAGAAGCAGAAGTGTGCACAGTTCTGTGTGAGTTGTGGCAGAACAAAACAAAAAAACTGTTTTCAACGGAAAACAAAAATGCACAGGTTATCCTTTCCTGTTTCAGTACGTTTTATTTCATTTGGTGCCTAATGAACACTGCCCTGGTTGTGTCCCAATGCAGGCTGTTTGGGGACGAGTCAGACCTGCAGTTCTGGACTGTGGCGGCTCACTACCTCCAGTCGTTCGCCCAGGCTCGTCACCTCAGCGTGCCCGTCCCCGAGGGCCAGACCCCGACCCAGGGGACCCAGGGGACCCAGGCCACCCCACAGGGCCACCTGGACATCTACCACGACACCTTGTGTGAGAGCTTCTACTTCCAGGTGAGCGAAAGAATGGACAAATGTTTTTTTATTAGGCAGTGCCTTGTCTAACTCTGTGGAAGCTGGTTGAGGGAGAAATTGGAGAACAGGCTGATTTGTAATGGCTGGAATGAAATTAGAGCGCATACTATTCCATTCCAGCCATTACAATCAACCCGTCCTCCAATTTAAACACCAGCCTCCGTCGAACTGTCAACACCACAGGCCATAATGACCCCAGAACACATAGTACTTCCTCTAGTAGACAGTCCCGTGACCTCAGCCCTTCCTCTGCCTTCCTCTCTGGGCCCTGGTTTGTGGCGTGCTCTGTCATTGGCCTTTGCAGAATAGATGTGGGAGGAGTGAAAAAACGGAGAAGTCGGACTTAGGAAAGAAGCGTGCCCTGAGAAACAATCCAGCAAGGCTAGTGGATTTTTTCAACCTTAATTATCGATCGGATCCTCTCTCAGTGCGTCCCAAATGGCACTCTATTCCCTATACAATGCACTGCTTCTTCCAGAGCTATATGGGCCCTGGTCAAAAGTAGTCCACTTGCACTATATAGAGAATAAGCTGCCATTTGGGACACAGGAGGGTTAGGATTCAGGAGGTGTCCTAAATTGGTGTTCATTGATTGGCCTGCTTTGTTATGTCTATCGCATGGCTGGTTGACATGGCAACCACGTGACAACCAGACTCAGCTGTGATCCAACCACAAGGTGATGGAGGAAACTTTAATTAGAGGTGCATTTGGGTCTTGATATTTCGAGCAACGTACTTTTTTAGGGCTGAGAAATATCAATATTGGTTTGTACACTGAACAGAAATATAAATTAAACAGTGTTGGTCCCATGTTTCATGAGCTGAAATAAAAGATCCCAGAAATCATATGCACAAAAAGCTTATTTCTCCTTTGCCAAGGTAATCATCCACCTGACAGGTGTGGCATATCAAGAATCTGATTAAACAGCACTATCATTACACAGGTGCACCTTGTGCTGGGGACAATAAAAGGCCACTCTAAAATGCCAGAGATGTCTCAAGTTTTGAGGGAGTGTACAATTGGCATGCTGACTGCAAGAATGTCCACCAGAGCTGTGTATGGCATTGTGTTGGCGAGCGGTTTGCTGTTGTCAATGTTGTGAACAGAGTGCCCCATGGTGGCAAGCTACGGACAACAAACACAATTGCATTTTATTGATGCCAATTTGAATGCACAGAAATACCGTGACAAGGCCCATTGTGAGGCCTTAATTATTATTTTTTTAAGGTAACTCTGATAAATCTTTGAAAGTGTAATTGAATAATACTTAATATCATAACAAATTGCATTGACACAAACCAATTCAGAAATCTTGTTCTGTTGACTGGTAGAGGATGACAAGATGGTGCAGATGACGAATGCACCATAACAGCCTCGCTCTTCCTCTGTCCATCTTCCGTCCATCTTCAACTGTTGCGCCAACATGTTCTGAACAGTGAACGTGTGTGTAGCACTTTCTCCTTAGTTGTCATAGAGAACTGTGATAATGGTTTCTGGGATACACACACACGGACACGGACACGGACACGGACACACACAGCACTTCTTCTCCCAAGTATCTTCTCCTCAGTCCTCTTTTGAAACTCTGATTTAGGTCATGTGTTTTGGGAAATCCATTGAGTCTATCCACCTGACAATGTAATTCCAGGTTGTATTGCTTTTCTTCTTTGCTCTGAAAACACTTTACATGCATTTGTCTGAGTTCCGTCAGTTATCCTGCAGTGAACATGAAATGCAGTCTTTGGATTGGCGGAGAATAGAAATGTGTGTCTGGTAAAGCGTGGATTCTTGAGTATTTCAACTAAAATGTAATGACGTGGTCTGCTCTTTGTACCTAGTCTCTATCCGTTTCCCTTGTTACTCTCCATCTCCCGTCTGTACTCGTCTCACCAGGCCACCAGGCAAACACATATTATATATAGGAATTTAAGAGGTTGGTTGATGAATATGTAGATGACAATTGTGATTGCCACTCGTACCACATGTGACTTGAGGATTGTAATAATAATAATATCTCCATCTCTTCACCTCTCTCTCTGTCTCTCTCTCTGTCTCTCTCTCTCTCTCTCTCTCTCTCTCTCTCTGTCTCTCTCTCTCTCTGTCTCTCTCTCTGTCTCTCTCTCTGTCTCTCTGTCTCTGTCTCTGTCTCTGTCTCTCTCTCTCTCTCTCTCTCTCTCTCTCTGTCTCTCTGTCTCTCTGTCTCTCTGTCTCTCTCTCTCTCTGTCTCTCTCTGTCTCTCTGTGTGTGTGTGTGTGTGTGTGTGTCGTAACAGAGGTTCCAGTTGGAGCGAGTCCATCTACAGGAGGTGAAGAGGTCCAGTTATGAACACACCAAGAAGTGTGCTGACCAGCTCCTCCTGCTGGGACAGGTCGGTACTACTGTCTGTACTCTCATGTACAGGCTTCTTTAGAAGTTGTCAAATACACGTGCACACACACACACACACACACACACATAAGAACATATTCTGTCTTTCATACGAATATCATTCTCTTTCACACAAAGACTTGTGTACACACACACACACTCCTGAGCACGTACACACACATGCAGAAGAACATATTCTGTCTTTCATACGAATATCACTCTTTCACACACAAAACATTTACAACGTACACACTTTTCTTTTCACCTCCCTCTCTCCCAGCCTCCACTCTGCCAAGCGTCAGTAGAGCCTGTGTGATGTAATGTAATTATGTGCAGGCTGAGTGGAGCCTGATGGACGTAGATGAGTGTTGTGTTCCTCTGTTCCCCTCTGACACCCCTGTCAGTGGAGGATGAAGACGCGCCACTAGGGCTGTTACCGTAACCGTGTTACTGCTACGCCGGCAGTTATGACCACAGTCAAATTCCACATGACCATTGAGTTACGGTAACTAGGCTCCTCCAAAACTGCCATCTGTATGTATGCTGCCACTCGTACCGCTAATGGTCATTAGTAGCCTATCAGACTTGCTAACTTCCTGGTACGCAGCACTCTATTGTGCCTCTAATAATTCTGATATCAATGCAAATGTAATCATGCCATTTGAACGCATAAGCTGAAACAGGTTAGTAACATCTGCGGTTGGAGCGAAAACCTTCAGGAGGGTAGCTCTCAAGGAACAGGGTTGGAGACCCCTGGCATTCAGAGTTTCAACAGAATATCACCTGTCGCGCAGCGAAAGCCAGCTCCTCAAACAGCTTATTAATGCGCCGAATGAAATGTTTCTTATAAGCCCGGTTTTTGCGCAACATTTCTATACGCTATAACGAAAAAATAGAATTTATACAGTAATGTTGGATATTATCAACAGAATACAGTTGCGTATCTTTGGAATGGTATTGTTGTTTCTGACTTATTAACATATTTTGATGCATGCCTTGTAAGAGGCTATATTTGTTGCACCTCTGAGAGAGAATGCTATACCAATTTGACTCCTTTGTGCTTATAGTGCCTCAACAATTTAATATGTACAGTTCCTTCAGAAAGTATTCATGCCCCTTGACTTATTCCACAGCCTGAATTCAAAATGGATTCAATATATATTTTTCCTCACTCATGTACACATGTTGTTGCAAACAGGATGCATGTTTTGTAATATTTGTATTCTGTACAGACTTCCTTCTTTTCACTCTGTCATTTAGGTTAGTATTGTGGAGTAACTACAATGTTGTTGATCCATCCTCAGTTTTCTCCCATCACCGTACCTGTTTTAAAGTCACCATTGGCCTCATGGTGAAATCCCTAAGCTTTTTCCTTCGTTTCCGGCAACTGAGTTAAGAAGAACGCCTGTATCTTTGTAGTGACTGGGTTTATTGATACACCATCCAAATTGTATTTCATAACTTCACCACGCTCAAAGGGTCATTCAATGTCAGCTTTTTTTTTTTTTTTTTTGCCATCTACTAATAGGTGCCCTTCTTTGCTCGACTGATGTACCTTACAATTATCTGTATGTGTGGTGTACAGAGATGAGGTAGTCATTCAAAAACACTAATATTGCACAATGAAGTGAGTCCATGCAACTTACTTTGTAATGTGTAAACACTTGATTGCACCAATCCCTTGTAATTACAGTAAAATACTGTGAAATACAAACCCTTGCACTCAATTAATTTCATTCCTTCATTCTGATTACGGTGGCAATTATGTTTTTACAGTATACCGTATTTATATTACAGTAGGTGTAGACCAACTTTAATATGAAATACCACTTTTTATTTGCCACTGAGCTGCCTGTAAGTTACTGTCAAATTCATGGCCACGCCTTTACAGTGTAGGCTATGCAATCTTGTGTGACAGGTGCATGATAATGAGCCATTCTAAATCGGAAATGTAAACTAATTTCACCCAGGATATGTAAAGACAGGATTACAATGAGAATAGTCTTAGGTGTGAGAGTATTATCACTTGTGAATGAGAGACTGATGCCCAGCGTGTAGTAAGGCAACAAATCGAGCGCATAGGTTTTTTTCCCCCAGACTTTTTTAAATGGTCAATAGTTGCATCATGCAGCGCCTTCAGAAAGTATTCACACCCCTTGACTTTTCCCACATTTTGTTGTTACAGCCTCAATTTTTTAAACGGATTAAATTGAGATGTTTTGATACTGGCCTACACACAATACCTCATAGTGGAATTATGTTTTTAGAAATGTTTACCAATTAATACAAAATTAAAAGCTGACATTTCTTGAGTAAGTATTCAACCCTTTTGTTATGGCAAACCTTTAAATTGCATATTCAACAACTTGCTGAAGTTGGGATTTTATTTTAGGAATAAGGCCTGTTTTTCTTTTGAAGCCAGAAGGAAGCTAGTATCGGCTACATTTATGCGTATATTAGACTATGGTGATATTTTATATATGAATGCTTCCTCTCAGTGTTTGAGATCAATTGATACCCTTTATCATTGAGCATTGAGATTTATTTTAAACTGCAAAACCCTTACGCACCATTGCACTTTATATACAAGGGTTGGCTGGCCTTCTCTAGTCACTCGTAGGCTCAGTCACTGGTAGACTTTTATTTACAACGCCATTTTGGGTGTACTACCATTTTTATCTGGGCATCTTTATTCTTCAGAAATGTGGTGGGTACTACCTTCGTTTGCAGGACTTTATCCTGCTAACTGTTCCAAATGTCCGAACTGAATTTGGTAAAAAGGGTTTTTGTGTACTCTGCGCCATCGGCTTGGAACGCCTTACAACATGCTTTTAAACTGGAAGAACTTGTCCCGATTGGTGTTTTTAAATCACTGAAGAAGGATTTTGAGGCTGATTCCTTGACTTGTCAATGTATTTAATTAGCTGTAATGTTGTTATATTCCTATGGTTTTTACTAGATTACTGGTAGTTTTTCATGTCTGTCTGTAACTGTGTAATGACTTGGTGCTGCCTATCTTGGCCAGGACGCTCTGGTTAAATAAAGGTTAAATGTGATTAAATAAAATGCGCAGAATGAAATCAATCTACACACAATACCCCATAATGACAAAGCAGAGACCCTTTACTCAGTACTTTGTTGAAGCACCTTTGGCAGCGATTACAGCCTCGAGTCTTCTTGGGTATGATGCTAAAAGCTTGGCACACCTGTATTTGGGGAGTTTCTCCCATTCTTCTCTGCAGATCCTCTCAAGCTCTGTCAGGTTGGATGGGGAGCGTCGCTGCACAGCTATTTTCAGGTCTCCAGAGATGTTCAAGTCCGGGCTACGGCTAGGCCACTTAAGGACATTCAGAGACTTGTCCCGAAGCCACTCCTGTGTTGTCTTGGCTGTGTGCTTAGGGTCGTTGTCCTGTTCTTGGGGACCTTCAGTGCTGCAGAAATTGTTTGATACCCTTACCCAGATCTGTGCCTCGACACAATCCTATCTGAGCTCTACAGAGAATTCCTTCAACCTCATGGCTTGGTTTCTGCTCTGACATGCACTGCCAACTGTGGGTCCTTATATAGACAGGTGTGTGGCTTTCCAAATCATGTCCAATCAATTCTTTTTTATCACAGTTGGACTCCAGTCAAGTTGTAGAAACATCTCAAGGATGATCAGTGGAAACCAAAAGCACCTGAGTTCAATTTCGAGTTTCATAGCAAAGGGTCTGAATTCCTATGTAAATAAGGTATTTCAGGTTTTTAAACCTGTTTTCGCTTTGTCATTATGGGGTATTGTGTGTAGATGGGTGAAAACTCAACCATCAGACATTTGTTAGCTATGCTCACAGAAATACTAATACTGAGCAACCTAATAACCGCTCATTCGGAAAAAGGAAAGCAATGTATATATTTGTAGTTCGTAGAGTTTCTGTTAGAATAGGTACTTCAGCGGTTGTTGGTATTCTCGTCTTAGACACATTTTCAGCTGCAGATTAAGGCCAAGGATTTACTCCTTCTGTAGTGATCGATAGTTTCAGAGATTCTATAACCATTTCAACGTGTGGTCTGGTAGAAATTCAACCATTTGCAACATTCGGCTTACACCTTAGTCTGCTTGGTCTGTGAATTTCGTCCTGGGGGGTTTTATACTTGGGTGGAAAAGGGTGTTTCATCATGTTTGTGCTCACCTGGGTGTGACCAATGAGTGAGAGTAAGTGAGTATTGAATGCTAAAATCACATTGTAATCTTATCAAAAGTATTTTTGTTAATCATTCATTTTAAACAACAATTATTTGCAAAACTCATTATTGGGAAATGTAGACAGAGATACAGTTATGTTGTTCTACCATCTTCAATGACATCACAAAATAGTAACAAATTCAACATGATTGTTCTTTAAGTCCCCACTGACCATTTCCCACAATCTTTATGTTAGAAGTATTGTTTCATTCTCCACTTTTGGATGTTGGAGTTTTGGCGGGAGGACTCCTTTTGTTCCACAAAGGTTCTCTCCCTCAGTACTGCATGGCACTGAAGAGTAAGTTTCTACAAGGAATTTACGACCGGTTGTTAAGTCAGAAAAATTGCCAACTTCTTCCCCTCCCTCTCCTGTGGGAGAGAGAGAGGGTCCTTTGATCCACTGTCAGGACTGTCATGACAATATAAATATTTAAAGATTGAGACACCATGACATTTGAATTTAATTAACATGATTAGATAAAACAAAAGGAGTTTTCCTTTAAGATAGAAAAGCCATTCAAACTTTGAAACGTTCAGACTAGTCTGGATTGAATTGTTTGTGCACAATATTTTGACATTTTATACTTTTTAAACTATTAAACTGTTAGTCTTTGTTTTCCTCCATCCACTTTCATGGTATTTCCTCAACATTCTAAAGGTCCCATTCTGACATAATTTCCAACATTCCATTCACTGTAAATGAAACAATGCAACAACTAAGATTTTTTTTTAGGTTCACCCCATTTCTTCTCATTGCACTTCTTTCAGTTTTCACACACAACTGTAGTTTAGACACTGACCACACCTACTGTTCACCACTACTGACCACAGCCACACAATTACTGACCACACAACTACTGACCACAAACACACCTACTGACCACCATTACTGACCACAGCTAGTGACCACACATACTAATCCACAACTACTGACCACAACCACAACTACTGACATCAATTTCTGAACCACACAACTAATGACCAAAACTACTGACCTCTACTGACCACACAACTACTGACCATAACTACTGTTCAAAACTACTGACCACAACCACCACTACTACTCACCACAACTACTGACCATAACTACTGATCACAAATACTGACTACAACCACACAACTACTGACCACATTTACTGAACCACACAACTACTTACCAAAACAACTTACAAAAACTACTGACCACAACTACACAAATACTGACCACAAGTAATGAACCACACAACTACTGACCACAACCACACATTACATTAGTATATAATACCATCAACAATAATTCCAATCAATCAATCTGTTAATCAACCTACTTTTTCAACTATACCCAGTCACCACCATTACTACTGCAGACACTACCACTACTATAACGTCTTTAAAAACCATACATACTTTAAAACAAGGAAATGTATTCACTGTTAGCCTAAAGAATGTATTTATTAGATAGTTCTACAGCTAGCTATCAGTAGGTCTAAACACAAACCTATTCTACATAGTTCTTAATCTACCACAAAAACACTGAACGTTTTTCAAAAGTAAATTGTGTATCTATATACAGTATCTGAAATCCACAGCATGAATGATTGCACGGCTGTGCTTTCCTAAGTGTTGTCCACAATGATCCTGCCTTTTATTCCCATCTTCTGAAAGAAGATCGCTTTGTCTTCTTAGTTTTCACAACAACTGTAGTTTAAGAAAAATTGTGATCTACCTGACGCACAATCCAAAGTGATAAAGTTTGTCTATCAATGTCATCAGACCAATTGTTTCACTACATTTAACTTTGACTATACTTTTTCAAAGTTCTTCCATTACCACAAAGCAATTTTAAAGAGCTAAATCCAGCCCCATAACTTTACTTGTAAAGTTACCATTTGGTTTGCTGAATGCAAATTGACCGCAAGAAGCCCTAAACAGATATAACATCTGACCAAAACATAACCTTGCTTACATTTGTATACGATCACATACATTTAGTGTAAAAAACATTAGGACACCTGCTCTTTCCATGACAGACTGGTGAATCCAGGTGAAAGCTGTGATCCCTTATTGATGTCACTTCAGTCCGTGTAGGTAAAAGGGAGGAGACTTTTAAGCCTTTAAACAATTAGCACTAGAACCGCCAATGGCCACTGATGTTTGATTTTATAAATAAATAAAACATCTGCCCCAAAAAATAGCTATGTCCTGCTCCTTCCCTGCTTTTTCCCAAATGTTTGTATTTTAGAATGCTCATTTGTCAGAATTTTGAAATCACAAACATTACAAATATTTAAAGCCTTTTTCACACCTATTCCCAACTTAACCCGCCAAGACAATGTGCTGTAGGACGTTGGTACCCAGTCTTTCTCCTCACTGAATGAATGACAAATGGATGAATGGGCGATAATTGTGCACCTTACTTCACAAAGGATTTAAAATTAGATAGATAGATAGATAGATAGATAGATAGATAGATAGATAGATAGATAGATAGATAGATAGATAGATAGATAGATAGATAGATAGATAGATAGATAGATAGATAGATACTTTATTGATCCCCGAGGGGGAAATACAGTCCTTAGTGCGCAGGGTTTAATTACATTATATAGTCGTAATAGCCGCCAGCAGGAAGGACCTCCTTAGTGCGCAGGGTTTAATTACAGATAACTGCACGTATTGCACATTCGATCTTCTTAAAGCAATGGAAAAAGATGCAACTGACAGGATACTAATATGCATTCCTGAGTGAATGACTACGTAAGTTAAGTCCAAGAATTACTTGCAATATTGCACGTGATATGATATAACTGTACATGAGTATGTATATACAGACCTGAATGAATAAATAAGTCCTGAGTGAATGAGTGATTACGGACCAGAGTTACTCACGGATGGATGCATAATTGTTAAACTAGGTCCTAACACCCTAACAGTTCCAGGTCTGTGTTGCCAACGGCACGTCACCCCAGTGAGGCATTATATAGTCTTAATAGCCGCCGGCAGGAAGGACCTCCTGTAGCGCTCTCTGGCACACCGTGGTGGGATCAGTCTGTGACTGAAGGTGCTCCTCTGCGTCATAACCATGGCATGCAGAGGGTAGGTGACGTTGTCCATGATGGCCAGAAGTTTGGCCAGGATCCGTCTCTCCGCCACCTCCTCTAGAGTGTCAAGGCTCATCCCCAGGACAGAGCTAGCCTTCCTGATCAGCTTATTTACCCGAGAAGCATCACCGGCTTTTATGTTGGCTCCCCAGCACAGCACTGCAAAAAAGATGGCACTGGTCACCACAGACTGATAGAAGGTATGCAGTAGTTTACTGCACACGTTGAAGGACCTGAGCCTCCTCAGAAAGTAGAGTCGGCTCTGGCCCTTTTTGTACAGGGACCCGGTGTTAGCAGCCCATTCCAGCCTATTATCCATATGGACTCCCAGGAACTTGTATGACCCAACCATTTCCACATCCATCCCCTGTATAGGGACTGCAGTCAGTTGTGCCTTGGTTCTCCTGAAGTCCACCACCATCTCCTTTGTTTTGCTGATGTTGAGCTGATTCTGCTCACACCACAACACAAAGTCACTGGTTGTGCTCCTGTACTCCTCCTCCTGCCCACCCCTGATGCACCCTACAATTGCGGAGTCATCCGAGATCTTCTGTAGGTGGCATGTTTCAGAGTTATATCTGAAGTCTGAGGTGTAGAGGGTGTACAGGAAGGGGGACAGAACCGTTCCCTGGGGGGCCCCTGTGTTGCTCACTGCCCGTTCTGACACACAGCTCTGCTCTAGGCCTAACTGAATTATAAGGAAGGTGAAGAGGTTAATTTAATTTATATCAACTTGCAAAATTTGTATCATTTTTTTCACCTAACACTCTAACAATGTATAGTGTACATATTCAGCCATACTTTGCCATGCCTTTTTATAGCTTTTTGCACTCCAGACTTCTTTTATATTGTATTTTTAAACTTTTTCATACTGCCGCTCTATGTATCATGTATTGTGTATCTGTATTTTGTGTCTGTCTGTCTATCTGTCTGTCGAATTTAGAAAGACAACAGTATAATGATAAGTTTGTGCTATGCCTATTTATCAGCAGCAAATAATTTGACTTTGTAAAAAGGCGCTGTTATGGGAGTTTTTATTTATTTACTATAACTCTATTACTAATCAAATGTAAAACGAAAACATGCTATGTGTTTCAGTAGGCCTTTAGAATAACGCAAAACATATCCTTGACTCTATCCAACTTGGATAATCAAATCCTCCTTCAGAGTCACATGCAGATAAAACATTTAGATTTCTATATAGTTATAGAACGAGCATATTCTGCAGTTTCTATGATACTTACTTTTGTTAAATAACTCTCAGAACTCAAGATGTGCAGCTCTATTTCCAAATTACTTTTTCCAAGAATATCCGTTCTGTCCATGTATTAAGCACCTGACCACTCACGGGGCAGCATTGCTCTGGCTACTAAGCAATAACTACTAAAATAATACAATTAAAAATGTGCTATTCTGTCGTCAATGGATGAATGATTGATAGAAACCAGATAGAAAATGATAATGGTGCCGTGTGACTTCATTGATCTGAATAATGAGGAGGGTGATTGAATTTCATTGTTCTGAATGATGAGGGTGATGCGTACAGAAGAGGAAACAGTAGTTGGGACATGCCTGTGGATGAACTTAGCATTTATTGCACTCTTGTCCACGGGGCATATGGCGGAAAAAAGCATGGATGTGGACATCTTTTGCTCTGATAGGTATGGGGTGGACTTTTTCCGAGAGACCATGCAACGCAACCACTTCAGAGAGATTATGCGACACCTGTGGCAGTTGCACGCGAAACAATCCCATGAAATCTGTGCGCAGTGCAATCAGATTTGTTTGTGGAGCTCGCTCACACAAAGCCCCGACGCTGTGTGCGGACTGGATCCAAAGCATGAAGAGAAGACAAGATTGATGAACGCTGAAAGGCACGGGTATAAGGGCACAAATCAGTGTCTGATACAATCAACAAATGTCTGTTTTTATATCTTGTCATAAATCGATTTCCACAAATATTTCATGCAATTAACCCTTTATAATAATGTATGCACTATTTATCAAGCGTTGGTGCTTATGTTGATTCACCTTGGGGCTCCCGAGTGGCGCAGTGGTCTAAGGCACTGCATCTCATTGCACTGCATCTCAGTACTAGAGGTGTCACTACAGACCCTGGTTCGAATCCAGGCTGTATCACAATCTGGCCGTGATTGGGATTCCCATAGGATGGCGCACAATTGGCCCAGTGTCGTCCAGGTTTGGCCGGTGTAGGCCGTCATTGTAAATAAGAATTTGTTCTTAACTGACTTGCCTAGTTAAATAAAGGTTAAATCAAAATAAATAACAAAAAGATATGCACCTGACGTATATGCTCTCAACGGTTTCCTGTGTGTATCAGCAATGGTCCACCAATATGGGCCAGCATCCCTGTGGAGCGCTTTAGACACCTTGTGTCTATGCCCTGAGGAATTGAGGCTGTTCTGAGGGCAAAAGGGGGTGCAACTCAATATTAGGAAGGTGTTCCTAACGTTTTCTACACATCTCTATTATTCGTGAGAATACTTTGGAACAGATTTCCTAAATTGAAATAACTTGGAGCTGATTTTCTGATGTTTTTACAGTCCAACAATACATGTCCAACAATAAACCCTGGCCTACAGTGTCTATAAAACATAAGCCCAGTCATTGCACAATAGCGTGTGAAAACAGAGTTTGGACTGGCCACTATTAAAAAGAGGATCCCAGGTTTCTAGTGCTAATATTTATTTCTCAATTCCTAAAATTAAGCACATTAATCTGCTTTATAACTGGAGTAGCTTACTTGGCATATAAAAAATGTAACCGTGGGAAGCGCTTCCTATTCACTATTCAAGTGCATAGGTTACTGTTTACTTTTTTTTGTGTCCCATTCTAAATCTAAACTAATTTCACACACATATATCAGTAAGCTATATGTAAAGACCAGATTAAATTGAGAGTAGTCTGATGGGGTGAGAATATGAACAACTGCTTGTCAAATTGTGAATGAGAGACTGATGAAGTGTGTGCAGCCTGCAGAAGAAACCGCTATTTGCTATTCTGTTCTTATGAAATACATTTTCTTTATATCATAATGTTTTTTTTTTTTTTTTAGACCTGCCTAAAATAAATAACGGATTTATTGTGGTGGTGTAATTAAATTGATTTATTAGACTTTTAAAATGTAGATGTTCCAATGGCGCGCATCAGTTTAATTACTGTTTCCCTCCCCTACTCTCTCTCTGCTCCTCTTTTGATCGTGCCATTAGCTGACACCTTGGCCCTAGCGACCGCTAGTCTCCCTGGAGTCCACAAAAGAAAGACATTACAAACATAACAGATATATGAAAAACACTGTAGATTTTGCAGTTGTCCCAGTGGACAACGGTAGACACTACAGACATTGAACAAAGAACAGTGAGACGAGAAACACAATCCCTCTTTCAACTTCCCCGTCTGTCTCACGGTCTTTATCCACAATAAATACATGAAAACAGTTGCAAAGTTGTGGGACTGCCGCCTTTTTTTATTTTTTTTTATAATAAAATAATCATACAATTTTTTAAACATTTTTCTTCCCCCCCGTCTTCTCTCCCTCAGACGGACAGAGCAGTGCAGTTGCTGTTGGAGACTAGTGCTGACAACCCCAGTTACTACTGTGACTCGCTGAAGGCATGTCTGGTGACCACCATCACCTCCTCAAGGCCCTCCCAGAGCACCATTAAACTAGTGGCCACCAACATGATCGCCAATGGCAAACTGGCAGGTAACTGGAGGCCATAGAATTAAATAGAACTCCAGTTTATGGAAGGTTTATGACATCTGTTTCTCTAATATTTTATTTCCAAGCTGCCCTCCCAGAGAGCACCATCAAAATGGTGGCCATGAACATGATCGCCAACAGCAAACATAAAGGGAAATAGAACACTAGTTCTAAGTTTTATGACGTCAGTCGCTCTAGTATTACACTGTGTATCAGCCCTGTTGGCAACAAAGAGACTATTGTTTCAACTGTGGTACCATTGTGGTAATATACCATAGGCTTTTCCTACCTTGGCTCTAACTCCCAGACCAGCCCAGGCAAACCCCCACCTATAGTTCTATGGAGTAGGTTGAGTGTTGAGTGTATTATTATGCAGTGTGTTATTACCCCACAACAGCTCACATAACGGGTCATTTAACTCCACAGCCCAGAAAAAAATGCATTGTAGCACAGTTATAGCTGCCCTTAGTAAACAATCCTCAACCCACCCTCGTCTCGCACACTCCATCACTCTCTGTCTCTCTCGCACTCTCTCCGTCAGAGGGTGTGCAACTGCTGTGTTTGATTGACAAGGCTGCGGACGCATGCCGATACCTGCAGACCTATGGGGAGTGGAACCGCGCTGCCTGGCTGGCTAAGGTAACTTATTATTAGTATTAGGGTCAGAGAAATTCTCAAATCATATTGCTGGGCTGGAATCAAGATGTTTAGTTTTAAATCAAGAGTGTACTGTAATATAAAATGTAGTTGTCAGTGGTAGTTGCGGCAGGTAGCCTAGTGGTCAGAGCGTTGGTCCAGTAACCCGAAAGGTTGCTGGATCAAATCCCCGAGCCGACAAGGTGAAAACCTGTCTGTGTCCTTGAGCAAGGCACTTAACCCTAATTTGCTCCATGGGCGCCGTACTACTATGGCTGTCCCTGTAGGTAGGCTGTCATTGTAAATAAGAATTTGTTCTTAACTGACTTGCCTAGTTAAATAAATAAATATAAAATATAATACATAATGGAAATGATAACTTGATCGCTTATGTGTGCCTCTGTATGGCGTGTGCCTGCAACTGTGTGTCAGGTGCGTCTGAACCCGGCAGAGAGCTCAGATGTGCTAAAGCGTTGGGCAGAGCACCTCTGCTCCCCTCAGGTCAACCAGAAGTCTAAGGCTATCCTAGTGCTGCTCTCCCTGGGCTGCTTCCATAAAGTAGGAGAAATGCTCCAAAGGTAACAGTAACAGCCTCTCTCTCTCTTTCATGTTCCCCGTTCTCAGCTCCTCTGGGACTTTATTCAGCTCTTTGCTCAGCTCTGTTATCCATAACTCTTTGTTTCCAAATCCGTCCTCATTTCTAACTTTGAGAATTTACAAAGGTCTTCTTTCTCCACATTCTATCTTGATCTGCTCTGTGTAAGTAAACCTGCTGTCTCATTGTAATGTGCCTCTCCCCATGACACCTCTCAAATGAAATTAGAAAGGCGTGTGGCTGGCAGGTTGATGTGACGCTTCAAGACCGTGCATGATGCAATACCTCTCTCTGATGTCTCTCCCAACCCCCTCCTCTCTCACTCTCCTGTCTCTCCTCTCTCTTTCTCCCATCCATCCATCTCTCTCAACTGTTACAGCATGAGGTACTTTGACCGTGCGGCGCTCTTCATTGAAGCCTGTCTGAAGTACGGGGTGATGGAGGCCAACGATTCCACCAATATCCTTTCAAAGTCAAGACGTCATACAGTCTGGCTGCGCTATTCAAGCTATTCACAATCATTCTCACAAAGTTTGTGTAGTTCAATACCACAGCAGTCTGGTCTGGAACAGATTGGACCTACCTTTTTAACACCTGCTAAATATGTGACCAGTAAAATGTGATTTGATTTGATTGAAACACTTTATCCAACCAGATCTTGCTGTGCATTTGGGTTTGTCTGGTTCTTGTGGCTAGCACACTTTATTTAGCAGCTTCAATTCACTACCGCTCTTTAAATAGCTTGATTAGGCTACCTTCTGGCCAAGATATCAGAGAACTTGAACATACAGAACAAATACTCAGACTGAATAAGCAAGAACTACCCTGCTAGCTTAGCCCTAGGGAGTAATCTGGTGTGTGTCTGTTTCATGGGCAAGAGACATGGAAAGTGTTGTTGTTGTGCAGAAGGTCCTGAGTTGGAGCCATTAAGGGTTTTTATTTGGAAACCAGTGTTTTCTCCTTGACCCATGTGTCTCCACATAAGCTGATCGGGGCTGCTTTTGTGGACTACGCCCGTCTGCTGCGTACCCTGGGCCTGAGGGAAAGCGCCGCATTCTGGGCATCGCGGGCAGGGGGTGCCGGAGAGCAGCTGCTAGAGGAACTCTTCCAGGGAGAGGGGGCAGTGCCAGAGGCTGTGCCCAGGGAGGAGGAAACGGAGGACCTGGAGAACGCCGAGTGACCCCTGGGTGTGGAGGAAAGCGGAGGAGTTGCCCATAAGCACAGATCTATGATCAGCTAACCCTCACCCCCCCTAATCGTAACCATTACAGTTGAAAATGCAAAACTGATCTTGGATCGGTGTTCTAGGGGCAAGAAGAGGAGGAGAAGTGTCTGTCACTGGAGTGTGCCATGTCTGTGAATGTGTTTTTGTGTGTTCTGATTCATCATGTGATCAGTGTGTGTGTATGCATGTCGATATCCCCCCCAGTGGCAGGGCCAAATGGAACCACACACACTCACTCGCTCAGCAAATGCATACATACGTCAATTTATGGTTATTAAGAACAGATGATAATCAGTTTTGGTTGATTTTGATTTGAGGTTTTGAATGGTCAACTGTTAGATTAATTTTGTGTTTCTTAATAAGCTGACTCTTCTGCGGAAGATTAATTCAAAGTTAGCTGACTATCGATGATGTTCTGCTTTTACAGTTTAAAGCATTTCAAAGTGGCACCACCTTTGATTCTTCAACATGATGTGTTACACACTCCCTCTTATTGAATGCTGTTGTCTGTGTAAATGCTAGCTCACAAAGATGAGTGAATTACATTCCAAATAAATGTTTGAATTTTTTTTTTTTTTACCAAATGTTTCATTGAATGACATTAAGGTCCAGTGAGTATCCGTTCACAGTAGCTCAGACATGAAACAGACCAATGTCCCAGACAAACCCACACAGTGTACCTGACCTGGGTTCGAATACTATTTGAAATCTTGTTTGCTTTAGCCTGCTTGGAGTGCCAGATGGGCTGGGTTTGCACTCTTGGGATGTATCTATTGGTTCTATTGCGACAGGCAAGCTCAGTCAAGCACAGCTAAGTATTTGTATTAGTATTTGAGCCCCGGTCTGCCGGGTAAGTGGTATAAAGCAGCTCCATTAAGACTGACTGAAGCCTGGCGTAGTTAGCACAGGGGACTGCATTCCTCAACCTATCCCTGCAATACACATGGTACACTGAATAGGCTCTTCCTCTAGTCTAGTTAGCCAGGCTAGTTTGAGCTAACAGACACAGAAGAGAGGATTTGACCACTGTTAGCTAGAAAGGCTTCATGGTGAATATATAAAATGTGTGCATGAATTTTTCAACAGTTGGATTGCAGCTTGATCTCCAGCTTTTTCCTATGAGTACATAAGATGTCAGTTTTGTTGTGTGTTTTATGATGTCTAAAGTATGAGGATGTCTCATGAAATATAAAAAGTGTTTAGCAAATCATTCTAGTGGACCAGAAAAGACAGTATCAGTTGACTGCTGTTCTGTCAAGATCACTAAAAGTCCTCCCTCGTCAGGAGTATGGCATTGGATGGTACCAGGCTCAGGACTAAAATAAGCCAATCAGCATGTACTTCATGCAGCCTACTGTAGGGTTGCACTCTAAAGGACCCACAAACTGCATTACCCAATCAATTGGCCAATCCAGTCTAACCGTTGACTCACACCCACATACCAAAAACTGTATAGCTCTTAAACCACTCACCAAAAACGACAAATCCCACGTCACCTCTTCTCTATAGGCGGTTAGGAGAGACGGTAAAAGATTACTTCTTTTTTTTCTTGTTAAATGTCAAAAGTATTAAATAAATACGTTATTTAAAAAAATATATAATAATAATACAAAAGAAACCCCAGTAATTGTGTTTAGTAGCACTTGTATTATGTTTTCTTGTTCAATAGCGATATTGTAACTAAATCCATGGGAACTGTCTGTTGCTGAAACACGTTAGTGCTGTGCTAGTCTGGGATGTTGTTGACCACCCCAGGCAATGTCACTATGGTAACCCAGGACTATTTTTGGGATTACACAGGTTTAGTTCCCCACATATCCATGTCATGTAGTTTCAGTGTGCTTGGAGTTTTTGTTTCCGTTATGCCTGTAATGAACTACAGTCCAAACCATAGAAAAATAATCTATGGTCCAAACGATCCAATCAGTTGATATGATACTGTTTATTTTTTATCTAATCATGTCCTACAGTATTGTAAAAAGTAATATTGGCCCCCACTGTACCCCTAGCCTGGTCCCAGATCTGTTTATGCTACCAATGCTGACCATAGACCAGGAATCAGGCTACTCCTTCCTTCTGGTGTCTTTTTAAAGTAGATTAACAACCGCTGCTTTGTTTCATTTTGTTGTTAAACTTTACAGAACAACTGTCCGCCTTTAAGGGGTTAATTTATGTGACTTAGACATATAGAAAAAAAATCTTCCTTTTTTTTTGTTTATAATTGTGACAAATTGTGTCAAAAAAAACAGAAAAGCTTTGCCTTTTGATCTTGTTGTCATCTTCTAATGTTTACACTGAGTGACCCTCACATCCGCTTTGAGCTTTATAAATCTTGTTCTGAAAAAAATGAAATATATGGATAGCAATAAAAGCGTTTAAAGTATATATCTATATTGTGTCTGTATCTCTATCTGACCATATGAGGGCACTATTGCACTATGAGAGAGACAAAGTGAGTAGAAAAGTGTATCAAAGCCATGGACAGACTGGAATACCATATTTTTGGGAAATCCATTTATTAAATTAAGTCAAATGTTAATTCATGAATTTATTTAAAACGTCTAAGCCGTTGGAGGCGGGGATCTAAGCTGACATTGAATTGTTTTAAATATTGGTTCGTTTTAGCTATTTGATTTTTTATTTTAGGACCCCTTTATGTATAAACAAAATATATTTAAATGATGTGATAAAAACATTTATTTGGCCTTTACTAGCCCATAGAGATGCATTGAACAACACATTCATAAATGGCAAAAAGGACGGTCCAAAAATAAAAGAATAAGGTTTTGAATTGTCTGTCCTATAAATCAAATCAAATCTATTTGTCATGTGCGCTGAATACAACAGGTGTAGACCTTACAGTGAAATGCTTACTAACAAGCCCTTAACCAACAATACAACAGGTGTAGACCTTACAGTGAAATGCTTACTAACAAGCCCTTAACCAACAATACAACAGGTGTAGACCTTACAGTGAAATGCTTACTAACAAGCCCTTAACCAACAATACAACAGGTGTAGACCTTACAGTGAAATGCTTACTAACAAGCCCTTAACCAACAATACAACAGGTGTAGACCTTACAGTGAAATGCTTACTAACAAGCCCTTAACCAACAATACAACAGGTGTAGACCTTACAGTGAAATGCTTACTAACAAGCCCTTAACCAACAATCCAACAGGTGTAGACCTTACAGTGAAATGCTTACTAACAAGCCCTTAACCAACAATACAACAGGTGTAGACCTTACAGTGAAATGCTTACCAACAAGCCCTAACCAACAATACAGCAGGTGTAGACCTTACAGTGAAATGCATACTAACAAGCCCTTAACCAACAATACAACAGGTGTAGACCTTACAGTGAAATGCTTACTAACAAGCCCTTAACCAACAATACAACAGGTGTAGACCTTACAGTGAAATGCTTACTAACAAGCCCTTAACCAACAATGCAGTTTAAGTTAAAAAAAGTTATGTAAACAGGAGCCAAAGAGATAAAAAACATTAAAGTGACAACAATTAAACTATATATGTGTGTATATATATATAATGTATGTATGTGTATATACAGTGGGTAGAACAAGTATTTGATACACTGCCGATTTTGCAGGTTTTCCCACTTACAAAGCATGTAGAAGTCTGTAATTTTTATCATAGGTACTCTTCAACTGTGAGTGACGGAATCTAAAACAAACATCCAGAAAATCCCATTTTATGATTTTTAAGTAATTCATTTGCATTTTATTGCATGACATAAGTATTTGATACATCAGAAAAGCAGAACTTAATATTTGGTACAGAAACCTTTGTTTGCAATTATAGAGATCATACGTTTCCTGTAGTTCTTGACCAGGTTTGCACACACTGCAGCAGGGATTTTGGCCCACTCCTCCATACAGATCCTTCAGGTTTCGGGGCTGTCGCTGGGCAATACGGACTTTCAGCTCCCTCCAAAGATTTTCAATTGGGTTCAGGTCTGGAGACTGGCTAGGTCACTCCAGGACCTTGAGATGCTTCTTACGGAGCCACTCCTTAGTTGCCCTGGCTGTGTGTTTCGGGTCGTTGTCATGCTGGAAGAGCCAGCCACGACCCATCTTCAATGCTCTTACTGAGGGAGGGAGGTTGTTGGCCAAGATCTCGCGATACATGGCCCCATCCATCCTCCCCTCAATACGGTGCAGTCGTCCTGTCCCCTTTGCAGAAAAGCATCCCCAAAGAATGATGTTTCCACCTCCATGCTTCACGGTTGGGATGGTGTTCTTGGGGTTGTACTCATCCTTCTTCTTCCTCCAAACACGGCGAGTGGAGTTTAGACCAAAAAGCTCTATTTTTGTCTCATCAGACCACATGACCTTCTCCCAGTCCTCCTCTGGATCATCCAGATGGTCATTGGCAAACTTCAGACGGGCCTGGACATGCGCTGGCTTGAGCAGGGGGACCTTGCGTGCGCTGCAGGATTTTAATCCATGACGGCGTAGTGTGTTACTAATGGTTTTCTTTGAGACTGTGGTCCCAGCTCTCTTCAGGTCATTGACCAGGTCCTGCCGTGTATTTTTGGGCTGATCCCTCACCTTCCTCATGATCATTGATGCCCCACGAGGTGAGATCTTGCATGGTTCCCCAGACCGAGGGAGATTGACCGTCATCTTGAACTTCTTCCATTTTCTAATAATTGCGCCAACAGTTGTTGCCTTCTCACCAAGCTGCTTGCCTATTTTCCTGTAGCCCATCCCAGCCTTGTGCAGGTCTACAATTTTATCCCTGATGTCCTTACACAGCTCTCTGACCTTGGCCATTGTGGAGAGGTTGGAGTCTGTTTTATTGAGTGTGTGGACAGGTGTCTTTTATACAGGTAACGAGTTCAAACAGGTGCAGTTAATACAGGTAATGAGTGGAGAACAGGAGGGCTTCTTAAAGAAAAACTAACAGGTCTGTGAGAGCCGGAATTCTTACTGGTTGGTAGGTGATCAAATACTTATGTCATGCAATAAAATGCAAATTAATTATTTAAAAATCATACAATGTGATTTTCTAGATTTTTGTTTTAGATTCCGTCTCTCACAGTTGAAGTGTACCTATGATAAAAATTACAGACCTCTACATGCTTTGTAAGTAGGAAAACCTGCAAAATTGGCAGTGTATCAAATACTTGTTCTCCCCACTGTATGTATATATATGTGTGTGTATGTGTATATATACATATAGGTGGTACAGGTTAGTTGGGCTAATTTAGGTAATATGTACATGCAGATATAGTTAAAGTGACTATGCATAGATGGTAAACAGAGAGTAGCAGCAGTGTGAAGAACCCCTCTAGACTTGGCGCTCCGGTACCGCTTGCCATGCGTTAGCAGAGAGATATATCTCCTATATCTAGGGGATATAAGAAAGCTCAGGATATATATATATATATATACACACACACACACACACACTGGGGGCCAACATTTTGGAATATTACTCATTCAAGGGTTTTTCTTTATTTGCACTATTTTTTTTACGTTGTAGAATAAAACACAAAACGTTGACATAGCACATATGGAATCATGTAGTAACCAAAAAATGGTTAAACAAATCAAAATGTATTTTATATTTGAGATTCTTCAAAGTAGCCACCCTTTGCCTTGATGACAGCTTTGCACACTCTTTGCATTCTCTCAACCAGCTTCATGAGGACCGCCACAGGAATGGAAGACCCAGAAATACTTCTGCTGGAAGTAACAGACACATCTCAACATCAACTGTTCAGAGGAGACTGTGTGAATCAGGCCTTCGTGGTCGAATTGCTGCAAAGAAACCACTACTAAAGGACACCAATAAGAAGAAGATACTTGCTTGGGCCAAGAAACACGAGCAATGGAAAAGTTTTTGTGGTGAAGCTGGTTGAGAGAATGCCAAGAGTTTGCAAAGCTGTCATCAAGGCAAAGGTGGCTATTTGAAGAATCTCAAATATAAAATATATTTTTATTTGTTTAACACTTTTTTGGTTACTACATGATTCCATATGTGTTATTTTATAGTTTTGATGTCTTTACTTTTATTCTACAATGTAGAAAATGTGCAAATAAAGAAAAACCCTTGAATGAATAATATTCCAAACTTGTGGCCCCCAGTGTACATACTGTGTATATATTTTATTTTTTATTCATGAATATTGTTTTTTTTACACATTTAACACCTTACCTCCATACATCCATTCATTTGTATGGGTTACCTTTAGACAAGTCCCATGTAGAGCGAAACAGAATTGTCTCCCTTTTCTAGTGGTCACAGTAGTTAGTAGGCCAAACTGTTTGGATGCTACAGACGTTTTCGTGGGAAGACCGATTTACGGGATGTCTCCTGGACTGACAAACGGATTTGTAAGTCTGCCACTTCACAGTTCACCTTCTGCTACCATTTCTGTCAAGCCGTCTACGCATACAGTCGATAAATCCAACTTATGCACCACACAGAAACACACTGTAAGGAGGTTTAAATGGTCTTGCTGTGGTTGATCAATAGATTTCTGTGCAGAGCTGTTGCATCCAATCCAATGTCAAGTTTGTACTGTTGCCTTTCTCTCTCTCTCTCTCTCTCGTTCTCTAGCTCTCTCTCACCTCAATTTATTCAGCCGTGTGCATTCTGTTTGCTTCTCTTTCCTGTTAAACGGAACAAAGAAAGAGGAAAAACCATCTGAAACAAAAGGTCTTTTGGCCACAAAGCCTGATTGTGTGCTGCTGTTTTAGTGCTTTAATGAATGTGGCTGGGTATGGGTCCCATCCGTTAGACCTAGTCCCAAATGGCACCCTATTCACTATAATACACTACTTTTGACCAGGACCCATAGAGCTCTGGTCAAAAGTAGTGCACTACGTAGGGAATAGGGTACCATTTCTGACGCAGCCCTGGAACATCAGTATGCTGTAGGGCCGAACAGGGCTGGGCCAGAGCAACAGCCAACCTCCTCTCTCCACTGTTCCTCTGTCCTGTGTTCACCCTGACATCCCCGGTACGCCCTTCCACCGCCATTTCTCAGAACTTCTCAGATCCATCTCCCATCCATCTACCACCCTGGAAGTGGCCCTTTTTCCCCATTCTCTTTCTTTCTTTGACGCTGTATCTCGCTCTCTCTCTTTATCGCTTTCTTTCTCGCTTTCTCTTCCCTTCTCTCTCTCTCTCTCCCTCAGCTCTAAAGCATAGAGCCAACACTCCACACAACACATTGAATTGGTTTTGTGTTTTTCTTAGTTGGTTTCCTGGAAGACTTGTTTAGTTCCAGAGATTGAAAGAAAGAACATCACTCCCTTTCATCCTCTCTTCCTTCTCTCCTCTTTCACTTCTTCATGCCTCTGCCTTTCTACAAAGGCTAGCAGATCTAATAATACAAGTCTAATTTGCTCAGCTGTCATTGTTCCAGACACTTTTGCTTCATGCATTTACAGTATTTATTCAGTATTCGCTCAGTCATGACCATGCTCTTCCATGACCATGTTGAATACAGTGTTACAAAGATGATTTACCAACTGCGACGCCAGTGCGATTTGGAGGGGGCGGTGTTTGTGAGACAAGGGGCGTATCCTGGGGCCGGGTCTTTTTACAAAAACATCTGTAGAGTCCGACTGGTTTGAGCTACAAACTATGAAAAGCTATCTATGAAAAGCTGAGACATCAAGGCGTTAGAAGGTCAGGGGTTTGTCTACATAGAAGATCATAGGAAATCGAAGGACATTGTCTATAACAGTGTATAAACTCACATAGTTGTCACGGACTAGTTGCATATTTATTTCCCACTGAGCAGACAATCTCTGTACTTAACAGCATTCATATACATTTATTTGTATCATGTTTTTGCTTTGGAAAACCAATTTTTTATTGACATTTGTCAATAAAACTCGTGAATGCAACTGTTTGTCGAGATTGTATACGTTTGATGCAGCCTTTCCCTATTGTGTCTTGTTTGGTTAAAGTGCTTATATCAGAAGTGTCAGTAATGTAACATTTATTTGGACCGTTCTGTCTTGTAAATACTGTATAATCTCCCTTAGACAGGCTTGTCCTGAAAAGAAAATGGTAAAAACCATTAGCCATTTTGAGGCTAAATATAAGGGCTGGACAAGCAGATAAATGAAAAGCTGGGGACTGATATGGTTCATCAACAACCATTTATGATAGCCTAACGTAATATGTTCAATCATCCATACAATGGATGATCGATCCGTTAGGCCCCCTTAGGCGTTGGCTTGCTAAAGCATATAGCACTGTGCAACTGAGGCGTACTCTGCAGTACTCTGTGTAAAGTTGGACCCTCACTTAGGAGGAGATTCTCTCACTACTGGTGTTGACAGAAAGCTTTATCCAGGTAAGGCGGGTCTAAGCCTGCTCCCCTTGCAGAAAAAGCATTCTTCCTTGAGTTATTTTTTTTCCCTCTTCTTGCCTTTTTCATCATCTCTCCATCCATCATTTCTCTGTCGTCACCCCTGCTATTTACTGTTTTTTCTACCCTTTCTCTTCTCTTTTCAACATCCACCTCCATACATTCATCATAAATCAAGATGGAGGCTCTCCTAAGCTTAGTTTTGTCTACTCTATTAACAAGATGTCCTTACTGTTCTCCTGGCCCCCTACAGGGAACCTGATACACTCCTCCCCTCCCTCATCCACATCTGGGGGTATTGTCTGGCATGGTGATCTGATACACTTGCACCGCTCGCCACTTCTGATTGTTCAAAACGGAGATTCTCCCCCTCTTATTGGCTGACCCACAGCTTCTATTCCTCTACTCTGGTTGGCAGGGCTGGGGGCTGCAGGTGATGTTTATGTTGGAGCTATTCATGCCTCACTCTTATCTCATGCCATTTAGATTCAGAATGTCACGGTGCTCAGTGGACCGTAGCCTCACCTTACCACAGCGCTACACTACCCCCAGATGTGGGGGCGGGGGGGAAAGAGTGGCAAAGCATAGGGGAGCAAGCAACAGGATTTCTGGAACATTACCATGTGATGACATACTGTTATCGACTCCCTGTAATGACTTGTGGACAGAATTATCTTTTCAAAAACTTGCGCTGTCTTTAAAACGGCTCTTTTGTGGCTGCCACACCTGCATACTGCGGTGGAGACCATTATTTACAAAAGCACCGGGAATCAATGGGGACATTGTAGTGGGAGTGTGGTACTGCCTGCGTCATTTACTGTAGCATATAGTCTCTGGCTACAGTGTAGGGCTCTTACCTGTTTATACAGTGTTAATCCCCTGAGAATAGTCTGTGTGTGGAGTTGACACAGTAGTTAACAAGGATCTACAGACAGACAAGAGCAGACTATAGGCTCTTGGGCTGGAATCACTACAGGAAAGTGAACCAGACAGAAAAGGAGACGCTAAGCCTTTCTTGTCTTGTCTTTACTGTTTCTGAATGGTAGGGTTGCAGTGTAATAGGTTGTTTTGAGTGTTTCATATTCTATATGTGATTATGTGGTCTGTGCTGTGCCACGGCCAGTAGACAATCCTGTGTGAACTAAGTAATTTCAAGTTCTCCATCCTGAGTTGTTGTCACTTACTGAGTTACACACCAATGCCAGAACGAAATACTCTCTCTCTCTCTCTCATACACACACACACAGTACACACACTCACTTTTACACATTTATTTGTGTAAACAACACAGCACAGAGATTAATTAATTAATTAATAACAGACAGACAGAGCGGTTGAAAGACCAGGGATGGCGGCGACGGAAATGGCGGCCTCGCGACAAACTTAAGACTTAGCGGTATTTTGTTTTTTATGTACTATTTTTTACATTATTAGCTCAGGAAATGTTTTGTAACATCACATACAGCCGGGAAGTACTATTGGATATTAGAGCACCGGTATCTCACCAGAACTACCAGCATTACTACCAGCATTACAACCAGGAATATGACTTCCCTGGAGCAGATCCTTTGTTTGCTCTCCCCAGAGCAATTTAACTTGTTCCAGAGGCCGACCCAAAACAACGCCGGCGGAGGAGATGCACTCGGAGCCGCCTACTGGTTCAACTTAGCAGGCACGCACACTACCCACCGCTTCCAAGTATATTACTCGCTAATGTTCAGTCTTTGGATAACAAAGTTGACGAGCTCAGGGCAAGGGTTTCTTTCCAGAGAGACATCAGGGCCTGTATCATACTTTGTTTAACAGAAACATGGCTCTCTCAGGATATTCTGTCGAAATCGGTCCAGCCAGAGGAATTCTCAGTTCATCACGCAGACAGGAATAAATATCTCTCCGGGAAGCAGAAGGGCGGAGGTGTGTGTTTCATGATTAACGACTCATGGTGTAATTGTAGTAACATACAGGAACTCAAGTCCTTTTGTTCACCCGACCTAGAATACCTCAATCAAATGCCGGCCGTATTATCTCCCAAGAGAATATAATCCTCGATTATAGCCACGGCGGTTTAAATCCCCCATCATATCACAACGGCCCTCAAAGAACTTCAATGGACTTTGTGCAAACTGGAAAACACATATCCTGAGGCTGCATTTATTGAAACTTCTGGGATGCCTACAAGGCCCTCCCCCGCCCTCCTTTCGGCAAATCTGACCATGACTCCATTTTGCTCCTCCCTTCCTATAGGCAGAAACTCAAACAGGAAGTACACGTGCTAAGGACTAGTCAACGCTGGTCCTTAGCACGTGTAAGGACCAGGAATCCAGGAATCCACGCTTCAGGGTTGTTTTGATCACTCAGTTTATCAGGAAGTTTATAGGAGATGTCGTACCCACTGTGACTATTAAAATCTATCCTAACCAAAAAACATGGATAGATGGCAGTATTCGCGAGAAACTGAAAGCACGAACCACCGCCTTTAACCATGGCAAGGTGACAGTTTAGTTATTCACTCGGCAAGGCAATCAAACAGGCAACACGTCAGTACAGAGACAAAGTGGAGTCGCAATTCAACGGCTCAGACACCAGACGTATGTGGCAGGGTCTTCAGACAATCATGGACTACAAAAGGAAAACCAGCCACGTCGCCGAGACCGATGTCTTGCTTCCAGACAAGCTAAACACCTTCTTCGCCCGCTTTGAGGATAACACAGTGCCACCGAAGCAGCCCGCTACCAAGGACTGTGGGCTCTCCTTCTCCCTGGCCAATGTAAGTAAGACATTTAAACGTGTTAACACTCGCAAGGCTGCCGGCCCTGACGACATCCCTAGCCGCGTCCTCAGAGCATGCGCAGACCAGCTGGCTGGTGTGTTTACAGATATATTCAATCTCTCCCTATCCCAGTCTACTGTCTCCACATGCTTCAAGATGGCCACCATTGTTCCTGTACACAAGAAAGCAAAGGTAACTGGTACTGAAGTGCTTTCAGATACTAGTCAAGGATCATATCACCTCTACCTTACCTGCCACCCTAGACCCACTTCAATTTGCTTACCGCCCCAATAGATCCACAGACGATGCAATCACCATCACTATGCACACTGCCCTATCCCATCTGGACAAGATGAAAACCTATGTAGGATTGCTGTTTATTGACTATAGCTCAGCATTCAACACCATAGTACCCTCCAAGCTCATCATTAAGCTTGATTCCCTGGGTCTGAACCCCGCCCTGTGCAACTGGGTCCTGAGCACTTGTTGGCTGCTTTTCCTTCACTGCGGTCCGACTCATCCCAAACCATCTAAATTTGGTTGAGGTTGGAATCAAACATTTATCATTTGGACTCCAGACCAAAGGACAAATGTCCACCGGTCTAATGTCCATTGCTCATGTTTCTTGGCCCAAGCAAGTTTCTTCTTCTTATTGGTGTCCTTTAGTAGTGGTTTCTTTGGAGAAATTCACACAGTCTCCTCTGAACAGTTGATGTTGAAATGTGTCTGTTACTTGAACTCTGTGAAGCATTTATTTGGGCTGCAAGCTGAGGCTGGTAACTCTAATGAACTTATCCTCTGCAGCAGAGGTATTTCTGTGTCTTCCATTCCTGTGGCAGTCCTCATGAAGCTGGTTGAGAGAACGCCATGAGTGTGCAAAGCTGTCACCAAGGCAAAGGGTGGCTATAAAATATATTTTGATTTGTTTAACACTTTTTTGGTTACTACATGATTCCGTATGTATTATGTCATAGTTATTATGTAAAAATAATGCAAATAAAGAAAAACCCTTGAATGAGTAATATTCCAAACTTTTTACATATATGTATATGTTCTTAATTCCATTCCTTACTTAGATTTGTGTGTACTGGGTATATGTAAAATTGTTAGATATTACTTGTTAGATATTACTGCACTGTCGGAGCTAGAAGCACAAGCATTTTGCTACACCCGCAATAACATCTGCTAAACACGTGTATGTCACCAATAAAAATTGATTTGATTTGACTAGAAGAGAGAGGGAAGAGAGAGAGAGTGATCAAAATATGGACAGACAATTAAACCAAAGAGGTTGTAAGCACGTAGGGTTCTGAGTTTTGTTTCCCTTGACTTTTAGGAAGGCCTTAGGGAGGGGAAGTAGGCTGTTTCAGTCTGGACATTAAGGCTGTGTGTCCTTAATGGCAACCTATGGGCTCTGGTAAAAAGTAATGGGCTCTGGTAAAAAGTAATGCATTGGAAAAAGGTGCCATTTGGGACGCAGACTAGGTAACAGAGATGCCTCAGATGCCCCTGGTAGAGAGGAAGCCCCCCAGAGCTAATTCCCACAGTCCTTAGGGATATTGGAGGAGGGGAGGACATGGATGATTATGAAGGAAATGGCCTCTCATGGACTCTGTAGTAACCTGGGCTGCATATTTAGATTTTTTTATTTAATATTTTGTTAACTAGGCAAGTCAGTTAAGAACAACTTCTTATTTACAATGACGGCCTACCAAAAGGCCTCCTGCGGGGACGGGGATAAAAAATATACATCACGACAAGAGACACCACAACACTACATAAATAGAGACCTAAAACAACAACACAGCATGGCAGCAACACATGACAACACAGCATGGCAGCAACACATGACAACACAGCATGGCAGCAACACATGACAACACAGCATGGCAGCAACACATGACAACACAGCATGGCAGCAACACATGACAACACAGCATGGTAGCAACACAACATGGTACAAACATTATTGGGCACAGACAACAGCACAAAGGGCAAGAAGGTAGAGACTACAATACATCACGCAAATTGCTTTTCAGGGTAGGATGGGGGGTGGGGGTTTGGTGTATGTGTGTGCGTATCTGAGCCCTACTCTCACTACATTGGCCTCTTTCCGAGTAGTTCTCCTGCAGTTAGGGGGGACTCTAGCGAAGTAGTATGTTTGTGTTTCTAGTCAAGCGGAGTGCGTTTCCTCTCTGTGCAGCAAGCCGGACACATCAGCGCTGTGTAGAGAGGGGACGTGAGGGACGCTGGAGGCACAGGAGTGTTGGGTTGGTCTGTTCCGCTGTCTGTGTACATGCACGCGCAAACACACACACACACACATACATACACACACGGAGAGTCTGTTGCCCAGGGCAGGCTCACGCTACTGGGGGTTAGCACGTGTTATTCTGCCAAACGGAACCAGACCCTGGTTGCCATTCTCTGGTGGCTTTCATAGGAAAGCATCTTAACTGCTGTAAAGTTATGATGGTAATCAATCAGACCCAAGTCAAACTGTAACTGTTTGGCCTTTTAGGTTTTGTGTGGAAAAGTTATGGCTATTGAATCTTGAGTTGTCCTTTCTGAAAATAAAATTGTTATTAGGTCGACTAGGGGGCAGCATAGGTCTGGCTATGTGGCAATGTAAGTGGTGTGAGGGAGCATTCAGTCTGAGTGTGAGGCAATCTTCTAAGGTTCATTCACTGTTCATGCGCATTCTCAGTCCGGTAATTCTCTCTACTTTAAATTCTTAATACATTCAACCGTATTCTTTATTGTAAACAAAAAACAATAATTTGAATGATAGACTGTCACATATTCCTCACACTGGATTCCACTCTTATTACTAAGAACAGTTACAACACATACACATAAGATTATTATTTTTCTTAACATTTGCCCTACCCCTCCCGTCCCACCTTCTTCTGTGAATGGCCTGAACCGAAAACAGCTTCTGGACATCAGAACCCCGATTTGGACGTTCTGCTTACTCCGGACCAGACCCTAATCCCCGGGACTCGAAAGAGGAGGCAGTGGCGAAAGACAGGCAAGCGAGCCTGCACCCTGATGAGAGCAAATAGACTGTCATTGCCCTCTGTTACGCATATTCACAAATGTGCAGTCACTGGAGAACAAACTGAATGAGCTCCGTTCGAGGCTTTCCTTTCAACGGGACCTGAATAACTGTAATATTCTATGTTTCTCTGAGTCGTGGCTGAATGAGGACATAGACATATGTGACTTGTTTCAGGAAACTGGTAGTATGTCGCGGGTCACAGCTTCACAGGAGAGCCCTTTGAACGTAAACTTTTTATTTTCGGGCAGAAATGCCTTCTTGAACATGTGAACTATCATGTGCCTTACTAACAAACTTGTATGCCATCTGTAAATACAAATACAATTGTTAAATTACGAGCCTAGTTGGTTAAGCCACAGAAAAAGACAGCAACCTTCCCACTAGCCATGATTGGCTGAGATAAAGAGTGGGCTCGACATGCCGAGAGAGGAGTTCAGATTGGTCTGCCATGTAACACACTTCTGTCTATTTGAGCTGGTCAGTATGTGTAGGTAATACTGTCTAACGCAGCTTTTTTTTTAAAATGTATCATTAAGTGGAGCTGCATAAGTGTTGCTCTCCACTTTCTGGAGGATTGAGTTTTTACCTTTATTTTACTAGGCAAGTCAGTTAAGAACAAATAATTATTTACAATGACGGCCTAAGAACTGTGGGTTAACTATATTTTCAGATATTACACTTTTCAAATTTAGACAAAGTGGTTTAATTTCAAGTTAAAGTGTACTGTTAGCTAGCTAATGTTAGCTGGCTGGCTCACTAGCTAGCGTTATGTGTATGATCTTATTATACGTATCTCAGAGCCATTTGCTTGCTAACATTGAACCTGGTTGGTTAGCTAGCTAGCTAACGTTAGATGGCTTTTCGCTAGCTAACGTTATGTGTATGATGTTATTATTCGTATCTCAGAGCCATTGAACCTGGTTGGTTAGCTACCTGCAGATTCATGCAGGGTAGTAACGTCATGAGTTGGGATTATGGTTAATTGTTTACCTAGCTAGCTAGCTACATGTCTTAACAATGTTTGCAAATTATATTACTCAGCACCAGGATGTTAGTCCATCCATAAAGATTAGAAATTAAATGAAACAAAATGAAACTGTAGGTGAAACCCTGTCTATGACTTCACTCTTTCCCAAGCGTGTTAGTATGTATATCTTAGTATGTACAGTTGAAGTCAGAAGTTTACATACACCTTAGCCAAATACTTTTCAACTGAGTTTTTCACAATTCCTGACATTTAATCCTAGTAAAAATTCCCTGTTTTAGGTCAGTTAGGATCACCACTTTATTTAAAGAATGTGAAACATCAGAATAATAGTAGAATTATTTATTTCAGCTTTTATTTCTTTCATCACATTCCCAGTGGGTCAGAAGTTTACATACACTCAATTAGTATTTGGTAGCATTGCCTTTAAAGTGTTTAACTTTGGTCAAACGTTTCGGGTAGCCTTCCACAAGCTTCCCACAATAAGATGGGTGCATTTTGGCCCATTCCTCCTGACAGAACTGGTGTAACTGAGCCAGGTTTGTAGGCTTCCTTGCTCACACACGCTTTTTCAGTTCTGCCCACATATTTTCTATAGGATTGAGGTCAGGGCTTTGTGATGGCCACTTCAATACCTTGACTTTGTTGTCTTTAAGCCATTTTGCCACAACTTTGGAAGTATGCTTTGGGTCATTGTCCATTTGTATGACCCATTTGCGACCAAGCTTTAACTTCCTGACTGATGTCTTGAGATGTTGCATCAATATATCCACATAATTTTCCTTCCTCATGATGCCATCTATTTTGTGAAGTGCACCAGACCCTCCTGCAGCAAAGCACCCCCACAACATGATGCTGCCACCCCCGTGCTTCACGGTTGGGATGGTGTTCTTCGACTTGCAAGCCTCCCCCTTTTTCCTCCAAACATAACGATGGTCATTATGGCCAAACAGTTCTATTTTTGTTTCATCAGACCAGAGGATGTTTCTCCAAAAAGTACGATCTTTGTCCCCATGTGCAGTTGCAAACCGTAGTCTGGCTTTTTTATGGTGGTTTTGGAGCAGTGGCTTCTTCCTTGCTGAGCGGCCTTTCAGATTATGTCGATATAGGACTGGTTTTACTGTGGATATAGATACTTTTATACCTGTGTCCTCCAGCATCTTCACAAGGTCCTTTGCTGTTGTTCTGGGATTGATTTGCACTTTTCGCACCAAAGTACGTTCATCTCTAGGAGACAGAACGCGTCTCCTTCCTGAGCGGTATGACGGCTGCGTGGTCCAATGGTGCTTATTATACTTGCGTACTATTGTTTGTACAGATGAACGTGGTACCTTCAGGCGTTTGGAAATCACTCCCAAAGATGAACCAGACTTGTCTTGGCTGATTTCTTTTAATTTTCCTATGATTTCGAGCAAAGAGGCACTGAATTTGAAGGTAAATACATCCACAAGTACACCTCCAATTGACTCAAATGATGTCTTTGTCAGGCACAGTCAACTTAGTGTATGTAAACTTCTGACCCACTGGAATTGTGATTTAGTGAATTATAAGTGAAATAATCTGTCTGTAAACAATTGTTGGAAGAATTACTTGTGTCATACCAAAGTAGATGTCCTAACCGACTTGCCAAAACTATAGTTTGTTAACATGAAATCTGTGGAGTGGTTGAAAAATGAGTTTTAATGACTTCAACCTAAGTGTTTGTAAACTTCCGACTTTAACTGTATATCATTATTCATTATATCGTGGGTCATTGGACTAAGCCAGTTATGTAGACATCTTAATGCACTAAAAGATCTCTCACGTCTGCTAACTGGGATGGTCAGCGCGGCCTGTATGATTGCCTTCAGTAATGGAAACATATCAGGGTCTAACAGTTTATACACACAGGACATGTCAGACGTGGCATCTTTTTTTTTTTTGAGAGGTAATGTTTAGCAAGAACCACTTCCTCTGGCTGGAGAGGACTATGACATGTTTGTCTTGTGTGGGCCTCCCATCTCTCTCTGTTCTCCTGTGTTCTCTCTCTCTCTCTCTCTCTGTCTGCTCCTCTCTCTCCCTCCTCTCTTTCCTTGCTGTCTGAAGTTCTGCTTCCCTGGATCTCCTATACTATTACAGAGATGGCATAGTATCAGTGCCATAGCAATATGGTTTATTCTGAACAGACAAACACACACAGAAGCAATATGCACACACACACACACACACACACACAATATGAACAACAGGCAAATCATGTTTACGGTAAACATCTGCTAAAGTGTTAAGATATAATCTGGGATCATTT
The DNA here is from genome assembly GCA_023634145.1 of Thymallus thymallus. Taxonomy (NCBI): domain Eukaryota; kingdom Metazoa; phylum Chordata; class Actinopteri; order Salmoniformes; family Salmonidae; genus Thymallus; species Thymallus thymallus. Next base: position 31,440,434 of record CM042389.1, on the reverse strand, counting down.
CTGTTCCTTAATGATTTTAGCAGTTCCCTCGGTCTTAAAGCTTGGTTAACACACAACTGTCTTACCCTTCACTAACCACAATACCTGTTTTCTCTCTCTCTCTGTCGCTTTAGCAACAAAACCATGGGGCAAAACAGATGAGTTTGGCTTAGATTGTTGACAACATGTAAGCTATATTTAATCTCCCATGTTTATTGCAAACAAACACAGTTGCACAATGACTACTTGTTGTCTCAAATACATTGTTACAGTTGTTGGTTAGCTAGCTAGGGAATTTTAGCATTATTTGCATTGACATGAAATCAGTCAAAACACTTGTCAACAAGACATGGTATCAATAACATGATGAAACATGCTGAAATGAGCCACTTACAGTTCCTCATATGGCAGTTTGTCATTCTTGCTAGCAATCTGGCAATCCAAAATCACAACAGGCTGATTTCTGCCCCATGGAAGCTAATTGTGCTGAAGTTACCAAAGGTAGCTCAAGTTAGACTAAATTAGCTAGCTAGCTTTATTAGCAATTTGTAGCACATTTGGACAGTAACTTTACTTGATTAGAGAGTAATTGGTTTGTTAATGATACTTGTCAAGTGGTGAACGGAGTTCCAGCAGTTGAACTCAGTGTCTAGATTGTGAATAAATTACTGTCAAAACCCTGCTCATAAAATGTACTAGGTAACTAATGTTAGCAGCACTGCTAGCTAGACTGGGTAGTCCATAACGTTAGCTAGTTTAACGTTTTCTGTCAGTACTTGCTTTTGAGTCAACGTGTTGAAATGTTTCTCGAATCTGGCTTACTGTGAGTTCAATAACTCTTAATAACATTATCATGGGCTAACAAAATGTGCTATAATAGTAGCGAGCTCATTTCTTCTTTGGAAAACCGCTTTGACTCGTGATTTGAGTATTCAGTGTAATGCAGTGTAGCTCAGTTTGTTTTACATCCTCCCAGCAGGGCAAAAGACTCGGGGCTGAGACAAAACCATTCGGGGCTAAAGCCCCAAAAAGCCCTGGTCTGGTGACGTCATTGGTGTATGATTGTGGCCTACTTCATAGAAGACATAGTACACTTACGTTAGTTACATGTTTGAGGAGTTCTCATATAAGAACTTTTGATGATTCAGAGACCCTTTTGAAAGTGCTAAACGTGGCACATTTACAGTGCATTTAGAAAGAATTCACTCCCCTTGACTTTTTCCACATTTTGTTGTGTTACAGCCTGCATTTAAATTGATGAAATTTATATTGTGTCACTGTCCTCCACACACTACCCCATAACGTCAAAGTGGAATTATGTTTTTAGAAAGATTTTAAAACATTTATTAAAAATTAAAAGCAGAAATGCCTTTGTTATGGCAAGCCTAAATAAGTTCAGGAGTAAAAATGTGCTTAAAAAGTCACATAATAAGTTGCATGGACTCACTCTGTGTGCAATAATAGTGTTTAACATGATTTCTGACAACTACCTCCTCTCTGTACCCCACACATACAATTATCTGTAAGGTCCCTCAGTCGAGCAATTTCTAACACATATTTAACCACAAAGACCAGGGAGGTTTTTCCAATGCTTCGCAAAGAAGGGAAACCTTTTGGTAGATGGGTAAAAAAAAAAGAAGAAAAAAAGCAGACATTGAATATCCCTTTGAGTATTTAATTACACTTTGTATTGTATAAAAGTATTTAATGGTTTCTTTGACATTTAGAAAGAGAATACAGATTATGTACTTTTCTTCTCCTTTTGATGGTGAAGTTATTCACTACACCTTGGATGGTGTAAGATGATTTAATGGTTTCTTGGGAGAAGATTATGTACATGAAATAATGAATTACACTTTGGATGGTGAAAATGTGAGCAAGATCAGAACACAGGATGCATGTTAGATCCATGTATAAACAGGACTATATACTGTCCCATTCCCAGCCAGTCTGGAGCCTGTTATTACAGAGAAGTCTTTAGTGACTGACATGCTAGAAGAACAAAGGGATCAGAAACACCACAGGCCTAAAGTGTTCTACTGGGAACCTCTCCTCTGTATGACATACCAGTGGCTAACACACATCCACATTATATCACAAAACTACTGCTGCAAGAAAGAGAAGAGCTGCTATCTTGACCAGGTCTCTCACAAAATAGATGTCATCTCAATGAGATGAACCTGTAATAAGTTCAATGAAAATAAAAAGAAGGTGAGGCCCTCTCCCTGGTCCTGTCGTTGTAGTCGTTGTATCCAGTCATCCCTCTGTCTCTGGCTAGTGTTCAGGTTTTCCAGGGTTCTCCAGGAATGCTCCATGTTCCCGGGCCTGTCAGGGAATTACTCTCAACAGCGCTGGGGGAGTGTGACACACAAACACACAAGTGAGATGAATTCTCTTCCTCTTCATCAACACCTCTCTGATTAATCTCCATCGCCTGGAGAGACACTGTGCTCGCTGACATCCCATGAAAAGGGACGACTATTTCTAAACACCTTTGTTAAAAAGGTTTATGAGATCGAACATTTTCTTGGATCAATTAAATAAATGATAGAAGTAATGTCTGTAACTCTGTAACGCTCCAGAGTGATTAATAAAAGACGTGCAAACAGACAACACTTCGATCGCACAGGATCTTCGTCAGGTCAACTTAAGACAGTGTACACCTGTTTAAATAAAGTCATGAAAGTACCTTGTCCACTGAAAATTGTCTTAGACAGAGAGATCGCAAGCAAATGAGTCTGCACCATTCATGTGATAATGAGGGGGGGGGGGTTGCTTTGTCACCGCGAAGATGGTGAGGCCCTGGCAGGGCGGCTGACGTGCCGCGCAGGGGACCCTCCAAGGGAAACGCAGTGGAGGTATGTGTATGTGTGTGTATGTGTGTGTGTCTGAGTATGTGCCATGCATTCACGTGTGTGAGCTTGCATTCATGTCTGCATATGTGTGTGTGGTGAGTCCTAAACCCTGGGGCTTTGTTAACATTGTGAACAGCAGGTCAGGCCTAACGCTCTGCCTTTACTCACCCATACTGGTGAGCCTCAGTGGGGCTAGGGCTGATCCATGGCAGGGCCCACAGGGCCAGGCTGCCCCGCCTCTGAGAAACTGTCTCACAGAATATGTGTATCGGTGGATTCCTATAAAACTATGGCAACATACTGTATGAAAATATTTAGTCAATATTTGTTGTCTAAGTGGCACTGCAGTCACAGCAACAATTTCCAAATGGACTGTCATCATATCACAGGTATGTATTGTAATACAGTATCTATCAACATTGCAATTAAACAAAAGAGTTGACATCATATTGTGACATACCACCCAACTCCCTCCACAAAACACACACACACACACACACACACACACACACACACACACACACACACACACACACACACACACACACACACACACACACACACACACACACACACACACACACACACACACACACATCCAACCAGCCATGTCGGGGAATGAGCCCACTGCACAGTGGTCCTGTGATTATTGCTGAACTCTTAAATCCACTGATGGCCTCCCTGCCTGAACAGCACAGGAACCAGAGCAGCCATAATTGGCCCAAAATGGGTGCAATCAGAACCAATAAGTGAGCTAGATTGTTCCACAGATCGGACAGCGATAGCATTCTGCATGGGGTGGCCAGGAGAAAGATTGCACTATTGACCAAACAGAGAGCAGGTGTGCAAACGCTCTTAATCTCTCTCCTTTACCCAGGTGTATGTACAGTACTTCTCAAGACACCCCACTCCAATTCACGGCTGGCATAGCCTCGCCCTCAGAAAACACACTAAACGCCTGGCTGGCTGGATGGATGTACTCTTTATGCTTCCTTATGCTTTTATATACCTGAGGAAGCAATCTGTCTTTCTGTGGTCGGCTCTTTTTTGCCGGTTGGTTGGATTGCATAAAAGCTACAATCTTGGACATGGAAATACAAAAACAAGGGGTGGGCAGGGCTGTCATTTTGCTAAAATCCCGGAATGTAGCTTTAATTAATGTTTTAACCCTTTGAGATGTAGGAACACATGGGTGTGAACATTATACATTGGTCGCTGCAGCATACACTCAAACCAGTGTGATTAGCTAGAACAGTTAATTGGAACGTCTAGTTACGATTGTCGCAACAGTATCATCGCCCATTGCTACAGGCATCGCCGTAGTTCCTCCAGGGAATCCAAGATCCCAGCCCCCGAGCGGTATGACGGCCTCCAGGAGGATGCAAGGGGTTCCTTACTCAGTGCTCTCTGGTGTTCGAGCTACAGTCCTCCTTGTTCCACACCGATCGGGCCATGATCGCCTATATCATCTCTCTACTCTCGGGCTAGGCCCTGACGTGGGCAACGGTGGTGTGAGAACAGCAGCCACCATCCTGCATCTCCATATTAGCCTTCACTGCCTAGCTGCGACGAGTCTTCGACCACCCAGTCGGCGGATGAGAAGCGGCCAGCCGACTGTTCAACATCCGCCAAGGGGCCAGATCTGTGGCTGACTTCGCCATTGAGTTCTGCACCCTCGCCGCCAAGAGTGGGTGAAATACGGAGGCACTGGTCACCACTTTTCACCAGGGTCTGTCTAACTCCATCAAGGATGAACTGGCCTCTTGGGAACTGGGAGAGGACCTCGATGACGCTGGCAATCAGGCAAACCACCACCCTTCCTCTTCATCGTCCATACGACTACGCCATAAACCTCCTACCCGGCTCTACCCCTCACCGGAGCCGTTTTTACCCACAGCAGTCATGGACAATTACATCCAGGAGTCGCTGGAGGCAGGTTTCATTCGCTCCTCAACATCCCCAGCTGGTGCAGGCATCTTTTCTCCACCCCTGCATTGATTACCGAGGGCTGAACAGTATTACAATTAAGAATAGTTATCCCCTATCCCTTATCTCCGCCGCCTTGGAGCTGGCCCAAGGGACCAAAATCTTAACCAAACTGGACCTCCGCAATGCTTACAATCTGGTGAGAATCAGGGAGCAAGATTAATGGAAAACTGCCTTTAACACCCCTAGTGGCCACTATGAGTATTTAGTCATGCCATTCGGATTTGCGAACTCACCAGCAGTCTTACAAGCATTGGTCAATGATACACTTAGGGAAATGTTGAATCGGTTCGGCTTTTTTTACTTCAACGACATCCTGATCTTCTCCAAGACCCTTCCGGAATACGTCTTGCATGTCCGCCAAGTCCTGAGACACCACCTGCAGAGTCAACTACGTCAAGATAGAGAAGTGTGAGTTCCATGTATCCCAAGTCTCTTTCCTGGGCAGCATTATCTCTACCGCCGGCATCCAAATGGACCCTGTTAAGGTTAAGGTGGTCACCGACTGGCCCCGTCGCACCTCACTCAACAAGTCCAGCGGTTCATCTGGTTTGCCCATTTTTACAGGCGTTTTATGCGCAACTTTGGTGGGGTGGCAGCGCCTCTCACAGCCTTAACCCGCAAGTCCCAGACCCATTTTGGCTGGACCCCCGAGGCTGACAGGGCATTCGTGGAGCTCAAGGGGCGTTTCACCTCTGGACCCATCCATTAATCCTGATCCTACTCGTCCCTTCATGGTAGAGGAGGACGCCTCGGGCAACGGAGCAGAGGCTGTCCTTTCACAGCGGAACGAGGGGGACAAGAGACTTTCTGTCCAAGCGGTTCTTGCCAGTGGAACGCAACTACTATGTAGGCAACCGGTAGCTCTTGGCAGTCAAGTGGGCCCTTGAGGGGTGGATACTGGTTGGAGAGCGCACCTCATCCTTTCGTGATCTGGACGGACCATAAGAACATGGTTGAACATTCGCAAGGCTAGATGGGCTCTGTTTTTTAAAAGGTTCAACTTCACTCTAGCCTATCGCCCGGGATCCAAAAATTTGAAAGCAGATGCCCTGTCTCGTCAACACGATGTCTCTAATGTGGAGAGGGACGCCGAGCCCATCATCCCCAGCTCCAGCATTGTGGCACCCGTTGTATGGAGTATTAAGCCCAGATCCGAGATGTTCCGCGATCAGATTATGGTGGCCCAACATGATTGAGGATGTGAGATTCTTCATTGCTTCCCATCTCAAGCTGGTAAGGACCAGTCCCTTCTCTCCCCCACACCTGCCCCTCTGCCCTCTCGACTTGTTGATGGTCACCCGGACTACACTATCTGGCGTCTGTTGGAGCCTCGTCGGCTCTGAGGCACCCTGCAGTACCTGGTGGACTGGGAGGGCTAAAGGCCAGAGGAGAGGGCGTGGGTGTCTGCCCGGGACACCCTGGATCTGGGACTTGTTCTGGATTTCAACCAACTACGTGGTGGCTGCTGGAGCCGCTCCTAGAAGGGGGGTACTGTCATGGTTCCACCTGCCACCAGAGGGCGCCAGAGACCGCCCTGGAGACATTAACGACACTCAGGTGTGTCCTTACTGCATTTTGCACTTCATTTGCACACTCTGTATATAGATTCTCTATTTGTGTTATTGACTGTATGTTTGTTTATTCCCATGTGTAACTCTGTGTTGTTGTTTTTGTCGCACTGCTTTGCTTTGTCTTGGCCAGGTCGCAGTTGTAAATGAGAACTTGTTCTCAACTGGCCTACCTGGTTAAATAAAGGTGAAATAAAATACAATTAAAAAAATAGAAGAAAATAATTTAATTGAAAACGAGAATAAAACAGAAAAAATAAAACCATTTTCTGATCGTGATTTATTGGTACTTTACTTTACTTGACACCCAGTGTCATGACGCGTTATGACATGGTCATAACCATGCCATAATATGTTATAACACTGTCATGACCCATGTATTGACACCTGTTGTGGCATATATTGCATTATTTTATGGCTGGATATGACACCTACATTTATTCAAAATAGTTTTTTCCCTGCCAAGAAGTTTCCTTCTGTTTGAAAGTGTGTTTCTTAAATCCTTTGTTTTTGTTGTAATTAATTCTTTACAGTCATGTTTTTTTCATCGTATACTGAACAAAAATATGAACGCAACATGCAACAATTGAAAAGATTAGGCCGTAATCTATGAATTTCTGGAAATAAAGATATGCAACTGTTGGTACCAGATACCTTAGAAAAAAGGTAGGGGCGTTGATCAGAAAACTAGTGCGTGTCTGATGTGACCACCATTTGCCTCATGCAAAGCGACACATCTCCAACGCATAGAATTAATCAGGATGTTGATTGTGGCCTGTGGAATGTTGTCCCACTCTTCTTCAATGGCTGTGCGAAGTTACTGGATATTGGCGGGAACTGGAACACACTGTTGTACAAGTCGATCCAGAGCCTCCCAAACATCCTCCCACACGACGCCATAAATGTGATCTGTGGTTGTGAGGCCGGTTGGACGTACTGACAAATTCTTTAAAATTACGTTGGAGGCGGCTTATGGTAGAGAAATGACGATTGAATTATCTGGCAACAGCTCTGGTGGACATTCTTGCATTCAGCATGCCAATTGCATGCTCCCTCAAAACTTGAGACATCTGTGGCATTGTGTGACAAAACTGGTCTTTTATTGTCCCCAGCACAACTGCACCTGTGTAATGATCATGCTTTTTAATCAGCTTCTTGATATGCCACACTTATTGGGTGGATGGATTATCTTGGCAAAGGACAAATTCTCACTAACATGGATGAAAATACATTTGTGCACAACATTTTAGAGAATTAAGCTTTTTGTGCATATGGAACATTTCTGGGATCTTTTATTTCAGCTCATGAAACATGGGACCAACACTTTATGTGTTGCGTTTATATTTTTGTAAATTTTTTATTTATTTAAATGTAACCTTTATTTAACTAGGCAAGTCAGTTAAGAACAAATTCTTATTTACAATGACGGCCTACCCCAGCCAAACCTGGGCCAATTGTGCGCCGCCCTATGGGACTCCCAATCACGGCCGGAAGTGATACAGCCTGGATTCGAACCAGGGACTGTAGTGACGCCTCTTGCACTGAGATGCAAGACCACTGCGCCACTTGGGAGGGCCCGAGATCAGTGTATTTTAAATATCTTGTAGAAAATAAACTTTATGTCACAGTAATGAAAGATTACCCAAACGGTATACAGTTTGGACACACCTACTCATTCAAGGGTTTTTCTTTATTTGTACTATTTTCTACATTGTATAATAATAGTGAAGGCAACAAAACTACGAATGGAATCAAGTAGTAACTAAAAAATATATAGCCAACCTTTGCCTTGATGACAGCTTTGCACACTCTTTGCATTCTCTCAAACAGCTTCATGAGCAATAATTTTCCAACAGTCTTGAAGGAGTTCCCACATATGCTGAGCACTTGTTGGCTGCTTTTCCTTCACTCTGCGGTCCATCTCATCCCAAACCATCTCAATTGGGTTGAGGTCGGGTGATTGTGGAGGCCAGGTCATCTGATGCAGCACTCCATCACTCTCCTTCTTGGTCAGACAGCCCTGGTGGTGTGATGGGTCATTGTCCTGATTAAAAAAAAAAGATCCACTAAAAGGGCAGGTAGTCTAGTGGTCAGAGCATTGGGCCAGTAACTGAAAGGTTGCTGAATCGAATCCCTGAGCCGACAAGGTGAAAACCTGTCGATGTGTCCTTGAGCAAGGTACTTAACTCTAATTTTCTCCAGGGGCATCATACTACTATGGCTGTCCCTGTAGGAAGGCCATTGTAAATAATACAACAATCTTAACTGACTTGCATAGTTAAATAAAGGTGAATTAAATAAACGCAAACTAGATGGGATGGGCGTATCGCTGCAGAAGCCATGCTGGTTAAGTGTGCCTTGAATTCTAAATAAATCAGAAACAGTGTCACCAGCAACGCACCCCCACACCATCACACCTCCTCCTCCATGCTTCACGGTGGGAACCACACATGTGGATATCATCCATTCACCTACTCTGCGTCTTACAAAGACACGGCGGTTGGAACCAAAAATCTCAAATTTGGACTCAGACCAAAGGACAGATTTCCACAGGTCTAATATCCATTGCTTGTGTTTCTTGGCCCAAGCAAGTCTCTTCTTCTTATTGGTGTCCTTTAGTAGTGGTTTCTTTGCGGCAATTCGACCACGAAGGCCTGATTCACTCAGTCTCCTCTGAACAGTTGATGTTGAGATGTGTCTGTTACTTGAACTCTGTGAAACATTTATTTGGGCTGCAATTTCTGAGGCTGGTAACTCTAATGAACTTATACTCTGCAGCAGAGGTAACTCTGGGTCTTCCTTTCCTGTGGCGGTCCTCACGAGAGCCAGTTTCATCATAGCACTTGATGGTTTTTGCGATTGCACTTGAAGAAATGCTCAAAGTACTTGAAATGTTCCAGATTGACTGACCTTCATGTCTTAAAGTAATGATGGACTGTCGTTTCTCTTTGCTTATTTGAGCTGTTCTTGCCATAATATGGACTTGGTCTTTTACCAAATAGGGCTATCTTCTGTATACCACCCCTACCTTGTCACAACACAACTGATATGCTCTAACGCATTAAGAAGGAAATAAATTCCACAATTTAACTTTCAACAAAGCACACCTGTTAATTGAAATGCATTAAAGGTGACTACCTCATGAAGCTGGTTACTACATGATTCCATATGTGTTATTTCATAGTTTTAATGTCTTCACTATTATTCTACAATATAGACCCTGGAGTGAGTCGGTGTGTCCAAACTTTTGACTGGTACTGTATTATAAGTATACTTAAATATACAACAAATTCAAATAATATACTTCAAATACGAGATGTACTTTTCTAGTATATCTTAAGTATACTATAAATGGACTATCATTACACTTCATCACACTTATTAAAATGTACTTTATATAAATTGTTTTTTCAATCTTTTAGCATGCCATAAATATGCTATCATCACACTTAATTACACTTAAAAGTGTACTTTAAAGCTACAATATATAACTTTTTTGGGTGACCCAAACAAATCTGCTGTCACGTTCGGGTGTGTAGAGAGACCAAGGCGCAGCGTAACGATAGTTCGACATCTTTATTTAACTGAACTGACGAACTATACAAAATAACAAATGATATATATAAAGACACATGTGACACGAACACGGGACATAACATAACATAACATAACAATGAACCACGCCAACGGAGTGGAACACAGACATATAAGTAAGATCCCTAATTAGAGGTAATGCATAGCAGCTGCCTCTAATTAGGGATCCTACACACACACACCAGACAGAAATAGAAATGATAGATCTGCCAGACTCTGACCATAGAAATATAGAGAAGCAAAGCTTCTCTATGGCCAGAGCCTGACAGTACCCCCCCCCCAAAGGCGCGGACTCCCGGCCGCAAGAAAATTAAACACAAACATGAGGGAAGGGTAAGGGAGGAAAAAAAAAACATCACACGATCGCTGGTGGCGGTTCCGGCCCCGGCGAAGTGGCTAGCTTCCTCCCCATTTCTACTGGGCCCGGTGTGGCTGGCGACTCAGGCCATTTAAAGGGGCAACCCACTGGTCCTGGAAATGACCATGGTGGAGCAAAAGGCTCAGGCCAAGGAGCGGGGCAAATAACCGGGCCAGGACTGGGCATCGGTGTAACAGGCGACTCCGGCCATATAAAGGGGCAACCCACCAGTCCTAGAAATGACCATGGTGGGGAAAAAGGCTCAGGCCATGGAGCGGGGCAAATAACCGGGCCAGGACTGGGCACCGGTGTGGCAGGCGACTCCGGCCATATAAAGGGGCAACCCACCGGTCCTGGATACAACAATGGTGGGGAAATAAGTTCAGGCCATGGAGCGGGGCAAATAACCGGGCCAGGACTGAGCACCGGTGTGGCAGGCGACTCCGGCCATATAATCGTCACGGAAGGTTCCGGGCTGTCGATCTTCACGGAAGGTTCCGGGCTGTCGATTTTCACGGAAGGTTCCGGGCTGTCGAGCTTCACGGGAGGCTCCGGGCTGTCGAGCTTCACGGGAGGCTCCGGGCTGTCGAGCTTCACGGGAGGCTCCGGGCTGTCGAGCGTCACGGGAGGCTCCGGGCTGTCGAGCGTCACGGGAGGCTCCGGGCTGTCGAGCGTCACGGGAGGCTCCGGGCTGTCGAGCGTCACGGGAGGCTCCGGGCTGTCGAGCGTCACGGGAGGCTCCGGGCTGTCGAGCGTCACGGGAGGCTCCGGGCTGTCGAGCGTCACGGGAGGCTCCGGGCTGTCGAGCGTCACGGGAGGCTCCGGGCTGTCGAGCGTCACGGGAGGCTCCGGGCTGTCGAGCGTCACGGGAGGCTCCGGGCTGTCGAGCGTCACGGGAGGCTCCGGGCTGTCGAGCGTCACGGGAGGCTCCGGGCTGTCGACCATCACGGGAGGCTCCGGGCTGTCGATCGTCACGGAAGGCTCCGGGCTGTCGACCATCACGGGAGGCTCCGGGCTGTCGACCATCACGAGAGGCTCTGGGCTGTCGATCATCACGAGAGGCTCCGGGATGTCGAGGCGCACCGACGGTCTGATGCGTAGAGCTGGCACTGGAGGCACCTGGCTGGGCTCACGCACTGGAAGTCGAGTGCGGGGAGTCGGCACGGGACGTACCGGACTGTAGAGGCGCACTGGAGGCCTGGTGCGTGGAGCTGGTACTGGAGGAACCTGGCTGGGCACACGCACTGGAGGTCGAGTGCGGGGAGTCGGCACGGGACGTACCGGACTGGGGAGGCGCACTGGAAGCCTGGTGCGTGAAGTCGGCACATGTGGCACAGGACTAATAACACGCACTTCAGGGCGAGTGCGGGGAGCAGGCACAGGACGTACCTGACTGGGGAGGCGCACTGGAAGCCTGGTGCGTGAAGTCGGCACTGATGGCGCCGGACTGGTGACACGCACCTCAGGGCGAGTGCGAGGAGCAGGCACATGACGTACCGGACTGGAGAGGCTCACTGGAGTGTAGCAGACGGCCGAACCCAGACTGGGCACCGGTGGAGCGGACTGCTCTGGCACTGGAGTAGAGCAGACGGCCGGACCCCGACTGGGTACCGGTAAAGCGGACTGCTCTTTCACGGGAGTGGAGTAGGCGACTGGGCACGGATTATTCAGCTCCGACATTTCCTCTTCAACCTCCTCTGCTATCTCCCACATTTCCTCCAGAACTTCTCCAAAATATTTCTCCAAATATTCCTCCTTTTGCCTCATCTCCTCTAATATGCCTCCATAATATGCCTCTAACTCCTTCTCTTCCATCTTGCTTTGCGCCCCCCACTTGTATTTCGGCATGGTCATATCCCACATGGATAGTGGTTCTGGCGCGTCCTCTTCTTTACCAGACCACCCCCATAGCCCCCCCCCCGAAATTTTCCTGGGGTTGACTACGGGCTCCATTACCTCCATAACGCCGCTGTCTTCCTTTCTCCTCCTTCGCTCCAGTTTTCCGCTGCTTGGTCGGGTGGTGGTTCATTCTGTCACGTTCGGGTGTGTAGAGAGACCAAGGCGCAGCGTAACGATAGTTCGACATCTTTATTTAACTGAACTGACGAACTATACAAAATAACAAATGATATATATAAAGACACATGTAGCACGAACACGGGACATAACATAACATAACAATGAACCACGCCAACGGAGTGGAACACAGACATATAAGTAAGATCCCTAATTAGAGGTAATGCATAGCAGCTGCCTCTAATTAGGGATCCTACACACACACACCAGACAGAAATAGAAATGATAGATCTGCCAGACTCTGACCATAGAAATATAGAGAAGCAAAGCTTCTCTATGGCCAGAGCCTGACATCTGCATAGAAATGTGAATTATTGATCTTTCATTCCCATTAAAAGCAAGTCTAAACAGCAGTAGATATGTTCTATGTGTTATATTTCTATACTAAAAAGCGTGCTATTTCTATGCTTCCAGTTCTTAAGTTTAGTTTTTTAGTTTTTTATCTCTTACTTTCGATTTTGTACATCATCTTCAAACAGCTGAAAATAAAAGATTTTTATGGAAAATATATTTCACAGCGGTTTAGATGGTACAATGATTCTCTACACAATGAGTGCTTGTTTTGTCACGTAAACTGAAGTTAGGCTCACTATTAGAATTTAGCAACCATGAAATGGTGTATCTTAAAGTTCAGTATACGTTTAGTGTGCTATAAATAGACTATCGTTAACCTTCAATAAACTTATTAAAAGTGTACTTTAAATTAATTGTATTTCACTAAACTTAAACACACATTAAACATTTCAAAAGCCTGAATTGTAATTTAGTATATTCAATCAAAATAGACTTGGAGTTGTTTTTAAGTTTAAGCGATATTTTTTTTATTAAACTTTGAGACTGATTAAGTACACTACACGTATACAGTGGCTTGCAAAAGTATTCATACCCCTTGGATTTCTTCACATTGTATTGCAAAGTGAGAATAATTTTGATTTGTCATTTTTTGTTACCAATTAACTCAAAATACTCTGTCAAAATAAATAATAATAATAATAATAATAAGATTAATAAAAATGCGATAACTAAAATATAGTCGTTGCATAAGTATTGAGCCCCTTTGTTTAGTGAACCATAAATTAGTACAGGATGTGTCCTTGAGCAAGGCCCTTAACCCTAATTTGCTCAAGGGGCTGACCCTGTACGTAGGCCGTCATTGTAAATAAGAATTTGTTCTTAACTGACTTGCCTAGCTAAATAAAGGTTAAATAAAAAATAAATAAATACAATTTGGCTTAACAATAATCAAATCAAAATCCAATCAAATCATATTTTATTGTTCACATACACGTGTTTAGCAGACGTTATTGCGGGTGTAGCGAAATGCTTGTGCTTCTAGCTCCGACAGTGCAGTAATATCTAACAAGCAATATATAACAATTACACAACATATACCCAATACACACAAATCTAAGTATGGAATAAATTAAGACTATATACCTACTGTATATGGACAGAGCGGCATGGACTAAGATACAGTAGAATAGTATAGAATACAGTATATACATATGAGATGAGTAATGCAAGATAAACATTATTAAAGTGACTAGTGTTCCATTTCTTAAAGTGACCAGTGATTTCTAGTCTATGTATATAGGGCAGCAGCCTTTAATGTGCTATTGATGTCTGTTTAACTGTCTGATGGCCTTGAGATAGAAGCTGTTTTTCAGTCACTCGGTCCCAGCTTTGATGCTCCTGTACTGACCTCGCCTTCTGGATGATAGAGGGGTGAACAGGCAGTGGCTCGGGTGGTTGATGTCCTTGATGATCTTTTTGGCTTTCCTGTGACATCGGGTGCTGTAGGTGTCCAGGAGGGCGGGTAGTTTGCCCCCGGTAATGCGTTGGGCAGACCGCAGCACCCTCTGGAGAGCCTTGCGCTTGTGGGCGGTGCCTGTCGTACCAGGCGGTGATAAAGGTTTTAAGTGATAAGTCAAATTTCTTTAGCCTCCTGAGGTTGAAGAGGCTCTGTTGCGCCTTCTTCACCACACTGTCTGTGTGGGTGGACCATTTCAGTTTGTCAGTAATGTGTACGCCAAGGAACTTGAAGCTTTCCACCTTCTCCTCTGCGGTCCCATCGATGTGGGTGCATGATGGTTGACATGATTCTGGAATGACTAACCTTTCTTCTTTCCCCCAAACATACAACATCTGGAAGGTCCCTCAGTCAAGTATTACATTTTAAGCACAGATTCAACTACAAAGACCAAGGAGCTTTTCGAAAGCCTCTTAAAGAAGGGCAGGGATTGGTAGATGGGTAACAATAACCAATCAGAAATTTAATATAAAAATCCCCATCACAATCTGTCAATTTAATCTAGAGATATCATTGTATGGGCTGTGTCTCAATCCACTGCATCCGCCTATGTCGGCCTTCCGCATCTGCAGTGGGAGGTTGCCGAGCTACAGGGGTGTTTGTCATACCATGAGACATCCTGAAAATCGTTATTCTCACAAAAACGTTTGAGCTACAATCTACGATGGTGTTCTCCGTTTTGCTCTACGAGAAGTGTCACAGGATTCGTGTGAAGGTAACCCACCATACAAACGAATGGAAGTATGGAGGTTGTAACATCACCACTGGATCCACCCTCCTCCATCCAGCGTTCGGCGTCTCCCTCCTATTAAACTCCATGGTTGGGGCATGGAGAGTGCTAGATCCCAGGAGGAGGTGAACTACGCAGCTACGCACCTGTTTATAATTTGGGGGGGTATTTAGGGAGTAGAATCTAGGGGGGTATTTAGGGAGTAGGCAGGCACCTGTGTGGTGTTGGTGATTAACCTTTGTTACGGTCAGACTTTGCAGTCTGCTCCGGTTTTCATGTATATTACCTACCTGCGTGTTTGACTATTTGGTTTGTAGGTTAGTTCTTGTTTCAGCCCAGAGCTGTTGTTCCTTTTTTCCTGTTGGGACCGTATTGTATGTTGGAGTATTCCATTAAATCAAACGTCCTTGGAGACTTTGTTTGTGTCCGTTCAATTGCTTCCACCAACCATCACCATTACAGAGGTAGTTTTGTGCGCCAAAAAATAAGGGGTTAAATATGTGTAATACTAAAGTAATACTGTAAAAAAATACTGTAAACAATTATGCAAATCCTTATGTTTGGGGCAAATCTGACACAACACATCACTGAGTAACTTCCCCTTATTTTCAAGCCTGGTGGCTGCATCATGGTATGCTTGACATGGGCAAATACTGGTGGTGTTTCCAGGATATACGAAAACAGGGGAAAACATAGAGGAAATCGTTGAGAAAAATCTGCTTTCCACCAGACACTGGGAGAGGAATTCACCTTTCATCAGGACAATAACCTACAACACAAGGCTGAATATACACTGACCAAGAAGACAGTGAATGTTACAGCGTGGCCAAGTTACATTTTTGAATTAAATCTGGAAGAACTGCTGTTTAGCCATGATCCCTAACATCTTGACAGAGCTTGAATAATTATAAAAATAATATGGGCTAATATTGCACAATCCAGGTGTGTAAATCTCTTAGAGATTTACCAAAGAATAATCACTGCTGTAATCGCTGCCAAAGGT
Source organism: Thymallus thymallus (assembly GCA_023634145.1). Classification (NCBI taxonomy): domain Eukaryota; kingdom Metazoa; phylum Chordata; class Actinopteri; order Salmoniformes; family Salmonidae; genus Thymallus; species Thymallus thymallus. The sequence goes on along the minus strand of CM042389.1, from coordinate 31,424,472 downwards.
GTTTCTAACATGTATTGACTCAGGGAGCTGAATACGTCCACTTTGTCATTAGAGTATTTTTTGTAGATGGTTGACAAAATAAATGTATTAAATCCGTTTTAATCCCACTTCGTAACAATAAAATGTGAAGAAATCAAAGGGGTATGAATACTGTACTTTCAGTGCCACTAATGAGTTTTGAAGTACTTTCTGAATTCCTGTTCAGGAAATTGCAGAGAAAGTTGACAATGATAACTATTGTTTATTCCAAATAAGGAAACATGCAAACCTGAGGAACATGCTTTCAAAAAAGTATATTTAACTTAAATGTCCACAAAATATGTTTTAAAATATATGCATGTGCGCAAAAATTTGCATATTCCCCAGCATCCTTTTCTTCACTTTAAGTTTTGATTTATCATATGATATTATTCCTCATTTTCAAGCGGAATAATGTTGTACTTTTAATTACACATTACATATTACACATTACACATTTTAGAGAAATGTCAGTCAGGGTAACCTTTACATGGCTAATTACAATAGCTAATCTGGTTAATGAGTAGAAGTGTATTTGTAAAAGTATACTTGAAACACATAAATACACCTTTTTTTGTAAAGAAAATACAGGAATTCAAAAAACATTTTAGTATATTTCTAATTTATGATAAATATACATAAAATGTACTTAAGGTGTATTCAAAGTATATTTGTTTTGCTCTTTATCTAATATACTAAGAATATACTTATGTACAAATAAAGTGTGCCAATTTAGATCATTTTAAATGTATTTAATAGGCCCCCGGTCAAAAGTTTGGAATATTACTCATTCATGGGTTTTTCAACGTATTTTTTACGTTGTAGATTAAAAGTGAAGACAGAAAAACTATGACATAACACATATGGAATCATGTACTGTAGTAACCAAAAAAGTGTTAAACAAATCAAAATATATTTTAGATTTGAGATTCTTCATATAGCCACCCTTTGCCTTGATGACAGCTTTGCACACTCTTGACATTCTCTCAACCAGCTTCATGAGGACCGCCACAGGAAAGGAAGACCCAGAGTTCCCTCTGCTGCAGAGGATAAGTTCATTAGAGTTACCAGCCTCAGAATGCAGCCCAAATAAATGCTTCACAGAGTTCAAGTAACAGACACATCTCAACATCAACTGTTCAGAGGAGACTGTGTGAATCAGGTCTTCATGGTCGAATTGCTGCAAAGAAACCACTACTAAAGGACACCAAAAAGAAGAAGAGACTTGCTTTGGCCAAGAAACACGAGCAATGGACATTAGACCTGTGGAAATCTGTCCTTTGGTCTGGAGTCCAAATTTGAGATTTTTAGTTCCAACCCCAACCAAATTTAGATGGTTTGGGATGAGTCGGACCACAGTGAAGGAAAAGCAGCCAACAAGTGCTCAGCATATGTGGGAACTCCTTCAAGACTGATGGAAAAGCATTCCAGGTGAAGCTGGTTGAGAGAATGCAAAGTGTGCAAAGCTGTCATCAAGGCAAAGGGTGGCTATTTGAAGAATGTCAAATATAAAATATAGTTTGATTCGTTTAACACTTTTTTGGTTACTACATGATTCCATATGTGTTACATCATAGTTTTGATGTCTTCACTTTTATTCTACAATGTAGAAAATATTACAAACTTTCGACTGGGGGTGTAAATGCTAATAAAAAACAAATAAAATTGACATTAAATGCATGAAATGTATTTAAAGTTGTTCCAATACAGACCATTTTAAATACATTTAAAATATGTTAATGAAATAACAACAAAAACTAGCCATACCACGCGCTTTTGGGCCCAGTCAGGTCTTGGACACATTCACCCACTTCCCTGCTGAAAGATCAACCAAAAAAATGTTGTTGCCATGGGAACAGATTGTAATCAAGCCCTGGAAGAAGAAGAGTAGTCTCAGGTTGGACTACTCCAAATAATGTTGGTTCTGACACACACACACATACACACACAAGCGTTCACAAGTCCATCAGCCCATTTAAATACCTCCCACACCCTACAGTAACATGTGGATCATGAGAGAACCTTCATAAATCAGCAGAACGTTAAAACATTTTTTATTGACACTTCATGTAGTGTCCTGTACTTATTTTAAAGTCAGACCCCTTTGGTCTTTTATAACACATACATAAAGATGTAATTATGTAAACACAAATATGTTAACAATTAGGAGATGATCACTAACAACTAAAACAAATAAACATTAAAGACATGTTTAAACCATACATTTCCTTTTATTTGTGAATGTTTATAACGAAGTTGCATTGAACATTACACAGGGCTGTGAATAGTGTAGCTTGTTAAGAAATGGATAATAGCATTTCTGTGCTGAGCCAGAAACTCTAAATGGGAAGATGGGAAACTCCATTCTCATGATGTGACTATGAGACATGGCTGTATTTAGGGGGATTTGTATTTAGCTGAGCCTGCTAGCTAGCTACATTTCGGCTAGCAATTGCTGTGAAGTCAAAAATGATTTGAAATAATGATTGCGGCAGCTACAGTATGTACTCAACACTTAACTTCTAAAAACTAATTTAAATGACAATAAATAAAGGTTAACTTAATTGTTTTTTCGCTGTCCAAAGGCAGCACAAGTGGGGCATTCAATTTGCAATATATCACCATTTATGGTGTTTAAAAGGTTATTATTTTTCATATATCATAAATGGTTATTGACACCTTTCTACTATTACGTGGTGGACTTTTTTTTTTTACATTTCCAAAATTCCGTGACCTGGAAGTACTTTTTTAGTGTGTTCCAAGGTCAATTAAACCCCCCCAATGTGTATCATTGTATATAGTATATTATTGGCTTAGAGTAAGACTTATTCTGGGTCTCTCTGTAAGAGTATCGTAGGTAATACTCAGTAGGGACTGTAGAATGTATATATGGTGTCATTTCATGGGGCTCTGAATAATACGGAGGGTTGCTGGCCTTTTACTGCACCCATTCCATTGGCCGATGACTCACACCACATGTGTGTTTACTGCACTACAGAAAACCCACCAACCAAACAACAGTGAAGGGCATGTTCACTGAATTAGAGCAACTACATTCAAACATTTGAGTTAAAGTTTCTTAGATTTTTCCCAGACTTAAAAGTCATCCCCTGATATGGTTTAAAGTGTTGTTGTGAACACAGAAAATCCAATTCTGTTGTTTTCTATTTACAAAGTGTGAAACCTGAAAAACAAATACTGATTTTTAAAGCCCCTACCAACGTTTTAAGCTGTGCATAACTGCACTTTAGAGTGTGTCATCCTGTAGCACAGCATTTTGGGGGATGTTGATGTCAGGTCCAATATTGACTATGTATCCAAGAGGGAAAGAGATTGGGCCATGCTAGAAATGTATTAGTGAAATATAATAGAATATATCTAATGTAGCAGATACTTTTCATCAATACATTTTTACGTTTGGGTGGTCCCGGGAATCAAACCCAATATCCTGACGTTGCAATGCTCTACCCGAGATGCCTGAGATATATATATAAATATAATATGCTTTGTGAAGCTTCATAAGCGGTGCTTATGCCACCCTGTATAAAGCAAAGGTTATATTTACATATTTGTCATAGTGGGTCGTGTCACATTTGATATTGGTGGTTAAGTCACACAGTTATGCCATATTTATGAACCCTTTATAAAGCATGGCATATGGTTATAGATGATTTGTAACACATTTATTTAGTGTCATTTAAAGCAGGACCAAAACGGGTTTGAAAGTAATTCGAAATTGACAAGTTGAAACATAGCCTTGGGTTTCTGTACTGTTGCGTAACAGTATCATTTTGGAACACTAGCTGGTTTTCTATCCAATTTGAGACTGTTATACAATCTGCATTAAGAAAATATGCAACATTTTCCACCAGTGGTGAATCCATATAATTGCGTGAATCCAAATGTATGATGGTTATTATTATTTGTGCATAAAAGGCATTTCCACTATTTCTAGCTTAATTACTTTTACCGACACAAAAAGATCCTACCATGTCAAACGAGCAAATGGTCTGTCTGCATTCATACAACTGTGCCTAAACTCCCTGTTTCCATCACAGCTGTCATGATTTTACGGTATGACTTTACTCTCTAAAAAACTGTGTATGGAATCGTGGTTAGTGAGTGTATTTTGACATCTCGCGCATAAAAAAACTGGGGCGACCTTTGGAGATATTTAGAACTCACACATGAAAAGGTTAACTGTGGCAACTCAGAACACTTGAACTACATACTAGTGCGATGTAGGCTGGCGTTGCTCCATTGATTTTAGTGACATGAGGCTGGAGCTGGATGGGGGTAGTTTGTTGTTGTTGAGATAATGGGGTATGTACTGTTCTCTTCTAATAGGAAGATTGTTTGGATAAATCACAATACGGTGGATGGCTAACTGCCTTGCCTTCCCCCAGAGACTGTGCTGAATACTAATTGCACACCCCCTGCAGCCTGCCCCATATCTGAGGCAATTATTTATATTTCACAAACAATATACTGTAAATGTTTGGCTCCAGATGGCCCTCTTTGTTTTGATAAAGAGCATGTATAAATATACCCATAACCCTCTTGGCATGCAGCCTCTCGAATAAATACTTTCCAGAAGGCAGAGGACCAATAATGCTGCCGGAGGAGATGGCTGCCGTTTTACAGCTCCCTAACCAATTATGTTATTGTGTGTGTTTTTTTGCGTTATTTGTAACTTATTTTGTACATAATGTTTCTGCCACCGTCTCTCATGAAAAGAGCTTCTGGATATCAGGGCAGCGATTACACACCTTGTACTGGACAAAGATTTTTACTTTAACGAGTCAGACGCAAAGGATTTTCTTCAGACACCCGACAAGGCCCAAATCATTCGCAAGAGATAGAGATATCTGACTGAGTCTGTATTCCGAGCATGTGACCAACTGGCAAGTGTCTTCACTGACATTTTCAACCTGTCCCTGACTGAGTCTGTAATACCAACATGTTTCAAGCAGACCACCATAGTCCCTGTGCCCAAGAACACTAAGGTAACCTGCCTAAATGACTACAGACCCGTAGCACTCACGTCTGTAGCCATGAAGTGCTTTGAAAGGCTGGTCATGGCTCACATCAACACCATTATCCCAGAAACCCTAGACACACTCCAATTTGCATACCGCACCAACAGCTCCACAGATGATGCAATCTCTATTGCACTCAACACTGCCCTTTCCCACCTGGACAAAAGGAACAGCTATGTGAGAACACTGACTACAGCTCAGCCTTCAACACCATAGTGCCTCAAAGCTCATCACTAAGCTAAGGACCCTGGGACTAAACACCTCCCTCTGCAACTGGATTCCGGACTTCCTGACGGGCCACCCCCAGGTGGTAAGGGTAGGTAACAACACATCTGCCACTCTGATCATCAACACGGAGGCCCCTCTGGGGTGCGTGCTCAGGCTTCTCCTGTATTCCCTGTTCACCCATGACTGCATGGCCAGGCACGACTCCAACACCATCATTAAGTTTGCAGATGACACAACAGTGGTAGGCCTGATCACCGACAACGATGAGACAGCCTATAGGGAGGAGGTCAGAGACCTGGCCGTGTGGTGCCAGGACAACAACCTCTCCCTCAATGTGACCAAGACTGTAGCTGTAGTGGGGCAGGTTGAGAGCTTCAAGTTCCTTGGTGTCCACATCATGGTCCAAACACACTAAGACAGTTGTGAGAGGGCATGACAAAGCCTATTCCCCCTCAGGAGACTGAAAAGATATGACATGGGTCCTCAGATCCTCAAAACGTTCTACAGCTGCACCATCAAGAGCATCCTGACTGGTTGAATCTCCGCCTGGTATGGGCCGTACGTAACACAAAGGGTAGTGTGTACGGCCCAGTAGATCACTGGGGCCAAGCTTCCTGCCTTCCAGGATATACCAGGCGGTCCTCACATTGACTCTGTACTGGTACTTCCTGTATATAGCCTCCTCACATTGACTCTGTACTGGTACTTCCTGTATATAGCCTCCTCACATTGACTCTGTACTGGTACTTCCTGTATATAGCCTCCTCACATTGACTCTGTACTGGTACTTCCTGTATATAGCCTCCTCACATTGACTCTGTACTGGTACTTCCTGTATATAGCCTCCTCACATTGACTCTGTACTGGTACTTCCTGTATATAGCCTCCTCACATTGACTCTGTACTGATACTTCCTGTATATAGCCTCCTCACATTGACTCTGTACTGGTACTTCCTGTATATAGCCTCCTCACATTGACTCTGTACTGGTACTTCCTGTATATAGCCTCCTCACATTGACTCTGTACTGGTACTTCCTGTATATAGCCTCCTCACATTGACTCTGTACTGGTACTTCCTGTATATAGCCTCCTCACATTGACTCTGTACTGGTACTTCCTGTATATAGCCTCCTCACATTGACTCTGTACTGATACTTCCTGTATATAGCCTCCTCACATTGACTCTGTACTGGTACTTCCTCTATATAGCCTCCTCACATTGACTCTGTACTGGTACTTCCTGTATATAGCCTCCTCACATTGACTCTGTACTGGTACTTCCTGTATATAGCCTCCTCACATTGACTCTGTACTGGTACTTCCTGTATATAACCTCCTCACATTGACTCTGTACTGGTACTTCCTGTATATAGCCTCCTCACATTGACTCTGTACTGATACTTCCTGTATATAGCCTCCTCACATTGACTCTGTACTGGTACTTCCTGTATATAGCCTCCTCACATTGACTCTGTACTGGTACTTCCTGTATATAGCCTCCTCACATTGACTCTGTACTGGTACTTCCTGTATATAGCCTCCTCACATTGACTCTGTACTGGTACTTCCTGTATATAGCCTCCTCACATTGACTCTGTACTGGTACTTCCTGTATATAGCCTCCTCACATTGACTCTGTACTGGTACTTCCTGTATATAGCCTCCTCACATTGACTCTGTACTGATACTTCCTGTATATAGCCTCCTCACATTGACTCTGTACTGGTACTTCCTGTATATAGCCTCCTCACATTGACTCTGTACTGGTACTTCCTGTATATAGCCTCCTCACATTGACTCTGTACTGGTACTTCCTGTATATAGCCTCCTCACATTGACTCTGTACTGGTACTTCCTGTATATAGCCTCCTCACATTGACTCTGTACTGGTACTTCCTGTATATAGCCTCCTCACATTGACTCTGTACTGATACTTCCTGTATATAGCCTCCTCACATTGACTCTGTACTGGTACTTCCTCTATATAGCCTCCTCACATTGACTCTGTACTGGTACTTCCTGTATATAGCCTCCTCACATTGACTCTGTACTGGTACTTCCTGTATATAGCCTCCTCACATTGACTCTGTACTGGTACTTCCTGTATATAACCTCCTCACATTGACTCTGTACTGGTACTTCCTGTATATAGCCTCCTCACATTGACTCTGTACTGATACTTCCTGTATATAGCCTCCTCACATTGACTCTGTACTGGTACTTCCTGTATATAGCCTCCTCACATTGACTCTGTACTGGTACTTCCTGTATATAGCCTCCTCACATTGACTCTGTACTGGTACTTCCTGTATATAGCCTCCTCACATTGACTCTGTACTGGTACTTCCTATATATAGCCTCCTCACATTGACTCTGTACTGGTACTTCCTGTATATAGCCTCCTCACATTGACTCTGTACTGGTACTTCCTGTTTATAGCCTCCTCACATTGACTCTATACTGGTACTTCCTGTATGTAGCCTCCTCACATTGACTCTGTACTGGTACTTCCTGTAAATAGCCTCCTCACATTGACTCTGTACTGGTACTTCCTGTTTATAGCCTCCTCACATTGACTCTGTACTGGTACTTCCTGTATATAGCCTCCTCACATTGACTCTGTACTGGTACTTCCTGTATATAGCCTCCTCACATTGACTCTGTACTGGTACTTCCTGTATATAGCCTCCTCACATTGACTCTGTACTGGTACTTCCTGTATATAGCCTCCTCACATTGACTCTGTACTGGTACTTCCTGTATATAGCCTCCTCACATTGACTCTGTACTGGTACTTCCTCTATATAGCCTCCTCACATTGACTCTGTACTGGTACTTCCTGTATATAGCCTCCTCACATTGACTCTGTACTGGTACTTCCTGTATATAGCCTCCTCACATTGACTCTGTACTGGTACGTCCTGTATATAGCCTCCTCACATTGACTCTGTACTGGTACTTCCTGTATATAGCCTCCTCACATTGACTCTGTACTGATACTTCCTGTATATAGCCTCCTCACATTGACTCTGTACTGGTACTTCCTGTATATAGCCTCCTCACATTGACTCTGTACTGGTACTTCCTGTATATAGCCTCCTCACATTGACTCTGTACTGGTACTTCCTGTATATAGCCTCCTCACATTGACTCTGTACTGGTACTTCCTATATATAGCCTCCTCACATTGACTCTGTACTGGTACTTCCTGTATATAGCCTCCTCACATTGACTCTGTACTGGTACTTCCTGTTTATAGCCTCCTCACATTGACTCTGTACTGGTACTTCCTGTATGTAGCCTCCTCACATTGACTCTGTACTGGTACTTCCTGTATATAGCCTCCTCACATTGACTCTGTACTGGTACTTCCTGTTTATAGCCTCCTCACATTGACTCTGTACTGGTACTTCCTGTATATAGCCTCCTCACATTGACTCTGTACTGGTACTTCCTGTATATAGCCTCCTCACATTGACTCTGTACTGGTACTTCCTGTATATAGCCTCCTCACATTGACTCTGTACTGGTACTTCCTGTATATAGCCTCCTCACATTGACTCTGTACTGGTACTTCCTGTTTATAGCCTCCTCACATTGACTCTGTACTGGTACTTCCTGTTTACTGTTGCAGTTTAATTATTTGTTACTTTAATTTTCTATTTTTTGTCTTAACTTCTTAAAGCATTGTTGTTTAAGGGCTGGTAAGTAAGTATTTCACTGTAAGGTCTACACCCGTTATATTCGGCCATGTGACAAATCCATATTGATTTGATTTGAATAGAAGAATGTAAACAAAGGAAAAGATCAAAAGCAGCAGAGAAAGAGTGAGTACTCATTATTTTCACTCTTTTTGTATTTTCCCCTTTTGACCTCTTTGTTCCACCAAATGTATTTTCAATAATTCTACAGCTTGTCTACCGACGTAAATGGTCAATTAATGATTGATTTGGAGATTGAGTTTCTACAGAGAACAGAGTTTCTACAGAGAACATAGTTTCTACAGAGAACAGAGTTTCTACAGAGAACAGAGTTTCTACAGAGAACAGAGTTTCTACAGAGAACAGAGTTTCTACAGAGAACAGAGTTTCTACAGAGAACAGAGTTTCTACAGAGAACAGAGTTTCTACAGAGAACAGAGTTTCTACAGAGAACAGAGTTTCTACTAGAAAAGAGTGGGGAAAACATGAACGGAGGAAAACTGTAAAATAGAGGAGTGTGTGTGTGTTTGTGTGTGCGTGTGTGTGCGTGCGTGTGTGTGCGTGTGTGTGCGTGTGTGTGTGTACGTGTGTACGTGTGTGTGCGTGTGTGTGTGTACGTGTGTACGTGTGTGTGCGTGTGTGCGTGTGTGCTTGTACCTTGTATTTTATTCCACATTAGAGTGAGTGAGGAAGTGTACATGTTTTCAAGCTTTTCGATAACAGAGAGAAAGTTAGATAAGAGGCCTTCCTTTCGGGGAGGATAATATCCACATCCTGTTCCCGAGCTCTGCACACTGTTCCCACTGAAGACCTGAGTTCAAATACTATTTGAAATCATTCCTGATACTTTAGCTGGGCTTGATTGAGCTTGCCTGGCTCAATGGAACCAATAGAACAGCACTGCAGCTAGGCTAAAGCCAATGCTAAAAGTATTTGAAAGATATCTAATAGTATTTGAACCGTGCTGGGCTAGGGTATAATGAGGGAGGGGATCAGTATTGGGGGGGTGAAGGCATTTCGGGATAGGCCAGCTAATGACCAGTAAGTCAGACCTCAGTCTTTGATCTGCCAGGGCCGTTTGCTGTATCGAAGAGCCGCCTAATCCTCTTAGGGATATGCTTAACATTCCTATAGTCCACATTTGGGGACCCGAAGAAAGAAAGAAAAGATCTCTTGCTTTCAGGGTCTAATATAAAACGTTTCCAGTTTTGAGGCCATGGTGGTAGGGCCTGATCACCAGCTACAGTGGAGAGGGTCAATAACTTCAAGTTCCTCGATGTACACATCAGAGAGGATTTAACATGGACCCATCACACCGGCACAGTCGTGAAGAGGGTGCCTCTTTTTCCTCAGGCAGCTGAAGAGATTTGGCATGGCCCCTCCGATTCTGAAGAACTTCTACAGATGCACTATTGAAAGCATCACCGCCTGGTACAGCAACTTCACCGCACTCGACTGTAAGGCTCTACAGTGAGTGGTGCGGATGGCCCAGTACATCACCGGAGGTGAGTGTCTAAGGAAGGCCCGGAAAATTGTCAAAGACTTCAGTTACCCCAGCCATGGACTGTTCTGCCTATTACGGTCTGGCAAAGGGGTACCTGAGCATCAGGTCTCGGCCCAACAGGCTCCGAGACAGCTTCTGCCTCCAAGCAATAAGATTGATGAATAGCTAATGGACTACACACACTCATACGACTCTATCCACACACCACACACACACACTGACACTGTTGCACACCCCGCCCCACACATACACGCACAAAAGCACACTCACACACTGAAACTCACACACACACTAACCCACTACACACACACACACACACACACACACAACCACACATGCACAGTTGTCAACAACTGCAACGCTGCTGGGTTTTTCACACTCAACAGTTTCCCGTGTGTATCAAGAATGGTCCACCACGCTTTCGACAAAATTTGGCTGTTCTCAGGGCAAAATGCGGGGTGCAAGTCAATATTAGGAAGGTTTTCCTAATGTTTGATATACTCAGTGTATATACTGTATATATGTATAAACTGGGTGGTTCGAGCCCTGAATGCTGATTGGCTGACAGCCAAGGTATATCAGACTGTATACCATGGGTATGACAAAACATGTATTTTTACTACTCTAATTATGTTGGTAACCAGTTTATAATAGCAAGATGGCACCTCAGGGGTGTGTGGTATATGGCCAGTATACCACGGCTAAGGGCTGTGTCCAGGTACTCTGCGATGCGTCGTGATCATAGCCCTCAGCCGTTTACCACAGCCCCTCGTGCCTTATTGCTTAAATAGCTTACCTCAACTGTCACCATCACCCCTGACATTGGTGCCGGTATTGACCTTGTGTATTTTCACGTGTGTATTTCTTCTATTCTCATGTATACCCATTTATTTCATGTGTGTATTTATTTTATATGACTGTTACGTTCTAGCTCCCAAAGGGAGGGGAGCCTGACAACCCACTGCTCAGGCCCACCGATGCCAACAAGGGAGGTACGGAGTCGTGGTGTGATAAAAGGACACCAACACCAAATACCGTACAAAACAGGGTTTATTTAGTCACGGTAATAATGTGAACAATAATAACTTTCTGGGAAAAGGGGAGGGCTGGACGGACCAAAGCAAAGAAATAAACAAAATTCCCCCACCCCTAATCTGTACTAACCCGGCCCCAAATAGAATATACAATCCTTACACTGGCACACAGTCGAGGCGCCCTAACCAAACTTACAGTTGGTGGTCCGCCCAGGTCTAGCTGGTGTTTCTAGACAAGGAAGTATACCTACGGGTGATGTATAACCCGGGGTAGCTCTAAATCTACTCCCCAACTCCCTGTGAACAAAAGAAGTGGAACAAATAATAATTAACCCAAAATTATTAGGATCCCAAGGATCCACAAACAAACATTTTGTTACCTGGGTTGCTACCAGTTAAAACCATGGAACAAACTAGTTTTAACACACACAAAAACAGTTAAAGACTATCAAAACATTTGAATGTAACTGTTATATATAATATATCCCCACACAGGGTACAAACCAAAACCAGCAGCAACTCCCTAGCTAGTACAAATCTGGGCTTTTTAAAGAGAGCAGCCAGCTGTAGCCACTGACGAGTGGGCGGAGTTCCAATTCCCAATCAGCCGTTGAACCACCAATCAGCTGCCGGACAAAGAGCCATCTTGCCTGATAGGGAAAAAACACAAACAATACCAGACCAAAAATGACACTAAAACGAACCCAGAATTCTGGGGACGTAACACGCCCCCCCCAAAAGGTGTGCAAAACCACATTTTGCACACAACTAGTCTTGGTAGACACGGGACAACGCATCTGCAACTATGGACGTAACAATGACTCAGTATTAGTATTACTGCATTGTTGAGCAGAGTTTGCAAGTAAGCATGTCACTGTACTGTTTACACCGGCTGTATCCTGTGCACGTCACCAACAAACTTTGTGTGGCAATGTCTTGTTTTTGGTTTTGAGAGAGGGAGTTAGTGGTTGGATGGTAGATCCTGACAGTGGTTTGGGATTGTCTTCTGTCTGGGATCCAAAGGCTGGAATATGTTTGCGTGTGTTTTGACGGTGATGGAGTGTTTTTCAGCAAATAACAACTAATTGCAATTTTGCAACCATTAGCAACTATTTTGGGTATTTATAGATGTGATATTTCCAATTAGCCGTAATGGGCCTCAGAGCTCCGTGGCATTAAGGACTATTCTCAGGAGTGTTTTGAGAAAGGACTGGAGGGCTGTAAATGACCATGTCAATGCCAGCCTGGTACCTCTGTGCCAGTCCAGTGAGAGGATAACCAAAAGAGCAGGAGAAAAGAAGATGGGAAACGTGGACCACTTCTTCTCTTCATGGATGGACTTCCACTGTGACAGTTGTGTGACTTTTAGGGTGCAGAATGTCTTTACTCCCTCTCTCTCACTCTCTTGTTACACTTTCTCTTACACTACACATTCCCTCTCACTTTTTCTTTCTTACTACCCCCTGGCCCCCCTCTCTCTATCTCTGTCTCTCTCTCTCTCTCTCTCTCCCTCTCTCTCTTACACTTCCTTTTCTCTCTATACAGTCAGATTATGGCAATTGTCTCATGATCATAATTGGTGTTATGGTTCTGTCAGCCTGCTCCGGTATACTAAGAAGGATCAAGATGCAGAGAAATAAATTAAAGTAAACCCCCAGGCAGCCACTCAGGCAGGAGTCAGTCAGGGGGCTCTGCAGCCACATCCACTGCAGATGGAGGCGGCCCCAGGTCCTGCTGACAGTCTTAGGGAGCCCTAGCCAGCCAGGGCATGCGTGCATGCAAGGGCTTAGGCCTGCCTCCATTCCTCGGCTGCAGGAAAAGCAGCAAAAGCCCTCTCCCCTCCCGGGCACAAAGAGAGGAATGAACCCTCCTCTCCCCACCATAGCACAAAGAGAGGAATTAACCCTCCTCTCCCCTCCCGGGCACAAAGAGAGGAATGAACCCTCCTCTCCCCTCCCGGGCACAAAGAGAGGAATGAACCCCTCATGGAAATCAACCAAGACCCCAGCCCTTCTTTAGCCTTCTTGGCCTCTTGTCGGTTTCCCCCCCTCCTTTTCATCTCTCTCTCTCTCTCTCTCTCTCTCTCTCTTTCTCTCTCTCTCTCACCCTTCCTTTCTCTTTTCGCTCTCTCTCCATCTTGTTCCTTTGTGTGAGGCTTGTTTGCGGGGGTAGTGTACACAGTGTGGCATATACAATAGCATAGCTGGAACTCAGAGTTAGGACTGTGCTACGTTAAGCCAGGCCGAGGCCCCAGATAAGCAGAGCATTCCAGGCAGCTGCGAGGGCCTGAGAGCACAAACATTATGCCACTGAGTAAACGCACCCTGGGCCCCTACTGGAGAGCAACCATTGTTACCCAGTGCTACACTGATAGGGAACGGAGCTCACATGACCGGCTTATCGCTGGGATCCAAGCCCAGAATTAGGAGCTCAAGCTATGTTATTTATTTGATATTTTTATTTTTTTGGGGTTAACGCAGAGCTATTTGGATGTGTGTCGCTCATTGGAAACTTAAGGGCACTTTAGGTTAACGTCGCTGCGAGACAGATGATATCAGAGAATATGTTTGTTTTAGTTGTGGTAAACAAGATCAATCATTTATTTTGAATGTTTGCTTGCCACATTAATTTGAAATTGAAAAGGAAATACTGCCTTTTTCAAATCAGCCTTAAAATCTAAGAGATACATTGGTTAACTTGCACCAGTGTGGGAAAATGTCGTATCTCTGTTCAGAACTGATACAGATGCCCTTGAACCAACCTACAACAACAAAGACAGTTTTTTTGGCACTGCTTCCCCCTTTTTAAGGATTCCAGCTTTAAGTATAAGTGTACTTATTATACTAAGAGCTCAAGAATTGATATGTAACTTTTATTTAGTGAAATTCTGAATCTAGACCATTTAGAAAAATAATGATGTACATATGAATATAACCCTCAAGTTTGTTTTGTTTTTTTCATAGGGGCACTAGAGTCACTCCAGTGATTATGTTAATGTCAGCTCAAGTGTTATTTTCTTTCCTTCTCCTAGAGTCACTCCAGTGATTATGTTAATGTCAGCTCAAGTGTTATTTTCTTTCCTTCTCCTAGAGTCACTCCAGTGATTATGTTAATGTCAGCTCAAGTGTTATTTTCTTTCCTTCTCCTAGAGTCACTCCAGTGATTATGTTAATGTGAGCTCAAGTGTTATTTTCTTTCCTTCTCCTAGAGTCACTCCAGTGATTATGTTAATGTCAGCTCAAGTGTTATTTTCTTTCCTTCTCCTAGAGTCACTCTTAGGACTTGGAAAGAGAAGAGTCAACAACCTCTGCATAATCAAAACAGTTGTTTGTAAGAAGGTGTTAACCGTTGAGAGTTTTTCAGAGTCAGGGAAAAATAGTTTTATGCTCATTAACCCACTGCACCATATAAATAGAATAAGTCATTCTATTCTTATTCCTCTTCTATGAATTGTACCTCTTAGCACCACCTAGCGAGAGAGCCCATAGGCTGTTCCTTCTGTCTGTAGTGCTCTATCTGTGTGGCTCTGTTAGTCTCCCTGGTGTTTTCTCGTTTGGGCAAAAGTCTGTCCTCCGTCCTCTCTCCTCCGTCCTCTGTCCGTGACCTGGAAAGTGGTCGAGGAGTGTGTACATTCAAATCAAATCAAATCAAATTGTATTTGCCCATGCGCGAATACAGGTGTAGACCTTACCGTGTAATGCTTACTGACAAGCCCTTAACCAACAATGGGTACCGGAACCGAGTCAATGTGCTGGTGCTGGGGTACAGGTGAGGTAATGAGGCTATATACAGGGGGTACCGGAACCGAGTCAATGTGCTGGTGCTGGGGTACAGGTGAGGTAATGAGGCTATATACAGGGGGTACTGGAACCGAGTCAATGTGCTGGGGTACAGGTGAGGTAATGAGGCTATATACAGGGGGTACCGGAACCGAGTCAATGTGCTGGGGTACAGGTGAGGTAATGAGGCTATATACAGGGGGTACCGGAACCGAGTCAATGTGCTGGGGTACAGGTGAGGTAATGAGGCTATATACAGGGGGTACCGGAACCGAGTCAATGTGCTGGGGTACAGGTGAGGTAATGAGGCTATATACAGGGGGTACCGGAACCGAGTCAATGTGCTGGGGTACAGGTGAGGTAATGAGGCTATATACAGGGGGTACCGGAACCGAGTCAATGTGCTGGGGTACAGGTGAGGTAATGAGGCTATATACAGGGGGTACCGGAACCGAGTCAATGTGCTGGGGTACAGGTGAGGTAATGAGGCTATATACAGGGGGTACCGGAACCGAGTCAATGTGCTGGGGTACAGGTGAGGTAATGAGGCTATATACAGGGGGTACCGGAACCGAGTCAATGTGCTGGGGTACAGGTGAGGTAATGAGGCTATATACAGGGGGTACTGGAACCGAGTCAATGTGCTGGGGTACAGGTGAGGTAATGAGGCTATATACAGGGGGTACCGGAACCGAGTCAATGTGCTGGGGTACAGGTGAGGTAATGAGGCTATATACAGGGGGTACCGGAACCGAGTCAATGTGCTGGGGTACAGGTGAGGTAATGAGGCTATATACAGGGGGTACCGGAACCGAGTCAATGTGCTGGGGTACAGGTGAGGTAATGAGGCTATATACAGGGGGTACCGGAACCGAGTCAATGTGCTGGGGTACAGGTGAGGTAATGAGGCTATATACAGGGGGTACCGGAACCGAGTCAATGTGCTGGGGTACAGGTGAGGTAATGAGGCTATATACAGGGGGTACCGGAACCGAGTCAATGTGCTGGGGTACAGGTGAGCAGTGTAAAAACAAAGGGGGGGTCAATGTAAATAGTCCTGGTGGTCATTTGATTAATTGTTCAGCAGTCTTATAGCTTGGGGGTAGAAGCTGTTAAAAAGCCTTTTGGACCTAGACTTGGCGCTCCGGTACTGCTTGCCGTGTGGTAGCAGAGAGAACAGTCTATGACTGGGGTGACTGGAGTCTTTGACAATTTTTAAGACCTTCCTCTGACACCGCCTGGTATAGAGGTCCTGGATGGCAGGAAGCTTGGCCCCAGCGATGTACTAGGCGGTACACACTACCCTCTGTAGCGCCTTGTGGCAAACGGAAGACTGTCCTCCCCTATTCGATAGCCATCTTTCATCAAGGACACTCGTGGTGTCCATCGAGGACGCAGGAGGTGAGCAAATCTAATTGATAAAAGGCCCCTGTTTCCACCCCCACACACACACACACACACACACACACACACACACACACACACACAACTCATGGGGGTAGTGGAGGTGAAGAATATTTAGAGGAAGGGTATGGCGGGATGAAGTGAGTTAAAGACAGGAAATGAACAAGTCGTTTAAGAGTTGTCTAAACACTGTCAGCGTCCGTGTTCCTGGGGTTTTACTGAGCGGAATCCCTCTGTCACTGTATGTCATGGAGTCTGTCTCTGATGTGACAGTAGAGGCTCTGGCTCTTGTCTCTGCCTGCGTCCCGAATGGTACTCTACTCTCTACGTAGTGCGCTACTTTAGACCAGAACCCTGTGGGCCCCAGTGGTCTGAAGTACTTCAGTAAAAATACTTTAAATTACTACTTAAATCTTTTTTTATGTATCTATACTTTACTTTTCTATTTATATTTTAGAAAATACATTTATAAAAACAATTATGTACTTTTTATGAATTTTCCCTGACACCCAAAAGTACATTTTAGTGCTTAGCAGGACAGGAAAATAGTCCAATTCACACACTTATCAGGAGAACATCCCTGGTCATCCCTACAGCCTCTGTTCTGCCAGACTGACAAACACAAATGCTTAGTTTTTTAATTATGTCCGAGTGCTGGAGTGTGACCCTGGCTATCGGTAAATTGCTTACTTAATATAAGGATTTTAAATTTGTATAGTATATTTTAGTATATTTTAACAATTACATTTACTTTAATACTTAGTATAAGTATATTAAAAAACAAATACTTGTATACTTTTACTCAAGTATTTTACTGGGTGACTCACTTTTACTTGAGTCATTTTCTATTAAGGTATCTTTGCTTTTACTCAAGTGTGACAGTTGGGTACTTTTTCCACCTGGTCAAAAGTAGTGCACTATGTAGGGAGTAGGGTGCAATTTAGAACGCAACATTGGGTTCTCTGGTCCTGGCATTGGTTCTGGACCATCTCCATGCAGCCCACTATCAGGGGGAAGTGGTGTGGACACCTCAGTTACTGTGCATGTGGGCGTGCACGTGCACACACCAGGGCGTGCACAGACCTTATAGTAAGGCTTTGTCTTTTAGATGTACAACTATGGCAGCTAAGAGTCCATCTAAATACATTAACAAATAATTAAATAAGCATATCGATCATGTGAAATCGTGTGATTAATGTCTTTGTGAGGAGGGAGGGAGCGTCACAGCCAGGTGAAAGCCTCAGGAGTCTTGGTCAGGGACAGGGTCAGACAGGTCCGGACTCAGAGCATCTTTGTTGACGGTAGCTTGCCAGCTACTCGTTGACAACCACCAGCATGCTGCACCCATTTAGGTGATGCCCCGGCAGCCGTTGGGGCGCCGGAAAGCTCATTGCACATTGGCATTAGTCCAAAGTAGCCTTGTAGTACTCCTGAGCATCTGGGCACGTCCTCTGCCATCTCAGTTGGCTCTTGGCTCTTGCTCCAGGCTTCTCTGCTCAACCTCAACCTCACATTCAAATCAAAACATCCAGCTAGCCAGCTAGTTAGCTAGCGAGCCAAACCAACCATCCAAATAAAACTTTTGGTGTAAAAAAGGTGTAAAAGGCTTGAGCAACTTAGTCATGCCTAGTAAAAAGTATTTTATAAATAATACTTTGACTCCACACTCGAATAGGAGAAGGATCCAATATACTCAGTCCTATGAAACATTTCCATCGCTCGGTTTGCTCAGTTTACGGTAGGTAGGTAGGTAGGTAGGGGAAATTTCTTCGTCAAGCAGCAACGAAAAACACAGGGCAGGTGCAAAATGCCAGAACGAAAATACACAAAAGACAGATACACGATACACGATACATAGAGCGGCAGTATGAAAAAGTATAAAAATACAAGAAGTCTGGAGTGCAAAAAGCTATAAAAAGACATTGCATAGTATGGATGCTTGGCTGAATATGTACACTATACATTGTTACAGAGTGTTAGGTGAAAACAATTATAAGAATATTGCAAGTTGATATAGATACAAAAATAGTATTTGCATGGTTAACTATACTATACAGATTGATGGCAGAGAAATACTTAATAGCTAAATGTGCGTATGATATAAGTGAGGGTAATAATAGTTAACTTAATATACATTCTGGTTAAATTAACACAGGTAAGTGAATATTTGCATGGTTACATTAACTGTACAGGTAAATGACAGGAAGAGATACTTAATCATGTTTACTCTTTTTATCAACCTGCTCAACAGAACTATGTGCCCCCATCTTGTTCCTCCATGCCTCATTTTGAAAAGACCTGCCAATCTAATCCAGAAAACCTGGGGTAACAGCTGTGGCGGCGTGCGAACAGAAGGTCAAAGGTCGCACCTCAATTAAGGGTTCAATAAAGCAATTTAGTGCTTATAGCCAGGAAGATAACTACCCAACGAGGCTGTGACGCAATCATCCAGAAAACAAACTAAATAAGTCAAAGCCACGTACACTACATGACCAAATGTATGTGGACACCTGCTAGTCGAACATCTCATTCCAAAATCTTGGATATAAATATGGAGTTGGCCTCCCCTTGCTGCTATAACAGCCTCCACTCTTCTGGGAAGGCTTTCCACTAGATGTTGGAACATTGCTGCGGGGACTTGCTTCCATTCAGCCACAAGAGCATTAGTGAGGTCGGACACTAATGTTGGCGATTTGGCCTGGCTCTCAGTCGGCGTTCCAATTCATCCCAAAGGTGTTTTATGGGGTTGAGGTCAGGGCTCTGTGCAGGCCAGTCAAGTTCTTTTACACCGATCTCGACAAACCATTTCTGTGTGGACCTCGCTTTATGCACGGGGGCATTGTCATGCTGAAACAGGAAAGGGCCTTCCCCAAACTGTTGCCACAAAGTTGTAAAGATTTCCCTTCACTGGAACTAATGGGCCTCGCCCAAACCATGAAAAACAGCCCCAGACCATTATTCCTCCTCCACCAAACTTTACAGTTGGCACTATGCTTTGGGGCAGATAGCGTTCTCCTGGCATCCACCAAACCCAGATTTGTCCGTCGGACTGCCAGATGGTGAAGCGTGATTCATCACTCCAGAGAACGCGTTTCCACTGCTCCAGAGTCCAATGGCGACGAGCTTTACACCACTCCAGCCGGCGCTTGGCATTGCGCATGGTAATCTTGGGCTTGTGTGCGGCTGCTCGGCCAAACCCATTTCATGAAGCTCCCAACGGACAGTTCCTGTGCTGACGTTGCTTCCAGAAGCCATTGTTCCTCCTAGACAGTAATAGCACTTATAGTTGATCGGGTCAGCTCTAGCAGAGTAGAAATCTGACAAACTGACTTGTTGGAAAAGTGGCATTCTATGACGGTGCCACGTTGAAAGTCACTGAGCTCTTCAGTAAGGCCATTCTACTGCCAATGTTTGTTTATGGAGATAGCATGGCTGTGTGCTCGATTTTATACACCTGTGAGCAAAATGTGTGGCTGAAATAGCCGAATCCACGAATTTGAAGCTGTGTCCACATACTTTTGGCCATGTAGTGTACCTTAATAGAAAATGACTCAAGTAAACGTGAAAGTTACCCAGTAATATAGTTGAACTAAAGGTCTAAAAGTATTTAGTTTTAAATATACTTAAGTATCAAAAGTATAAGTACAAATAATTTCATAATTTTTATTATGCAAACCAGAAGGGACAATTTTCTTGTTTATTTAACCGATAGCCAGGGACACACTCCAGCACTCAGACATAATTTACAAACTAACCATTTATGTTTAGTGAGTCTGACAGATCAGAGGCAGTAGGGATGACCAGAGATGTTCTCTTAATTGGACCATTTTCCTGTCTTGCTGAGCACTCAAAATGTAACAAGTACTTTTGGCTGTCAGTATGGAGTCAAAAGTACATGATTTTCTTTAAGAATGTAATGGAGTATGTATGAGCTGATTGCACAACTTGTAATAATACTTTATTTAATTTAACTTTAATACGTAAGACTAATATGATCCAATAGAGATCCTCAGTGATAGAGGATAAAAAGGTATAGTAATTATGTATGGAATGGAATGATGAAACATGTAAGGAAACTAATACTTTAGTGACAGTTAAAAATGTAATCTATTTAAACAAACAAGCTAAAATAAACCGTTAGATATCGGTTGTGTTTTCATGTCGAAATATTGCCTAACTCTAGGGACAGAGGCAGGCATTGGCTGTACAATACATTTTCCATAGGTATGGCCCCTAATCTGTCACCATCTTCTCAAATACAGTGCATTTTGGGTTTGAAGGGAAAATAAAAGTTATACATTTACATATAATACATGCAGCTAAAATATTTCCACTAGAAACTCAAAACTGCAACCTTTTAGTATAACATGTTTTTCATGTAATTATGTTATTACGAAGATGTAACTTTTTTTGGTAAGAATGTGTAGTAGCACGTTTACAACTGCTTAGCTTTTCCTTACACTTCAAAACCATATGAAAGTCAATAAAGTACTTAGTTGAGTACACCAACTACCCCTCAGCAGCAATATTATTGTGCTAAACAAAAAGAGTTTGTTTAGGGTCCATCCTGAACACACCACAGGTTTTACTGAGGATCAGTTCAGAGTGTGCTCCACTGTCTTATCTGTCCAATGGCCACAGGTAAGCTACACTATATATACAAAAGTATGATGACACCCCTTCAAATTAGGGGATTCAGCTATTTCAGTCACACCCATTCAGGACGTGTATAAAATTGAGCGCACCGCCATGCAATCTCCATAGACAAACATTGGCAGTAGAATGGCGTTACTGAACAGCTCAGTGACTTTCATTGTGGCACCATCATAGGCAGTTCCCTTTAAAACAATTCCGGCACTGAGCAAATTTCAGGTCTGCTGAGCCTACCAGAGTGGCCTACCATCAAAAACAAATGCATCCCATAACATTTTAACATGGAAATAGATGTTCAATCATTCAGTCTACAGTAGCAGCCAATGTGTGGTGTTCAATGTAGGCCTACATTCCATGACACTTTTGAAAATAACATGCAGGACTTTACATTAACCTGTTTATCCACTTGTCCTTCAGACATGAGGTGAACGAAAACGTTGTGTTGTTTGACGCAAGAAACCGATTCACAAAATAAAATGCATTATTATTACCATACCATTATTACAGAGAATCAGATAAATGATGCTACCTTCTGTCTATTGGCTACTTAGCTTAGTGAAGCCTGTCTCAAAATACAACACTGCCCTTTTAAGACAAATAAAAAGCTCTTTACCTGACTTGCTTTTCAAAGATGTCTAGATATGTACACGTTTTGTGCTCTTGTAGGAAGCAATCACTCCCCAATTGCTGACTACAAATGATCTATAACTGGGCTAGTAACTCACTAACCAGCAAAGGATATGAACACAATGTGCACAGGTGGCTACATGCAGCTCTCGCTTTGATCTCAAAACAAGCACATCTACTCAAGACCACAGCTCTAAACACAGTCCAGTTCAAAGTAAATGGCACAGATCCATACATGGCAATGGTCTATCTGCATATAGGCCTTCTGCATCTCTGATTGGTTATGCCACATTGGTCTGTGTAGAGTACAGGCTGAGTCACGCCCAATAGAATCCTATGATGCATTCTGCCTACAACCAAATCTATTGCATATTTTGTTTTGTTTCGGTGTGTTACATTGAAGTGGTTAATATTGCACCGATTCAATCACTATTCACACACTATTTTACACAGTAACGGGAAACATTGATAGTGTTGACTAACAGGGAAAAGTGAAGTTCAATCTTGTTCAATCTTGTTCTTCTCTCCATGGGCTGATATTTCTGTTGTGTTCTGCACAGCAGTCTGGGGAGCTGGGGAGCTGCATGGCAGTCTTGGGCTACAGCGCGCCTGTGCACGCACACAGCTTAGAGGGAACATTGGTCATAGGATGCCACCTTTCCAACAAGTCAATTAGCCATGCAATCTCCATAGACAAACATTGGCAGTAGAATGGCCCGCACTGAAGAGCTCAGTGACTTTCAACGTGGTACCGTCATAGGATGCCACCTTTCCAATAAGTCAGTTCGTCAGATTTCTGTCCTGCTAGAGCTGCCCCTATCAACTGTAAGTGCTATTATTGTGAAGTGGAAACGTCTAGTAGCAACAAAGGCTCAGTCACAAAGTGGTAATCCACACAACCTCACAGAACGAGACCGCGGAGTCCTGAAGTGCGTAGTGCGCAGAAATCATCCTCTTGAACTGTTCGTTGGGAGCTTCATGAAATGGGTTTCCATGGCCAAGCAGCCGCACACAGGCCTAAAATCACCATACGCAATGATAACCGTTGGCTGCAGTGGTGTAAAGCTCGCTGACATTGTACTGAGGAGCAGTGGAAACTCTCTGGAGTGATGAATCACGCTTCACCATCTGGCAGTCCGAAAGACAAATCTGGGTTTGGCGGATGCCAGGAGAACACTACCTGCCCCTATGCATAGTGCCAACTGTAAAGTTGGTGGAGGAGGAATAATGGTGTGCTGTTTTTCATTTTTCATTGGTCGGGCTAGGCCCCTTAGTTCCAGTAAAGGGAAATCTTAACGCTACAGCATACAATGACATTCTAGATGAAGGCCCTTTCTTGGTGAAGGCCCTTTCCTGTTTCAGCATGACAAAGCGCAAAGCGAGGTCCATAAAGAAATGGTTTGTTGAGATCAGTGTGAAAGAACTTGACTGGCCTGCACAGAGCCCTGACCTCAACCCTATTGAACACCTTTGGGATGAATTGGAACGCCGACTGCGATCCAGGGGTAGTTTTTCCACCACTGAATGAAAACCCTAGTGAATGAAACCCTAGTGAATGAAAACCCTAGTGAATGAAACCCTAGTGAATGAAACCCTACTGAATGAAACCCTACTGAATGAAATCCAAGCTGTTTAAAGGCACAGTCAACTTAGAGTATGTAAACTTCTGACCCACTGTGATATAGTCAATTATAAGTGAAATAATCTGTCTGTAAACAATTGTTGGAAGAATTAGTTCTATCATGCACAAAGTAGTCCTAACCGACTTGCCAAAACTATAGTTTGATAACATGAAATCTGTGGATGTGTTTGAAAAATGAGTTTAAATGACTTCAACCTAAGTGTATGTAAACTTCCGACTTCAGCTGTACAGACCCAGCGTGTGACAGAGCTGCAGGAGTTGTGACCTGTTTTTGTTGGTTATGTTGCCGTAGTTGTGTCTAGAGGGGCATATGGGGGAGGGAATGCTGTCACCTCCAGGTAGGTGTTGTCCCCCTATGTGCTGAGGGTGTCAGGTTCTTGTCCAGTTCTGTCGTTTAGGTCCCACAGACTAGTACATGTCTCTGGGCCTGGAAATGGTTAATCTCCCCTCCAGGATGGAGAAGCTGTCATCGTTAAAGTATGGGGATTCTAGTGGGGGGATATAGGCAGCACACAGGAGGACATTTATCTCTGTTGAGATCATTTCCTTATAAATTTCAGCCAGTTGTAAGATGTTCCTGTTTTTACTAATTTAATAGAGTGGGTTAGGTCTGCTCTATACCAAATTAGCATACCCTCTGGGTCTCTTCCCTGTTTCACACCTGGTAGTTTGGTGGATGGGACTACCAGCTCTCTGTAACCTAGAGGGCAACCAGTGGGTCCGTCTAATGTATACCATGTTTCTTGTAGGATGACAATGTCTGTATTTACAATGTCTTTGGGTGAAGTCTGGGTTCCTCCGCTTTAGGCCAAAGACAGATGACCTCAGACCTTGTATATTCCAGGATGAGATAGTATAAGCTTTGTGTTCCATAGTGTCTAGTGTTGTTTTTGTGTGGTTTAGGCCCGGACCATCACAGTAGGTGTGAGCAGAGCATGTTGAGCATCTGATACATACCTCTTAGGTCGCAGGATGGTGCATGGCAGGGTGTAATAGTGGGCATATGTCCTGCTGTCATGTTGAGGTCCTTGCCGCTGGGGCAGGGGGCATAGGATGGGCAGAAGGGGCATGGGTCTGATATGGGGGGCCTATATAGGGTGTCGCCAGGGTTTGCTTGGGGTGGTCTTAGCCGGTTGGTGTGTGGCTTGTGATGCTATGGTCTGGGTGTAGGTCCTCTTGGTGTGGGTTCTCTCGGTGCAGTTCCTTCAGGAGGGGGTCTTGCAGGCCTGGGAGGGTGTCTCGCTGGTCTGGGAGGGGTGTCCTTTGCTCTGTTGCTCCTCTGTGAGGTCTGGGGCTATGGTTGAGGGTGACGTCCTTCATGGTCCTGGCAAAAGTTGAGATTGCTGCTTTGTAGAGATGGACCTGGTCGTAAAAGGCTGTTAAAATCCAGGGTGGAGTGGTTGGCCAGGTAGACATTAGGTTTTGAGGCACAGTCTTGTGAAATGCTTGCATTCACCCACTGTATGGTGGCAGGGTGAAAGTGTTTTCGTGGTAGCAGGGTGGAGATAACTACCTGTGTGTTGGGGAACAATAAGCTTTTTCAATCACTCCCTTGAGTACTGTGTCCCCCCTTTCCTGCTGGGCCCTCAGGGCCTTTGTTTCTGTGTGAATGATGATGTGGCTGGGGGACCCTAGTCTGTCCTCTGACAACAGCTCCAGGGCATGGCTAGTGTTTTGGCACCAGAGTATAGCCACGTTGTGTTTAGGAAAAAGTTTATCCTCTTGAATGTATTTGCCATTTGAGTCAATGAGGAGCACAATCTCTGGCTTTTGTGTGTCCTCAGTGGATGTGTGGGCGTTGTCAAGAGGGCTATCAGGAGTGCTGACAGGGGGGCTGTTAGGAGGGGGTGGGGTCTGTTGGGTTGGTGGGTCCTTGTTGTGGTTTTGTCTAGTATTCTGAGGTTGTTCCAGGTCTGAGGTGGGCTGTATGTTGTCTAAAGAGAGAGTAAGACTCATACATTCCACAAATCCAGTGGTTTTTCCCCTGCTTGCTTTCAGACTCGGAACAATAGGTCATTGTAACAAGAAAAAATAAAAGCCTTGTTGAACGTGTTAATGCTTATTTTTTCTCCTCTCCTTTTATCCCTCCTCTCCTCTCTCATCCACCCCTCTTTCTGCACCCATTTTTTCCTTATTCTTAAATGAACGCATATTCATGCCGGACTATTCTAGAACGCTGAGGCCACTGGAGGATGTCCGTGTCTGTGTGTGCGTGGTAGTGTATTTGTTTGCATACATGTCCGCCGACGTCCGTCCGTGTGTGTGTACTGTATGCACAAGACCGTGTCTGTAGCCTAAGAGCTTCTGGCCTCTACAGACATCACTCCCTCGATCAACGTGTGAGTCTGATATTTTGTCCAAGTCGTCGTTGCGTTACACCCAGACAGGAAGTTTGCCTTGTGTAATGCAGTGTATATCCACTAGGGGCAGTAGTAGTAGCTTACCAAGCAAGAGAGTCCGAGGCACTTTTTGATTGTAGCTAGTGACGACATTTAAACTTCCGGATCCAGTGTTATATGCCTTTTGTTTACAAATACTAGGTAGCTAGATGTCTGGCTAGTATGGTGTTCTATGCTTTTCGAACCGCTACATAAGGATTTAACTAGCTGCAGAAGCAAACAGGTCTCACTACGCATAGGAAGAGCTTGAATTTCTCTTACTACTCAGGAGGAGAAATAAACAAAAAACAAGGGAGAAAACAACCTGATCTCTCAGAAATACGTGAAATGAACACGACCCCGTAACCCCGATTTACGTGGTGGTGGCACGGAATGTGTTGAAATTACGTGTCGGCACCACGGAAACAGCACCCATACAAAGTCAATGAGGCTCATTTTTCGTGGTGGACACACGTATTCCCTGGTTCAGCAACGTCACACAGTGGGCGGTAAATGTTGTTTTATAGTTTACGAAACGTCCTCCTTTTATAATGTATTATAGTGAATTTTTTCCGATTTTTGTTGTCTAAATAACAGTAAATTGTTTGTGATATAACTATCAATTTATAGATGGATTAGTTTTAAAGAATGGCCCGAGGCTGTGTTGTTCCCTTTACGTTATTAAACCCTTTAGGATATTTTATTATTTTCACATTTATTTTCTGTCATAGCAGCGAATATTATTAATAATTATTCTTATTAATCAGAAGACTTTCAGTGGTTACCACGGCAACGATACGTCACGTTACGCACGCTTCTTACCCATAATCACCTTTACCGCTCATTTCACCCGCCAATTAACTACAGTAAGTATCTCAACCCAATTGGTGTTTGTTTGTTAAAAAGCACGCAAAACCTTTGCTTTTATTTCTTTAGTTGTAGCCCGATCTGTGTAGCGTTTCATCCCTGGAGATTAGGTTGAATTTGTTAGTGTTGCATTATCATTTACACGGCTACCCGCCGAAGTAGTTAGTTATCCAGCCAAATGACAGGTGTCCCCGGCACAGTTGGACTGTGGCACTGCCAGCTACCAAAATCAGTTTAAACTCATGTATTTGTCCATGTGTTGTGAAGACAACAATTAACAACGTGTTGTTGCAGTGGTTAAAGTTTTATTCAAAGTGCAAAGTAAATGTCAGAAGTGTAACTAAGGGGAATTACCGCAATCAGGGATGGACTGGAATAAAAAAGTGGACCTGGATTCTTTCCAGAGGATTAGACTGCTCAGTGCGACTCAATGTCAATGACCGTTCATACCTGATATAATGAATGCATAATTAAATAGAGAGACGACCCACCACTAACTTATAGATAGAATATACTGTAACACTATGGTGCCATACTTTTGTAAGGCTTTGCCATTTTAGAAGACACTGAAATCATCATGAGATAATTGAGGGTAATTGTTACTTTAGTTATTTGTGACATTGAGAAGCGAGAGCAGTGGATATTATGAGAAGCATTTTACGCAACAGGACAGAAGAAGACCACTGTTTCCATTATTTGTAGGCCTAAATAAAAATAGATTTGTGTATGTACTTGCTTGTGTCAAGTGAATGTGCTACAAATCTGATATTTGTACAGTAAGGATTGATTTGTATTGTACGTAGTGGTTGTGATTGATTAATAATTACAATTACTCTGTCCTAACAATTAAGAAATGCTCATTTACGACAAAGGCTATTCTAATAATCTTTTGCTTTTTCCTGTTTTACAGCTTTATTGCAACACTTTTTGACTTCACCAACACACACACACACACAAATCAAAACAAAGGCACTTTTAAGAGCCACTCTCTCTCTCTCTCTCTTTCTCACTTGTCTCTTTCTCTCTTTCTTCATTTTGTGTTTTTTAAAATATTGTGTCTGTATTGTTTCTATTTGTGTGTGATGTCCCTCAATTCTGACGTGAGGGTCTTTGATGATCCCAATGATGCCATTGTCCACATGGCAGCATTAATTAGTGATGCTTATCTCCGTGATGCCAGGGTAAGGCTTGTCATGAGAAGCAAATACCTAAGTCTGAAAATACAAATTGCTATTGCTGTTTATAGATGTGATGAAAAGGGTTAGTAAGACCCTTTTATGCAACTACTGAATAATGCTCAATTATAAGTGCTGCTGATATGTGCTCTGTAAATATATAGGCTGCCATGGCCATGAAAAACCCTGCCTTTCCTCAAAGAAAAACAAGAAAAAGCAGGAAGAGATCCCTCACTAATCCACTGGTCACAGGCAGGCGTGAGAAACGTCGGGAAACACACTGCCCTGGATCAGGTTTGTTCTTTAATAAAACATGATTACTGTGTCTAAGAATAAAGATAATTCATTAAATAGTGTTTTGGTGGTTTACACGTATTAAAAAATGAGAGTCAGATACCACTTTGACAAAATGGTGTTGCAATGTTTGAATTTTTTCTCACTAATATATAAGATTGTTTAAGAGCATGCGACTGATAATCCTTACTTGTGTTGTGTTTTAATACTTTTTGCTTAGTTTCCCTCCAGTCCTTATGGAATATTTTAATTTTTAAATGAATTGGTTTCATGTTATATTGATCAAAGGGTTAAGCAAAATGACTGTCTCTGCAGCTGCTTCTCAATCCAGAAGAAGGGATCCTGTGCATGAAGAAGGCCTTCAGATAGAAGATCAAGAGTTGGCAAGTCTTGGTGAGGATACTGAGTGTTACAGTAGTAACACTACACTACAGTTTCCAATTCCCACCATTTATTTTATCATAATCAAGGATTATGTTTTGTCAGTTCCATTACAGACTCACAGTATAACTGATATACACTTGTGTGTGATCATAATCATGAGTATAGACCTTTTAAGGACAAGTGAATGTATATTTGTTTTTTTTAGAAACAAGACTCCAAGAGTTAAGGGACACCATAACTGCAGTCCAGGTTCCGGAGGGAACAGACAGAATGGTTTCTGCTTGGGAACAAAGGCAGCTTCTCACAGATGTGAGAATGAAAACTGCTAGGCCTATGCTTTTTGATGCAAAGCTCTCAGCCGAGAGAGTATTCATCCAAAATTGTCACAGATGCTGTGCTGTAGAAGCTGTGATTAGGTGCCTGGACTGTGTACCACTGGACATGGAGTTCCTCTGTGCTACCTGTGACATGGAGGCCCACAAGAGAAATGTCTTCCATGACAGAGAGGCTGTGTTCCATGGATTTCTTGAGCCCATTCCCCCTACCACTGCTGTGGTGGTGAATGAAAATGGCCAGCCTCAGTTTTGTGAACAAAGTATGTTAAAATTAGCATTATATCAAATTGTCTCATACTTATAGTGTAATTCCCCAAATGTTGTTGTAGATTGGCACATGTTTATATTTAACAGTGTTTCTAAATGGCTTAGACATTTTTTTGTAAAATGCTAATCTCATTCTAAGATTATTCTCAAAACTCTAAAGTGCAAGTGTGAAATTGAATAGCTGAATAACAAAAGTATGATTGGTTTTTTTGACAGTTCTGACCAGCATATCTTTGACCAGCTAAGTCATTGCGTCTTAATAAATGTGTTTAAGCATTTACTTGTTTCTACATAGTGACAATTACAGTTGGAATAGTGGTGTGGCCAGTTTGGATTAATTGTTGTGTTTTAAAGCACTATTTTGAAAATGAGGTTAGCGTTTTGGGCAATGCATCTAAGGGACTGAGGAGAAGCTGTAAATACACCCTTCATAACTTCTTTCTGTTTTGCAGTATGTCAACTGCCTGTTCCTGCACCAAGGTCAATTTGTGAATGCACTCATGACTTCACAATCACTCCAGGGAAGCATATTTCTGTGGTCACCATCAATGGTATGTTGTTCTGAAAGCCCTCCTTTTTGTTCAAGTATTATTGTACTAGAACTTCAACACTGTGTGCAAAGCAAAGCGTTGCCCAAATGCCATGTCAAATAGCTAATATATCATATATTTGTATCTCTGTATAGAAGGCAATTTGATTACTGAAATTATTTTAGTCTTTACTACAGTATATTCACTTGTTCACAGGACGATACGATGTCTGCTTGCCTCGGAAATCCTGTTCATCATGCTTTGCAGAATGGACTCCCGAGGTGAAGGACCTGCTCGTTTATCGGTACTGGCCAGCTAGCACCAGCTGCCAGACCCTATACAAGTTTGATGTCTTCACCTCGTTTGAACATATGAAGGTGACGGCACCAGCCTTGTCCAGGCAGGCCTTCCTGAAAATGTTGGAGCACAGATCTGTTCAAGCTGGAAGGGTAAATCTGCCTGAATATCACTGAAACATATAACAAACAAAAATATAATACTGTATACCTAATATTTAATTGTGGGCATTGCTTCAAAAAATCCTAACCAATCATTTCTTAATATACAGACAGGTAGTATCTGTGCTGATACATTTCAGCGAAGCTTCTTTGAGTTTACCTTCTGTCAATACAAAGAAGAGGATATGTGCCAGGTCCATCATTTTGAGTGTCCAGCATGTTCTCCAGACATGTTGGCTGTCTGCTCTGATGGAAACCAAAAACATTACCGCTTCAGCAAGTCAAAAGGGTAGGTTTTCAGAAGTTTATTTTAGACTTGTCTAACACAAATAGTAGCTCTTCGGGTTGTCTTTGAGTGATCAAAACTTACATTTTAACAAATAGGAAATGTAGTACTTGTGATTTTTATTACTGACGCATGTTATCTTATCATGGACAGGACTGAGGAGCCACCCATATATGAGGGCTTGTTCCTGGCCAAGGACGAGGAAGTTGCTACCTTTGTTGACCTTGTCAGAGGCAACATGAGAAGTGTACGAACATTTTTTTTTATTTTTTTATAATAGTTGTTTATACAGATGTTTTAGTTTAGTGTTTTTATGTATCTTAAAATGTGTTATAAACTGACTTTATAGGCAAATGACAGTGCTGTCTGCGGTACTGCCAAGTTCACCGCTGGCAGAGAGATGTCAAAAAAGTCTGGTGCTCAGATAGATGAGGAGGGCATTCAAGTTGCAGTTTGCAGGTATGTATGTGTTTATGTGTATGATTTTTGAGTCTGAGTCTGATATTTGAGTTTTAATGGTAATCCAAGTCTTAAGGCCCTTGCACACTGAGCGTTTTTTCGTATTCGTGATTCGGTGGCTCTGAATTGTCAAAACACCATTCAAACTGCTTGCTACGGATGCAAAAAACGCAGAAAATCGAACCTGATTTGATATTTTTTTATGACGGACGAAGGTTTCGGAGGGAGTCTAACCACTAGATTTTCTTCTGATGTTTCAGACATGGGTTTCTCTTACGAGGACTGAACCATTACCGTGGAGAAATATTTGCTTACCCGATGTTTCTTCAAAGAGAGATGTCAAAGAAGGCAAATGTTACCTTCTTCTGTATGGATGTTACATGCAGGTAATCCTCATTGTCATATTGCAAATCCAACTCCATGATTAAAAATGTATTGTTTCTCAGCTTTACAGTGATTTTAGTCATTTTAGATTTCAATTAGAAATGGATCTTTGTCTCACATGATGCTGCTCCTGCTTTTTAGGTACTGGCCCTACCTTAACAAAGTAGCAGAGGGTTTACCAGAGCTTCTGCCATTGACAGAAATGAGGCCATTCCTGAGCGTCATGCATGCCAAAGCCCATACAGCAAAATGCGAGGTACATGCAATAACTTTAAGTCTGGTATGGCTGTAGCTATAGGGAAATAATAATGGGTCGGATAATAGAACGTGCTGTGTGTTATCTTTCTCCTACTGCTTTTCAGCTGCTTGTTCAAATTTGTAGGACAGGGATTTTGTGTCATGACATGTTTTAGAGATAATTGTATGCATTAATGTAGATATAACATTCAAGCAATCTTCAATGCAAAGGATTATTTTTACATTTGTGCATGTTATGCCTGATTGGATGATGTTATATCAAAACTTCTGAAGTACTGCTACATAACACTTCTCATTCTGTGTTGCAGGTGAGATGGGGTGGCAGAAGCCAGGACGGAGCAGGAAACACAGTGGGAGAGGAAGTGGAGCAGGTATGGTATTATTGTCAGTATTTTATCTATGGCTTTAAAGAGTCTTAATAGAAACCATAACACCAAAAGGTACTTATTTGTCATCTAAGTAACAAGCCTGGTGTGAGGGTTAAAGTACATCCTTTATGTTTGAATTAAAATAAAAAATAGGCAGTTCAGTTGTTTTCAGCAATTCAAAATGCATGCATGCGTAAGGGGTCCCAAATTCCTAGGATAATACAGTACACATGTTTTCTGTTAAACCACAACCACAAGATCTATGGTGTGTAGGTAATATTTTTATGTAATGGAGACCAACATTTAATTGTATTTTCTTTATAGGTGAACAGCTTTCTCTCCAGGGCAGCACTTGTCACAAAATACATGACAAAGGCTGGTTGGTGTTACACTTACACTTCACGCTGTCATAGCCTAAATATATAATAATAAATACTTAATTGTGTTTTTAAGTTTCTCTGTTCTGTTCTTACGAAAGTTATCATTGTTTTACTTCAAGATAATTACCTGTTCAACTAACTTTTAGTGATAGGGTTTAGGCATGTCTGTTGGGTTTCTCTTATTGCCTTTTGGATGTGAAATCTTACCTTTTGGCTTGTGGGTGCATTATTGTTTTCATTAGGAAGAGTAAACATGCTAACGCGACAGGCCATGGGTTGGAACAGAAGAAAGAGGGACAACCTTCATCAAGTGTTAGCCCACAGATATGTCAAAGTAAGGGTGAATTATAATTGAGATCCTAAGCCCCGCCCCTTTCCCTCAATGCACCAACTACAGCTGGATCTGAAACTATTGGTTGATTAATTGTTTAATCATTGTTACAGAAAATAAATATGCAACTATTTTGATAATAATCATGTTTTATTCATTTTAAGTAACTGAGGGGAGGGTTGTGCTTAGGATTGGTCAGTTATCTTCTAAGATTGTATTTGTAACCTGACATTTGTCTCCTATTTACAAGTCTGCTTGGTAGTATGCACAGATATTTAATGTGTTATTTAATGTTACACCTGTTCTGATGAATGTCTTGTGCCAAAAGCTCAAGTAAAATGTGTGTTTTTTGTATTGTGGTGCGTAGAGCTTTTCTTCTGACATTTTGTTATTTGTTCTCTTTAAAAGATCACAGAGAGGGCAAAGGTGGAAGCTGCCAGCCTTAGCAACATCAAGAAGGAGCACAACCTTGATCAGGAGACAATACAGCAGTGGGTGTGTGATGTCAGACAATGGGCGGTTACAGGTAAAACAGGTTCCAAACAAGGTGGCTATATTTTGAAAATGTCACTAATTGTCTCTTGTCCAATTGTTTTGTTTCACCTATTTAGAGAGAGTCTACACTCCAGGTTGTATTGAAGAGCTAAGGGCTGACATTGAGAACATCACTGTAACCCTTTTGCGCAAGAAGAAAGATCTGTATCGTCGGCATGGTTTGTTGTCAAATCAAGTTATTTAAATTAATAACACTTAAAAAAACAATAATATTCTGGGATTATGACACAGTTTTCTTTTTGTTTCGATTTGCAGATAGCAACCAGGCAAGACAAAGAAAGAGAAAGAAAATGACAGAGTTGAAAAAGAAGCTTTGCGAAAAGGTCTTGCAATACAACACCGTAGTGGAAGGAGATCCGATTGACGAGGAGTTGGCTTGCAGTCTGACAGAGGGATACATCCTACCATGGGATAGACATGAAGATGGTATGATATGTATGAATTGCTAGTTTAGCTTGTTGTTCTTGTAGTTGATTTCCATAGTATAAGCCTATGGCATCACTCTACATTTTACAAATGACCCTTTTCGATCTTCACATGTAGTAATGGTTCCAACCACATTTCCATATTTACCATAGTCCTTTTTGTTACTTTCCGTGCAACAACACAGGAATGGGTTGATACATTGAAATAAAAAATATCATGAATACCAAAATATGGAAATATTTATCACGGAGCATAAACATTGAATGGTGACATCAACACCATGTTATTCTGCTGTAGTAATCGCAAATAAAATGCTTGACCATCACAATTTCACAAAGCTCTCCATCCAAATTATAGTATTGTGACTTGTATTCATATTTTTTAATTGTTTATATTCTACAGAACCAATGCTGTCACTAAAAAGATTTCTCAGAAATAACATAATTCTGTTATACTTATATAATATAATAATAAACATTCCTTGTCCACTATTCCATTCCTTTCCCCAACCAAAGGCAACACCTTCAGGTTGAAGAGATCTATCTTCGACCAGGCAATGCTGCTGAAACGCTTGGAGGAGGAGCAGAGCATCCTGGTAAAGGAGATGTCTCAGCACATCAAGTACCTTCTGAAGCAAGTGCAAGAAGTGGAGTCACTCAGAGGACAGACTTTGGAGCGCATCAAAACCAGCAGTATGTACAAGATCTTTAGATTTTAGTATCATGTATTTATTTATAATATATATATATATATATAGATAATATAGATTTATAGATATATAGATTTATAGATATATATATATATATCTCTCCAGGGAACTCTACTTTATACATTGAGTTGTGATCAGGCACTGAGCTGACCAGCTGTTTGCCACCAGTGTGCACAATGTAAAAGTTGTAAATATAATGACTAAAAGGTAATGTTGAAGTTGTAAAAAGCAAAAATAGTTACAAATGTCATGTTTTGTTTGATGTGTCATCTTTCTCTTTAAATTTTTTTCCACAATTCCTCTACAGGTTTCGGTGACCTGACAGAGGACGCTACACATGGGCTCAACAGTTTCCTCAATCGGAGGGGTCACTCACTTAGAAGTCAACACAAACAGGCTGTTAATGCATACAGCAGTATAGCCACTATGGAATGTGATTTTCTTTCCATACAGGAGGACATTGAGGAGTGGGATGACAATGGCTTCACCAGCCCCGAGTCTGAGGAAGAAGACAACTAAAGACTGCTGCCAAACAACACAGAGGAACTGGAGATTTGTACAAAGAATCTTGCCTTTGTTTTAAATAGCTGTACCAAAGTATCTACAGGAAAGTTTTTGTAGATTCTGTATGTATTTTTATTTTGAAAAAATAGAAAAACATTGTTTTATTTCTCTCTTCTAACATTTTGCTGGTTTCAGACCAAAACGGCTTATTGCTACTTTAAATAATTCATTGTCATCTTTGAGTGGAAAAATCTAATGAAGATTCAATGGCAGTTTGTGTAACAAGTATAATACTAATGTACTTTGGTATTTCCATAATATATGTGGATTTATATTTGTTTGCAATATGCATATAGTACCCATATTATTTTGTTGTTATTTGTAGTTATAGCATACTGAATACCGTCAAATAGCTTGAAACCATAAATGTTTTTCTTTTATGTTTTCTATATGACATCATCTACATGTACATACATAAATACAGACAGACAAACCCAAACATTTTTCACTTACATCCTGTAAAACTGTATAAAGAAATGTCGTACATATGCACCACTGTAATAAACCCATTTGATGGAATTGTCTGTTGTGTGAAATTAATATTCCAGTTAAATCCTTCAGTGGTGGACCCGGCCGTAACTAAGTACATTTACTCAAGTACTGTAATTCAGTGGTGGACCCGGCCGTAACTAAGTTCATTTACTCAAGTACTGTAATTAAGTACAAAATACTGGTATTTGTACTTGTGTATTTTATTTTCAGAAAACTGCTCTAGTTACTATTTACTTCACAAAGGTGGAGTTTTGCACACAAACGATATGAAGAGTATAAATGAAGGTACTCAACAGTTTATACAAGTACAGCTAGTACATTAGTTGATCGACAGAACTTTAATTGCCAGCTATTTAGATAATTGTTTAAGTTATGTCATGTAAAAACATTTCATGGTTCCAGCTTCACAAATGTGAAGATTTTCTTTTCATTTGGTTATTTTAATATATATATATTTTTAAAGATTTTTAGGTTTAGACTGACGAAACAAGCAGTGTGAAGGTGTTACTTTTGGGCTATGGGTTCTTGATTAAGGGTTAGGGTTAACTCTACCCTAACCCTTTACTTACAGTGGGGAGAACAAGTATTTGATACACTGCCGATTTTGCAGGTTTTCCTACTTACAAAGCATGTACAGGTCTGTAATTTTTATCATAGGTACATTCATGCATTTTATTGCATGACATAAGTATTTGATCACGTACCAACCAGTAAGAATTCTGGCTCTCACAGACTTGTTAGTTTTTCTTTAAGAAGCCCTCCTGTTCTCCACTCATTACCTGTATTAACTGCACCTGTTTGAACTCGTTACCTGTATAAAAGACACCTGTCCACACACTCAATCAAACAGACTCCAACCTCTCCACAATGGCCAAGACCAGAGAGCTGTGTAAGGACATCAGGGATAAAATTGTAGACCTGCACAAGGCTGGGATGGGCTACAGGACAATAGGCAAGCGGCTTGGTGAGAAGGCAACAACTGTTGACGCAATTATTAGAAAATGGAAGAAGTTCAAGATGACGGTCAATCTCCCTCGGTCTGGGGCACCATCGTCATGCAATAAAATGCAAATTAATTACTTAAAAATCATACAATGTGATTTTCTGGATTTTTGTTTTAGATTCCGTCACTCACAGTTGAAGAGTACCTATGATAAAAATTACAGACTTCTACATGCTTTGTAAGTAGGAAACACTGACGATTTTGCAGGTTATCAAATACGTGTTCTCCCCACTGTAAGTAACATTATCAATGCGTTATTTTGCAGAGTATTTGTCCAGCAAATTATTAGTACTTTTACTTAAGTAAATGATCTGAAAACGTCATCCACCACCGACATCATTTGAAAGTACTATTTGGACACCTAATTGCATCTTTTAGACTAATGCTGATGCTTTTAGACTAATGCTGATGCTCATAAGTTTATGACTCTGGCCAAAACACTCAAATAGTCTGTTTGTTGCTTGCCTGCGGTACATACATATGTACAGTATTGTTATAATAATACATTTAAAGTTTATATAAAAGTTTAGGTCGGGGCCTCAAAGTCCTCACTGAAACTATGCCTGAGCCAAGGCTAATTCCATGAAGTTAAAATTTAAACTTTGTCGTAGGACTAAACCAAATATATATTGTTGGAAAGGGCTCGACCTGGAGAGTAACATATGTCAGTCTGAAGGTTGTAAATGGCTCCTGCTTTGAAATATTTACCTCTAAACCTCAACCTTGGTGTATGTTGGAAAGCTTGTCTTTCAGGAACAGAAAGGGCCACATACATGAAACCAAATGTTATAAATAGCTCTTGACTTCAGCTATATGACTATACCCATATGGATAGAGTCATCAAGAGGGGGTGCTGTCAAAAATGGTCAAACTTGATTTTCACCTATTTAACAGTAAAGTATTTAACATTTTATTACACAAATGTGATTCCCATCCCCTTTAACCCATCATTGTACTCTTACATCATTATTTACATAAAATAATAAAATTGCTCCTGTGTGCTTAGTAATGTTATCAGTAGCCTACCTACACAATACTGCATTGTGTTAGTAAGGATTAAGGTGCTAGTAAATTACTTAGTCAATGATATGAACAGTGTATGGTCAATGATATATGGACAGACCTGAAAAACACCCATATTAAATTAAAACATTTACAGTGCGTACTCACGTTGTTTGTAATAGAGGCTAAACTTACTAATATAAGGCTACAAATTACTCCTAAATGTGTAAATATGTATATATCATTTCCTTTCTCTTTTCCTTGTTGTTATACAGGTATACATTACCTTTTTCAAAGTCTCAATAGGCTATTAACTTTGCTTAAACTCTATTTTGATATGAATAACAGAAATGGCAAATGAACAAGAAAATGTAGTACCAAAAACTCTAAGATTATGTCAATTCCCATATTTGAAGTTTGTGAAATGCACATTTTCATTCCCATCAAAACTTTAAATAGTTATTTTACATTGTCAACACACAACCAGCTTCAAGGTGAGTAACTGCTACATAGGGTTAGTCCAAACAGTATGTTATGCAAATTAGGATATGGCATGATTTCATAGTTAATTACGGTAATTTAGCACAAGAGGTTGAAAGATTGCTAATAAAAAAATTTGAAGCCTGTGAATAAAATGGGAAGTTGCTCATTTAGTTTAATTGTATATTTGTGGCGGAGGTTATTTAATATGAAATCTTAAATGAAACAGTGTCCTCTTCAATATTGAGCATATATATATATATATATATATATATGAATATATTGAATATTGTCCTCCAATAAAGCACTCCAACTGTGTGTGTCATCAGTGGACTGAACATGTTGGTAGTTGTGAAAGGATCAGTTGTTGCACATAGTTTAGCTTGTCTGAGTCAAAATATGATCAAGTTTAACTTTTCCATGGTCTGTTAACCACAAAACAATCCATATAGGAGTCCTTCAAGTTTAAGAAATGTTAAGTCTGTTGACCGTTGCACTTTATTGAATCCATACAGATAAAAGAGGGTGTAACAAGCTTGAAGAAAAAACATGAAGAATATTAAAGTTCAAATTACATTACAAACTGCTTAGCTGATGTAACATGACAATGTTATGGAACAATACAAGTGGACAACACAAAAATATGTCAAGAAAATACACTTAACAAGAACAAGGAAAAAATGCATGTTTGCAATGTATGTTGCATATTTGCAGGCAGCTGCATGGGATGGGAATCAGGCTGGCTGCCAGGATGGAGGCCAGGTCTTTCCACTGAGAAAAACAAAGAAATAAAGAGAGGGAAGTTGAAGGACAATTAGTAAGTATAATACACAATGAATTGATTGTCATGATTGTAACATTTACTGTTTTACAATACTTTGCAGAGTAGTGCAGTGCATCAAGAATCTGTTGTTCCAGAGTGGGGACGAGGCGATACAATTATGTAACTGTTAACCTAGTCTTGCATAGCCAGACCTATCTCCACACTAGAGCTGTGCCAGAGTTGGAGGAAGGTCTTGCTGAACCCATTATCATTCTGGTGTATCTGGTTTCCATGTGCGTAAGATTACTTTTAAACAAGATATAAAACATCACGTTACTCACAGTAACTGTTGCTCATGGAAAAATAAACAAAACTAGATAATCGTGTAAAAAAATGTAGATAGGCACAATACAGCTGGCAGGTGGACCAGAAATGGTCTTAAAATGTCATAAATGTTGTGGAAAAATAACATAAATCCTCTAACTTACAAATAAATGTATCCATACTAATCGTCAAACCCTGAAACCCTGATGTTTCCTCTGACTATACCATAAACATCTCCAATCACTGCATTGAAATAGTGAATTTCACTTTTGGTTTCATATGGCTGTGGATGCACAGTACAACATATCAGTATCCTCACTATTGTAAACAGCATACAAAAACTGTTTGCATTACCGTTTTTCTTTAATAATCTCTACACAAGACAATGGCTTGTCAACAATCCCCACAAATGAAAACAGTACATTACATTTATTCATTTAGCTGACACTTTTATCCAAAGCGACTTACAATTGCTGTTTATGTCAAAGGTCGCATGCCTCTGGAGCAACTAGGGGTTAAGTGTCTTGCTCAGGGACACATTGGTGTGAATGCTTTCTGCCAGTACAGACAGATCCAGGCACAGAGAGATCCAGGAGCCCAATAATAAAATGCATGTAATCGTACATAACCAGAAGCTATTTAACATACCACATTGTGCAGGGCTGCCAGTCACAAAGATGTTCTGTCCTCCCCTGTGGCAGGAAGACAGAGACATTGTATTACTGTATGTTATTTAAATGTTGTACTTTAACAAGGAGTGAAAATATATTCATTGTTGACATAGTTTATATACTGCATATTTTGAATCATAGTAATCTAATAAGATCCATAAGTGACACTTCAAGCTAAAGGTATTTACAGGATGCCTAGCTATACAGCTCAATGTTGTAGATAGATAGATAGATAGATAGATAGATAGATAGATAGATAGATAGATAGATAGATAGATAGATAGATAGATAGATAGATAGATAGATAGATAGATAGATAGATAGATAGGTACTTTATTGCTCCCCCGGGGGGGAAATTTCATTGTCAAGCAGCTACAACAAAACACAGGGCAGGTGCAAAATGCCACAACGAAAAGTACACAAAAGACAGATACACGGTACATGATACATAGAGCGGCAGTATGAAAAAGTATGACTTAGACAACAGCATTTTGTCAAGGTAACATTAAGTAATTGCAAAACAAGTTATCCAACAGTTTTAGAAAGTCATCCAGTGTTTCCTTTGTATTGTTTTTAGGGTGGAGGGGGGTGGGTGTCTTTAGGGGTAATGTTTGTTTTTTGGTAAATAATAAAAGCGATAAAAGCATTGTTTTTAATCACATATTTGTTGCTACATTTTAAGTGAAATATTACTTCGTTAAGGTTTTGAAAGGACAATTCCAATAGCATTATTTAACTAATTGAGAGGAAACACTGTTTTCCAGTTAGTCATTGTCCTACCTTTCTCTTCCTTGTCTTTATTATTTCACGGACTGGGAATATTTCAAGCCGATTGTGAGGGCAATCTGTAATTGTAAGGAATATATTATTTGCACCAATGTCCACAATATGTGAGGTACTTTTTGTGCAGGAATCAATTCACAAATGTAAGCATTTTTTCCACTGTTTGTCATCAGCTCATTTAGCTCGTCCAGGTGAGATTTGAAAACCACAGGAGTATCAAAGGCTGCACATGGTTCTATTCAGAATCTTTGTTTCTTTGCCATCCCTTCTTTCTGTTGTGTCTCCTAATGGACTGTTTACATTTTACATCGCTTGCCACAAAGGCAGATATATTTTACACTGGTATTCTTTACACTGGGACTTTAACTTTGCAGCTCTCTAATTACATGAAGCAGGGATGTGTAGAGAACCATCAATTAAATTATTACTTATAGAAAATAATAATTAAATAAGATAGCATCTAGGCATACAGTATAATTGCAATCCTGAATCAGATCCATAATAAATCAATGTTTGGAGGGTTTACAAAAATCACAAACTTCATGACGATTATACAGGGGTAAAATGTCTGTACAATACATGCCGTGCATAGACTAAAACACACCTTTCATTTTGTGTAGTCTTTTACGTTGCTGTGGACCCCGCAGTGGTGGCTGCACAGCTGGGACCTGGTGTGCTGGTTCCTGGATAGGTGGAGCCTGGTGTGCTGGTTCCTGGATAGGTGGAGCCTGGTGTGCTGGTTCCTGGATAGGTGGAGCCTGGTGTGCTGGTTCCTGGATAGGTGGAGCCTGGTGTGCTGGTTCCTGGATAGGTGGAGCCTGGTGTGCTGGTTCCTGGATAGGTGGAGCCTGGTGTGCTGGTTCCTGGATAGGTGGAGCCTGGTGTGCTGGTTCCTGGATAGGTGGAGCCTGGTGTGCTGGTTCCTGGATAGGTGGAGCCTGGTGTGCTGGTTCCTGGATAGGTGGAGCCTGGTGTGCTGGTTCCTGGATAGGTGGAGCCTGGTGTGCTGGTTCCTGGATAGGTGGAGCCTGGTGTGCTGGTTCCTGGATGGGTGGAGCTGTGTGTGGTGGTGTGTGGCTGGAAAGAGCCAGGTGTGCTGGTTCCTGGATGGGTGGAGCCTGGTGTGCTGGTTCCTGGATGGGTGGAGCCTGGTGTGCTGGTTCCTGGATGGGTGGAGCCTGGTGTGCTGGTTCCTGGATGGCTGGAGCCTGGTGTGCTGGTTCCTGGATGGCTGGAGCCTGGTGTGCTGGTTCCTGGATGGCTGGAGCCTGGTGTGCTGGTTCCTGGATGGCTGGAGCCTGGTGTGCTGGTTCCTGGATGGCTGGAGCCTGGTGTGCTGGTTCCTGGATGGGTGGAGCCTGGTGTGCTGGTTCCTGGATGGGTGAACCACACGACACCAAATTTAGAATGAAGTTCTCCTCGTCTTCTTGAGGCAGTTGGTCTGGGTTGAGTCTTGTCCAACCTATAAATGGACATGGAACACACACAAATATAATATATAATATGCAATTAGGGAAAATAAATGCAACCCCAAATCAACCTAGACGGTAAAAAAAAGATGGACGTAGTGAATGTGATTATACCCACAGGATTCTGAAAGGCATGGGGCAGAGGAGTCAAGGAAGAATGGAGAATGGGTTGGATATGTGTTCTTTCAACAGCTGTTAAGTATCGGCATTATTGTGTCACAGTCTAAGATGCAAAGAACATTGTAATCCATTGTAAACTTTGTGCGACCAGCAAAAGGTCTACAACCGCTAACAATTCTAAATGTAATTTATTGAAGCACCGCCATGTAAAACGTATAAAATAAAACGCCGGCGCTGACCGGTAGGATGCTACTGCCAGTGATGCATGCACTCGTCGGGAGAGTGGCATTAAGCAAAGTTGAATCTTCTGTAAAAACACTGAATACTGCTCTTATAAATACATGTGCAGAAAAAACATTAGTTCAAAAATCAGGGTTGACTTGCTTTATTTTTTTATTTCAGCCATTGATGTTAGGGAACGTTATATGTTTTGTAAAAAAACATACTCCATGCTGCTCTTATCAATATGATATTAGTTAAAGAGCATTAGATAGCTATTAGTGGTGAGAGACTGTCTATTAATTTTAAATATGCTTCTCTGTATAGCATCACCTGGTCGTAGAGGCAGCAATGTGTAAAGA
This sequence comes from Thymallus thymallus, assembly GCA_023634145.1. NCBI lineage: Eukaryota > Metazoa > Chordata > Actinopteri > Salmoniformes > Salmonidae > Thymallus > Thymallus thymallus. The sequence goes on along the minus strand of CM042389.1, from coordinate 31,381,745 downwards.
TTGGCTGATTGTTGACTCCTAATGTTAATTATTGTTCCAGTAAAGTGGATTCATTTCTAAAATAAGCAGACTAAACAGGTTATCTGTCACTTTTTAGAGCGGGATAGTAAAAGTAATATAGTAACGTGACGAGTAACGTAAATAGTAACTTTTAATTCCCTGTAATAAGTAAAGTAATATTATAATTTTTATAGGAGGAGTAACAATTCCTGAGTAACTTGCCCAACACTGGTTGTGGTCTCTGGATGTGCAAAAAAGTACCTAACAATCTCTATTCACAAGTAGTAGATTTACTTTGACTACCATTGTTTTTAAAAAATACATTAACATTAACACAAGTTAGTCTTAAAGGGCAAAATGAGTAGGATTGTCTCTTGCTGTTTGTAAACACATGATTCAAAGTTGGCCCCATGCAGAGAGAGCGGCGATTGAGTGAGCTAGAAAAAGAGATTGAAGAGAGTGAGCAGGTGTTAGCGAGAACAAAGCAGTGAATCAGAGAAATAAAAGGTCTTCTGATTGTTTCACTTCGGTTACATTCTAAAGCACAAATAAACATGACCCCACCTCCACAGAACCCTGTTGGAAGGAGCCACATTGGCAGATTTTTTGTGAATATAGCCGAAGCCACCGTCAGCTTTTAATATAGGCCTGCTATAAGTGTGTGTGTAGCTCAGACACACATACCTGCATGACAGAGACAGATCACAGAGGAGAGAAATGGAGACAGCAATGTAACCTGGTTGCTAAGTTACTATAGAGTCAAGAGTCGCTGCTTTTATTTTATGAGAAACCACAGGAAGTCCTGATTCCCAATTGCGCTAGCTTCCCAGCTGAGTGTTTAGGCCCAGTCAAAACAATGCAGCCTCTATGCAGGAGCTTATCGACATACAGCTGCATCAATTTACATAATCCAAGTACTGACATTTTTAATGATTGGATTTAGCTGGAGGTCACTAATTTAGCTTTAGCACACATCCAGTGTCCTGCTTTGCTTGTCATCTGGCTGAAATGCAAACTGTGACAACATAAGTCTGCTGGTGGTCTGATGGAGCTTCCAGCATATTTGATTTGACAGTGAGTGTGACTCATTAAAAAGTTCAGCCTCAAAAAAGCGCTCCCACTTTAGCTGCGGATTTCAAAAGTTCCAATAACTTAAAACTACCAAGGAGGTAGAAGTGAGGTATTTTAAAGCACAGGTGACCCCTGCCAAAGCAATTTTTGTTCTTGTTTTCCACAATACCAGATCTTTAAAATGACTCTAGGTTGCAGCAAAGGCTACAGCCAGATCAGAATTTCTAGTCTTTGCTGTTTGGAAATGTACAGGACAACACCAACAATTGTACAATTGATAGAGAATATATGCATGTGTATGCATTTCAAGGTTAAATAAATGCAATCTCACCTTGAACCATCAATTTGTAGATGGCATCCAAATTCTCTAAGCATGTCTTAGCGGATGTGCTAAGTTGGGCATGCATTGGCAGCATTATTTTAGTCTGGTACTTGTGCGTCCCTGTCCCCACCTTAGGAGGATGTGCAATCAGCAGCAGGGGCTTCATGCCAAGGGCATACAACTTCTCAAGCTGGAACAGAGAGGTAGAGAGATCAATTGGATACATACACAAAACTGTAGTTTACAGCTGAATTTGTCCTCAAGCTTGATCTGAAGTTACATCAAAGCTAGAAAACATCTACAAATAATCAAATTATGGTTTTTACATAATTTGGATAGATAAATGTGAGGATTTTTATGAGTTTCAACTCCCTATACATAATATTTTGGAAAAACCAGTAAACATGAATTATATTCTTATTAATAGTGTGGATGTGTGAGGCAATATATTATACCAGTTATTATACCAAGTAATTTATTTGCTCATGTCAAAAAAATAAAACACTTTTGGTGAATGAGATGATCGGAAAACTACATACCAGAATGGCAGCATCATCAAGGACGTGGGACTTTATTTTTTTTTTTTTTCATGGATGCCAACCACTGCTTCTGCTGAATTTTAAATTTTTTCAGCTTTTTTTTAAGTCTGACGTGTTGGGGTTGTGGATGTTTGCAAAATGAACAAATTTTAAGTCCACAGTATAATTTTTCCCTGCAGTTTGGGCAGGTCTTTTTTTGTGATCCTCCAGCCATTACTGAACAGAAATAACTGGGAGTGAGATAGATAGATTTAAAGAGTGATTAAAAGAGAGAGACAATAACAGAAAGAGAGAGAGAGAGAGAGAGAGAGAGGCTCTTAAAGGTGCCGTTGTTTTGATTTGTGTGTGTGTGTGTTGGTGAAGTCAAAAAGTGTTGCAATAAAGCTGTAAAACAGGAAAAAGCAAAAGATTATTAGAATAGCCTTTGTCGTAAATGAGCATTTAATTGTTAGGACAGAGTAATTGTAATTATTAATTAAATATTAATCAATCACAACCACTACGTACAATACAAATCAATCCTTACTGTACAAATATCAGATTTGTAGCACATTCACTTGACACAAGCAAGTACATACACAAATCTATTTTTATTTAGGCCTACAAATAATGGAAACAGTGGTCTTCTTCTGTCCTGTTGCGTAAAATGCTTCTCATAATATCCACTGCTCTCGCTTCTCAATGTCACAAATAACTAAAGTAACAATTACCCTCAATTATCTCATGATGATTTCAGTGTCTTCTAAAATGGCAAAGCCTTACAAAAGTATGGCACCATAGTGTTACAGTATATTCTATCTATAAGTTAGTGGTGGGTCGTCTCTCTATTTAATTATGCATTCATTATATCAGGTATGAACGGTCATTGACATTGAGTCGCACTGAGCAGTCTAATCCTCTGGAAAGAATCCAGGTCCACTTTTTTATTCCAGTCCATCCCTGATTGCGGTAATTCCCCTTAGTTACACTTCTGACATTTACTTTGCACTTTGAATAAAACTTTAACCACTGCAACAACACGTTGTTAATTGTTGTCTTCACAACACATGGACAAATACATGAGTTTAAACTGATTTTGGTAGCTGGCAGTGCCACAGTCCAACTGTGCCGGGGACACCTGTCATTTGGCTGGATAACTAACTACTTCGGCGGGTAGCCGTGTAAATGATAATGCAACACTAACAAATTCAACCTAATCTCCAGGGATGAAACGCTACACAGATCGGGCTACAACTAAAGAAATAAAAGCAAAGGTTTTGCGTGCTTTTTAACAAACAAACACCAATTGGGTTGAGATACTTACTGTAGTTAATTGGCGGGTGAAATGAGCGGTAAAGGTGATTATGGGTAAGAAGCGTGCGTAACGTGACGTATCGTTGCCGTGGTAACCACTGAAAGTCTTCTGATTAATAAGAATAATTATTAATAATATTCGCTGCTATGACAGAAAATAAATGTGAAAATAATAAAATATCCTAAAGGGTTTAATAACGTAAAGGGAACAACACAGCCTCGGGCCATTCTTTAAAACTAATCCATCTATAAATTGATAGTTATATCACAAACAATTTACTGTTATTTAGACAACAAAAATCGGAAAAAATTCACTATAATACATTATAAAAGGAGGACGTTTCGTAAACTATAAAACAACATTTACCGCCCACTGTGTGACGTTGCTGAACCAGGGAATACGTGTGTCCACCACGAAAAATGAGCCTCATTGACTTTGTATGGGTGCTGTTTCCGTGGTGCCGACACGTAATTTCAACACATTCCGTGCCACCACCACGTAAATCGGGGTTACGGGGTCGTGTTCATTTCACGTATTTCTGAGAGATCAGGTTGGGAGAAAATGGCATGTTCATCCACGGAACACTAGAAGAGGGGACGATGGAGAATACTATGCGAAGCATTGACGAGGAAAGACATGCTTAATACTTTCAGTTGTCGGCTGCCAGATTTGACGACTTGCTTTAGCGGCTTGCCTGTTAGTGCTACAGAAACGCTGTGACCCCTTGGTGTTTGGTGAGTAGCAGCAAACAACAAAGTTTAGCTGCGAGTTACAAGCTAGGTATCTTGACAGTTTGTGCTATAGTCACGGAATTGTGCCGGCCATCTGGCATGTCCTGAAGGAGGATTTTCTAGCTTCTCCGTCCGTGTTGGTATCTTTGGAATTATCCGTTTTGTGCAGGAGCTGTAAACGGAAAATAGACCTTAACGTTACTTACAAGCCCCTACCCAACAATGCAGTTCAAGAAATAGAGATAAACATTTTTCTAAATAAACTAAAGTAAAAAATTCAATAAATAGTAACACAATAAAATAACAATAACAAGGCTATATACAGGGGTACCGGTACCGAGTCAATGTGCAGGGGTACAGGTTAGTCGACATAATTTGTACATATAGGTAGGGGTAAAGTGACTATGCATAGATAATAAACAGAGTAGCAGAGAGTAGTCTATGACTTGGGTAACTGGAGTCTTTGAAATGTTTTTGGGCCTTCCTCATATTCGGATCCGAGCTCTGGCAAACCCGGACTACAAGGGCTTTTTCTCAACGGCCCTGATGGAAGTCTGCAATGCAAGGTGCCGCGTCACCATGATCAACATGGTCGAGGGAGATGCGGGAATCTTCTCGCGAACCAAGTTCAGCTCCCAACTCATTCCAGGCCAGCTGACGCTACCAAGGCCAAAGTGCGGGGACCCTCAACACATATGTCTTTGTGGGAGACAAGGCATTCCCTCAGAGTAAACATGATGCAACTACAGTATATCCAGGTACAATATGTTAAATTCATGTGTCTACACATATGATTGGGAAATTATTCCAATATAGAGCTATAGAAATTATAGTGATTCTGAAAGTATTCAGACCCTTTGACTTTTTTCCACATTTTGTTATGTTACAGCCTTATTCTAAAATTTATTAAATTCATTTTCTGCAAATGTATTAAATATTGAAAACAGAAATACTTTATTTTTGCTAAAAAACTTTAATGAGCAAGTCTTCCTTCGTGAACTGGCTTCTGTAAAATGGAATAGAATCAGCTTGATCCCCTCTGTTGAAGACGCTTGGACCTTCTTTTTTAATATTTTCAGTGGTATTGTTAAACACTCCCCCATAAAGAAAATGAGAATTAAAAACAGGTTCAACCCCTGGTTCGACCGTGATCTTGCAGAGTTACTCCACCTCAAGAATTGCATTTGGCGAAAGGCGGCACACGCTTACTCAGGCTGACTGGCTCTCGTTCAGGCAAATGAGAAATAAGTGCACTCAGGCTATCCGGAAGGCCAAAGTGTCACGAGACGGTGCAAACATGGACCAAGACGCAGCACAGGGACTGTAGTTATACATAGTATATTAAAAACAATGTCGATAATTAGACATGAACGAACTATACACCACAAAACAACAAACACGACAAACAAACTGGAGCTCTGGAGCGGAGCAGACGGCTGGACCCGGATTGGGCACCAGTGGAGCGGACTGCTCAGGCTCTGGAGCGGAGCAGACGGCCGGACCCGGATTGGGCACCGGTGGAGCGGACTGCTCTGGCACTGGAGCAGAGCAGACGGCCGAACCCGGGCTGAGCACCGTAGCTGGAGGTTCCAGGCATTGGGCTGTGGCTGGAGGTTCGGGGCTGCGGACCTTCGCTGGAGGTTCGGGGTTGCGGACCTTCGCTGGAGGTTCGGGGCTGCGGACCTTCGCTGGAGGTTCGGGGCTGCGGACCTTCGCTGGAGGTTCGGGGCTGCGGACCTTCGCTGGAGGCTCCGGGCTGCGGACCTTCGCTGGAGGCTCCGGGCTGCGGACCTTCGCTGGAGGTTCCGGTCGAGCCATAAGCCTCGTCACTAGCGCACATCTCCTCCTGTATTTGGAGGATCCGTGGATCCCTCGGTGCCTCCAGAGGAAGAGTGTTCCAGGCTCTCCACCACCTCGTCTGCTCCTCTGATCTCTTAAAAAATCCCTCCGGTCTCTCCCTATCATGGATCGGGGGAAGACGAAGTGGTGGGCGATCTTCTTCCTCCAGCCTCTCCGGGTGCTGAGAGCGCACTGATGGTGTGGTGCTTGGAGTCGGCACGGACAGTACCGAGCTCTGGAACTGCGCTGGAGGCACGGGGTTGGGAACTGGCGTTGGAGGGCTGGGACTGCCCCGATCTTCCTCTCCCCATCGCCTATCCCCTTCCAGTGAGGTCTCCTCCAGGAGCCCCCACGAGTGAGGGAACCGAAGCACGTCGTCGTTGTCGTCCTCCTCCGACGAGTCCATCTCGAACCCTCCGAGGAGTTCCGTGTCCGTATAACGACGCGGGGCTATCTCTCTCTCCGTCTCTCCCCACTTGCGCTGCTTGGTCTCGTTGTGGTGGGTCGTTCTGTCACGAGAGGGTGCAAACATGGACCAAGACGCAGTGCAGGGACTGTAGTTCGACATTGTTTTTAATATACTATGTATATGATTAGACAAGAACGAACTATACACCACAAAACAACAAACACGACACAAACGTAAATGCACACTTACTGTCACCGTGACTGGAGAATTAACGACCCACGCCCCAGTGTAAAACCTACAAACCTATGTAGGATCCCTGATTAGAGACACTCCGCCGCAGCTGCCTCTAATTAGGGATCCCACACAAACCACCACCAGATACAGAAAGAATAGACCTGTCAGACTCTTACCATGGTTACATAGAGAAGCAAATAGGCTTCTCTATGGCCAGAGCCACTTTAAGTAAAAGTTCTCTCTGTGGGTCTAACCCCAAGAAGTTCTGGAAAACGGTTAAAGACCTGGAGAATGAACCCTCCTCCTCACAGCTGCCCATGTCCCTTAAAGTTGATGATGTGGTTGATACTGACAAGAAGCACATGGCTGAGCTCTTTAAATCAACACTTCATTAATTCAGGATTCGAATTTGACTCAGCCATGACTCCTTGCCCGTCCAACATTTCCTCATCTGCCACCCCTTCTAATGCAACTCTCCCCGATGCTTCTCCCTCTTTTTCCCCTGCCCTGCAAAGTTTTTCCCTGGAGGCCGTTACTGAGTCAGAGGTACTAAAGGAGCTCCTGAAACTTGACCCCAAAAAACCATCTGGGTCAGATGGTTTAGACCCATTCTTCTTTAAGGATGCTGCCCCTATCATCGCCAAGCATATCTCCGACCTTTTTAACCTGTCTCTCTGTTCTGGGGAGGTTCCCATTGCTTGGGACGCAGCCACGGTTAGTCTTTTATTTAAAGGGGGAGATCAAGCTGATCCTAACTGTTATAGGCCTATTTCTATTTTGCCCTGTTTATCAAAAGTGTTGGAAAAACTTGTCAATAATCAACTGACTGGCTTTCTTGATGTCTATATTATTATCTCTGGTATGCAATCTGGTTTCCGCTTAGGTTATGAATGTGCCACTGCAACCTTAAAGTTCCTCAATGATGTTACCACTGCCCTTGATTCTAAGCAATGTCTGTTATTTTTATTGACTTGGCCAAAGCTTTTGATACGGTAGACCATACCATTCTTGTGGGCCGGCTAAGGAGTATTGGTGTCTCTGAGGGGTCTTTGGCCTGGTTTGATAACTACCTCTCTCAAAGAGTGCAGTGTATAAAGTCAGAAAATCTGTTGTCTCAGTCACTGCCTGTCACCAAGGGAGTATCCCAAGGCTCAATCCTAGGCCCCACACTCTTCTCAATTTACATCAACAACATAACTCAGGCAGCAGGAAGCTCTCTCATCCATTTATATGCAGATGATATATGCAGATGAACAGTCTTATACTCAGCTATCCCCTCCCCGGATTTTGTGATAAATGCTCTACAACAAAGCTTTCTTTGTGTCTAACAAGCTTTCTCTACCCTTAACCTTGTTCTGAACACCTCAAAAGCAAAGGTCATGTGGTTTGGTACGAAGAATGCCCCTTCCCCCACAGGTGTGATTGCTACCTCTGAGGGTTTAGAGCTTGAGGTAGTCACCTAATACAAGTACTTGGGAGTATGGCTAGATGGTACACTGTCCTTCTCTCAGCACATATCAAAGCTACAGGCTAAAGTTAACTCTAGACTTGGCTTCCTTTATTGTAATCGCTCCTCTTTCACCCCAGCTGCCAAACTAACCCTGATTCAGATGACCATCCTACCCATGCTAGATTACGGAGACATAATTTATAGATCGGCAGGTAAGGGTGTTCTCATGCGGCTAGATGTTCTTTAACATTCGGCCATTAGATTTGCCACCAATGCTCCTTATAGGACACATCACTGCACTCCTCTGTAAACTGGTCATCTCTGTATACCCGTTGCAAGACCCATTGGTTGATGCTTATTTATAAAACCCTCTTAGGCCTCACTCCCTATCTGAGATATCTACTGCAGCCCTCATCCTCCACATACAACACCCGTTCTGCCAGTCACATTCTGTTCAAGGTCCACAAAGCACAAACATCCCTGGGTCACTCGTCTTTTCAGTTCGCTGCAGCTAGCGACTGGATCAAGCTGCAACAAACACTCAAACTGGACAGATTTATCTCAATCATGGACACTCTTACTGACAGTTGTGGCTGCTTTGCGTGATGTATTGTCATCTCTACCTTCTTGCCCCTTGTGCTGTTGTCTGTGCCAAATAATGTTTGTACCATGTTTTGTGCTGCTACTATGTTGTGTTGCTACCATGTTGTTGTCATGTTGCTACCATGTTGTTGTCATGTTGCTACCATGCTGTGTTGTCATGTGTTGCTGCCTTGCTATGTTGTTGTCTTAGGTATCTCTTTTGGTAGTGTTGTTTTGTCTCTCTTGTCATGATGTGTGTTTGGTCCTACATTTATATGTTATTTATTTACATTTTTAATCCCAGCCCCCATCCCTGCAGGAGGTCTTTTGCCTTTTGGTAGGCCGTCATTGTAAATAAGAATTTGTTCTTAACTGACTTGCCTAGTTAAATAAAGGTTAAATAAATAAAATACAATTTTGCTATGAGACTCAAAATTGATCTCACGTGCATCCTGTTTCCATTGATCATCCTTGAAATGTTTCTACAACTTGATTGGAATCCAACTGTGGTAAATTCAATTGATTGGACATGATTTGGAAAGGCACACACCCGTCTATATAAGGTCCCACAGTTGTCAGTGCAAAAACCAAGCCATGAGGTTGAAGCTCCGAGACAGAATTGGTTCGATGCACAGATCTGAGAACACAGTGGTCTCCATCATTCTTAAATGGAAAGACTCTTCCTGGAGCTGGCCGACCAGCCAACGTGAGAAATCAGGGGAGAAGGGCCTTGGAGAGGGAGGTGACCAAGAACCTGATGGTCACTCTGATAGAGCTCCAGAGTTCCTCTCTGTAGATGGGAGAACTTTCCAGAAGGACAACCGTCTCTGCAGAACTCTACCAATCAGGCCTTTATGGTAGAATGGCCAGACGGAAGCCGCTCCTCAGTAAAAGGCACATTTGGAGTTTGCCAAAGGGCACCTAAAGGACTCTCAGATCAGGAGGAAAAATCGGGTCTGATTAAACAAAGAATGCCAAGCGTCACGTCTGGAGGAAACCTGGCACCATCCATATGGTGAAGCATGGTGGTGGCAGCATCATGCTGTGGGGATTGTTTTCAGCAGCAGGATCGAGGGAAAGATGAACGGAGCAAAATACAGAGAGATCCTTGATGAAAACCTGCTCCAAAGCACTCAGGACCTCAGACTGGGTCGAAGCTTCACCTTCCAACAGTACAACATTTGCCACAATAAAGAATCATATTGCTCCCAGCGTTTAACAAAGCTCAGAACTCTTATTATTGATCTGAATGACTTATTATTAATCACGACTGCCTCTTTGCGAACAAGTGGAATCATGAACAGTAATTTGTTCATTATGATTTGCCGGATTTGCCTTTTTAGCACCAATTCACCAATTTCAATCAGCTAACTCCACCCTCTCGCGTAACAGGCCGAGGGCCTGAGAAGTGAACTAAACTTCCCCAGCTCGCAGTTGGCTCAAGTAAACAGCAAGAAGACGTTGCTGACAGTGTGCTTGCGAGATGCCAGACAAAACTCAATTTTAAAACTGTCCCGCTATTCCTGCCGTGTCTACAGATATCCCTCAAACAAGCAAGAACCGACTCACGGAGATTGAGTGCACAACCGGTAAATAGTCACTTATAGATATGTCAGTCAGGTGTCTAGCTGCAGTTAGAGATTTCTATTTCTGTTACGTTGAAGGGTTCTGGATAGTATTACTTAGCCAGCTAGAAGGATGAAGTAAGAAGCTAATGTTAAACAGAGCCTATCTCAGCAGGAGCAAAAAAATATGCTACTAAGTATTCATAGGAACTTTGCTTTACCTTGAGTAGGCTGCTGAGACAGACAGTGATGTGGTGCTCAGTGGTGAGGATGAGTATAACGACACAAGGCGAGACCCAGATGCAGACACAGGAGGCAGATGGTTCGAGTCTCTGATATTTGTTAAACAACAAGAGGCAGGTAAGAGGCAGGTCGAGGACAGGCAAAAGTTCATAAACCAGGTCAGAGTCCAAACGGTACAGGGCGGCAGGCAGGCTCGAGGTCAGGGCAGGCTGAATGGTCAGGCAGGCGGGCTCAGTGTCAGGGCAGGCAAAAGGTCAGAACCGAGAGGACTAGAAAAACAGAGACTAGGAAAAACAGGAGCTCGGAAAAACATGCTGGTTGACTTGGCAAGACAAGACGAACTGGCAACAGACAAACAGAGAACACAGGAATAAATGCACTGGGGATAATGACGAAGATGGGTAGCACCTGGAGGGGGGTGGAGACAATCACAAAGACAGGTGAAACAGATCAGGGTCTGACAGTACCCCCACCTCTAGGGGCTCCACCTGGCGTCCTACCTGGGCGCATACCTGATTGACCCGGGGTGCCGGTGGTTGAAGTTGGCGATGAGGGCCGGGTCCAGGATGTCTTTAGTGGGGACCCAGCACCTCTCCTCTGGGCCATAACCCTCTCAGTCAACCAGGTACTGGAAATCCCTGCCCCGTGGTCGAACACTCAGGAGGCTTCTCATCGTGTAAGCCGGATGGCCATCTATGACACAGGGAGGAGGGATGAGCCTGGAAACCGAAGATAATAATGCTGGACACATGAAAAGTAGGGTGTATACGGAGGGTACGGGGTAACAAGACGAACAGCAGTGGGACTAAGGACTCTATGAAACGGGGGAAAGTTTGTGGGACTCCACCCGGAGCGGCAGGTATCATGTACAGCCATACCCTCTACCCGAGACGATAGCAGGGAGCCGGAGTCCGCTTGTCGACGATACCTGGAGGTAGTCTTGAGAATAACTCTTTTCCAGGTACGCCTACAGCGGTGGACGAACATCTGGGCTGAGTTGCTGGCTCCAGGTGGTGGGGTTGGTAGAGACAAGGCACCGAAGTGTTGTTTCCATGTCTTGATTGGCTCGATCCAACTGGCCGTTGGAATGGGGATGAAACCCAGAAGACAGGCTGACCGACAACCCAAAATTGAGGACCACAATCAGAGACAATGTCCAGGAGTCCATGGTTTCGAAAGACGTGCTGCACCATGAGCTGGGCCGTCTCCTTAGCTGAAGATAACTTGGGGAGAGGGATGAAATGGGTGACTTTAGAGAATCGATCCACTACCGTCAGGATAGTGGTGCTGCCATCAGATGGAGGAAGCCCAGTGACAAAATCCAGGGAAATATGGGACCAGGTGCGATGAGGAACAGGGGGTGGCTGAAGCAGGCCAGACAGAGCTTGCCGCAGAGTCTTATTTTGAGCACACACCGTGCATTCGGCAACGAAGGACGAGACGTCAGGTACCATAGTGGGCCACCAGAAGCGTTGTCGGAGGAAGGTCAGGGTTCGACGGGCGTCAGGATGACAGGTAAGCCTGGAGGAATGAGCCCATTCCAGAACCTGAGACCGGGCTGAATCAGGGATGAACATCCGGTTAGTCGGGGTAACGATTCTTAACCGTGACGTCATTGAGACCCCGGTAGTCATTACATGGACTTACAGGTCCTTTTTCTCCACAAAGAAGAACCCTGTGCCCAAACGGTACAGGGTGGCAGGCATGCTCGAGGTTGAATGGTCAGGCAGGCGGGCTCAGTGTCAGGGCAGGCAAAAGGTCAGAACCAGGAGGACTAGAAAATTAGAGACTAGGAAAAGCAAGAGCACAGAAAAACATGCTGGTTGACTTGGCAAGACAAGACAAACAGAGAACACAGGAATAAATACACTGGGATAATGGGGAAGATGGGCGACACCTGGAGGGGGGGTGGAGACAAGCACACAGACAGGTGAAACAGATCAGGCTGTGACAATGAGGCAGGCTGCAATGTATGCAGGAGGAGGCAGAGTAGACAGAGAGAGTGAGAGAGAGACAGGCAACAAGCAGAGAGAGAAGCAGGATAGTACAGTGGTTCCTACGCTACAAGGAACTACTTCCAGTTAGTCAAGTGTCTTTCCAGGATGCTGCTATCACGCGTGGCACCTTACAGTAAATGTTTGAGTGTGGTTTGGAAAACATGTGCACACATACACTACTCGAACATCTCATTACAAAATCATGGGCATTAATATGGAGTTGGTCCCCCACTCCATTCGTCTGGGAAGGCTTTCCACTAGATGTTGGAACATTGCTGCAGGGACTTGCTTCCATTCAGACACAAGAGCATTATTGAGGTCGGGCACTGATGTTGGGCAATTAGGCCTGGCTCAGAGTCGGAGTTCCAATTCATCCCAAAGGTGTTTGATGGGGTTGAGGTCAGGGCTCTATGCAGGCCAGTCAAGTTCATGGCTGGGTGCTCTATTTTATACACCTGTCAGAAACTGGTGTGGCTGAAATAGCCAAATCCACTAATTTGAAGGGGTGACCACATACCTTTGGCCATACAGTGTATGTTCTCTGTTCTCTTCCTCTGGGTGATGACTGTTTATGTCATGTTCTGCACTGTTTAAATTGAGCTGTTTTACAATTTAGCTACTTTTCAAATAACAGTAAAATCCTCCTTGTTTTGTTTTAGTTTGTCATATTTCTTTTAAGGCTAGACCCACAAGACATTTACCTAATCTAAATGGCCATGTACAACCTTGTGTTGTGTGTAGTGGCCTTTCAACATTTCAATGAGGACTTTCCTGCTATGGTCCATGGGTGAGAATGGCTGTCTAGCTGTAGACAATACGGCTAGACTCAAAAGACATTAACCTCCTCTACATAGCTCAAAGCAGTACACGTTTACTGAGTGACTGATTCTGAACAGTAGTACAAATAACCTTTTGCTAAATATACATTTTTGTTGTTCCCAGGCGACGATCACAAGAGGAAATATCACAAGATATAGTGCAATGTGAAACACAAGGTGCAGTTAGAAGGCTGTGCTCTCAAAAGTGTGATTAAAGGGGGAAACCACAAAAGCAAAACCAGTAAATTACCGTAATCACCTTAACACCCCTAAACGTCCTCCTTTTATAATGTATTATAGTGAATTTGTTCCAATTTTTGTTGTCTAAATAACAGTAAATTGTTTGTGATATAACTGTAACGTCTCAGTCCGACATACAGAAGGAGCCGGAGGCACAGATGTTATTTACAGCGCTTTATTAAGGCTAAACTAAACTCAGGCAGCTATAAGCTACTGCCCACGCCCTAACTACACGCACTCAATCAAGTAGAAACACACGGAACAGAAACGGGAGAATATGCTAACACTTATTGCTAACACACAGGAACACAGGTTGGAACATGCTACAAGGAAAAACAAGACTGACTAAAAACCCGCCTAAACGTCCCCTATATAACTGTTACCCTGGTAACCCTCACGTTTAGTAAACTAGAAAACAACATTTACCGCGCCCACTGTGTGACGTTGTTGAACCAGGGAATCTGTGTGTCCACCACGACAAATGAGCCTCATTGACTTTGTATGGGTGTTGTTTCCGTGGTGCCGACACGTAATTTCAACACATTCCGTGCCACCACCACGTAAATCGGGGTTAAGGGGTCGTGTTCATTTCACGTATTTCTGGGAGATCAGGTTGCATATTTCTCCTCTCCACCACTCCCTCCCTCCCTATGCCACCACACCAGCCCAGAAACACTTTCATGCACACAAATCAAACTTCTGCCTGGATTTTATTGTAGGCAGGCATCACTCAATCTTTGTGCTCTTAATCCTGAGTTTCCTCTGCAGGGAAAGGCAACATACAGACACAAATTCAATAGCTTTGTTCTGGGCGTCCACAATAGTGTACTTTCCTGTTGTGTAGGACGGCTAGGACCCGGCCTTGCTGTTTGGAATGGTATACCCCCCATTAAAAATGACTAACTTTCGCAAGATAATTGTACTTCTGGGTAACTGAGGTTAGCAGGACAATAACCTAAAACTAAAGGCAAATATACACTCGAGTTGCTTACCAAGACGACATTGAATGTTACTGAGTGGCCTAGTTAGAGATTTGACTTAAACCAGCTTGATAATCTATGGCAAGACTTGAAAATGGATGTCTACCCTAGTAAAAAAAATCTCATAGTATTAGTGATTTTTTCCAAAAGAATCCTACAGGATTCTCACATTCCTGTAGGATTTTGTATCACCTCTATCAGAATCCTATTAGAGATGTTTTCCTTAACCTTTTACTCCAGTGGGCTGAATCAGGGTCAGAGTGAGTTATATTGATTCCACCAATGAGGCCAAAGAGGGTGCTTTTGGTCATTGACTGCAGGAAAGGGCTACATGAATCCATTACGTTATAGTGTGTCGTGATTGGTTCTAGTATAATACAACACCATTAATTACAACATTTTCCTTGATCAGAAAAAACGGTTCTATTTTCATTTCTGTTTTATTCACCTTTAATAAAATAAATAAAACCTGTCCCGTCCCTTTAAGAGTAACTGATGACATCACAGCTAGCACGCGCTCGCATTGTTAATTAGCCTAACTCCCAAGTTCAGCTCGCCAACTGTGGCTGTGCAGAGAATCTCCGGTTTTCTAACGTTATTATTTAACTGTTTTTATCCTTCACTGTGCGTGAATGTCACTAAAAACAGTCCATGGACCCAAAATGTTGATGTTTTGTTCCCAGAGCCACTTAGTTATCACTTTTGCCTTATGGCAAGGTGCTCCATCATGCTGGGAAAGGCATTGGTCGTCACCAAACTGTTCTTGGATGGTTGGGAGAAGTTGCTCTCGGAGGATGTGTTGGTACCATTCTTTATTCATGTCTGTGTTCTTAGGCAAAATTGTGAGTGAGCCCACTCCCTTGGCTGAGAAGCAACCCCACACATGAATGGTCTGAGGATGCTTTACTGTTGGTGACTTTGCTGGGGATCCTATCATGCAGGTGGTAGTTCCAGAGAAATATCAAGCATTGGTGTTGGAGATTTCTCATGATAAACTTGCTGGACACTTAGGTGTAAGAAAGACTTATGACAGAATCTTTCGTCATTTTTTTTGGCCAAAATTGAAGAAGGATGTGTCAAAGTATATCAAGACATGTCATACCTGTCAACTAACAGGCAAGACAGATCAGAATATCAAACCTGCTCCACTGTTTCCTATTCCTGCTGTTAGTCCACCTTTTGAGCACTTGATTATTGATTGTGTAGGCCCACTGCCTAGATCAAAATCAGGTAGTATTTATTTGCTCACGGTTATGTGTGCATCGACTCGGTACCCTGCGGCCTATCCCCTCTGTACGATCACTGCAAAATCAGTGGTGAAGGCCTTGACTCAGTTCATTTCCATTTTTGGCATTCCGAAGATTCCAAAGTGATCAGGGTTCTAATTTTACGTCTCATTTGTTTTCACAGGTTTTGAAACTGTTGCACATAAAGCACAATAAAGCTAGCGCTTATCATGCCCAAAGCCAGGGGGCTCTGGAGCGTTTCCATCAGACGCTGAAGTCCTTATTGCGTGCTTATTGTACAGAGCTGGAGGATGATTGGGAGCAGGGATTACCGTGGTTGATGTTGTCAGCGAGTGAGGTAAGCCAGGAAAGTACTGGTTTCAGTCCAAATGATTTGGTGTTTGGGCACACCGTTCGGGGACCACTGGCTGTGCTCCGCGTTAACTGGACTGAAGGTACACCACCTCAGAATTTGCTAAGTTATGTGAACTACTTTAAGCGCAGATTGTATGAAGCAGGTAAGATGGCAAAAGAACAATTGCATTCTTCGCAGAGACGTATGAAGTCACTTTACGATCGGCGAACTGAGAAACAACAATTTATGCCGGGCGATCAAGTGTTGGCTTTGAAACGGTGGAGGGGTCACCATTTCAAGCTCGTTTTACTGGTCCGTATGTAGTGGTGAAACAAGTTACTGACTTAAACTATCTTAAGTCAGTAACTTAAGATAGTTGCCACCCCAGAGAGAAGGAAGTCAACACAGTTGTGTCATATTAATTTGTTGAAGCCCTATTATTGTCGTTCTAATAAAGTGTTAGAGGCCAAGACGGATGTGAAACCTGCATTGTTAGTTGAGAGTATTTCACCTGTTCCTTTGGAGGAGGGAATTGATGAAGGAGTTTCTTTCCCCGAGGATACGGTGCTGTTGGGACGCCTCAAAAATTCAGAGACTCTTAAAAATGTTGAAAAAATGTTGAGCCATTTAACAGAGTAAACGTACCTACTTGATTGCTCTTATTAATCACTATGTCTCTTTATTTGGTGATGTACCTTCGTGTACACATTGGGTGGAGCACGATATTGATGTTGGGGATGCTGAGCCCATTCGCCAACATTTTTACCGGGTGTCTCCAAATAAACTTTTACATCTTGTTGCTGAAGTTCAGTATATGCTAGATCACGACATCGCACGGCCATCATTTTCCAGCTGGGTATCTCCCTGCTTGCTTGTCAACAAATCGGATGGAACTTATCGGTTTTGCACCGACTATAGGAAAGTAAATAAAGTGACAAAACCAGACTCTTTTCCACTCCTTCGTATTGAGGATTGTGTTGATCGGGTTGGGGCAGATCTGCTCAAGTGCTACTGGCAGGTTCCGTTGACCCCAAGGGCTCAAGAGATTTCTTCATTTATTACATCTGAGGGGTTATTTTCTTATAATGTCATGAGTTTTGGTCTCAGAAATGCGCCTGCAACCTTTCAGCGACTTATGAATAGGGTTGTTTATGGATTGGAGGGAGTCGCGGTTTATTTAGACGATGTGGTGGTTTTTAGTGATTCATGGGAGCAGCACTTGAGTCGTATTGCCGACCTGTTCTCGTTTTGTTGAGGCTGGCCTGACGGTTAATTTGGCCAAATGAGAGTTTGCCAAAGCCACCGTGACTTACTTGGGTAAGGTCATTGGACAGGGTTGTGTGCGTCCAGTTCGGGCCAAGGTTGAGGCCATTGATCAATTTCCTTCTCCTTCCACCAAGAAGGAGTTGATGGGTTTTTGGGGTTAGTGGGTTACTATCAGGGATTTTGTAGGAATTTTTCCACTGTGGTAGCCCCACTCACTGATTTGCTGAAGGCAAAAGCAGTTTTTGTCTGGACTTCTGTCTGTCAGGAAGCTTTTGAGGCAGCTAAATCACTGCTCACTTCCGCTCCTGTGTTGGCAGCTCCCCGATTTGATCGCCCTTTTAGGTTGTGCGTAGATGCTAGCAACGTTGGTGCGGGAGCTGTACTGTTACAAACTGATGATGAGGGAATTCACCGTTCCGTTAGTTATTTTTCTAAGAAGTTTTCTTCTTATCAGTTAAATTATTCTGTGATTGAGAAAGAAGCCTTAGCACTGATTTGGGCCCTGCAGCATTTTGAGGTGTATGTGGGATCAGTGACAGATTCATTGGTTGTGTATACTGACCACAATCCGCTAATTTATTTACACTCTTTGCGGTGCCAAAACCAACGTTTGACTCGTTGGTGCCTCTTCCTGCAATCATACGCCCTTGAAATTCGGCACATCAAAGGTACTGACAATGTGGTGGCAGACGCATTGTCTAGAGCTCCTTACTCTTCCTGTGTGTTTTCTAACAATGTTTTGTCTTGCTCTTCTTAACTCTTAAATTGCTTCTACAGGGCCCGTAGTTGCTGAGAATATTGGGAGTAAAATTAAGTGGTTGGAGTTTTACAGTATGGGGGGTTATCGGGTGAAGAGTTAGGTTGGTTTCATAAATGTAACCTTTTCTATGGGGGAGGGTGTTATGAACCCAGTATGGGGTGTTTGTGTTCTTTTTGTTTGGTTTGCAGGATGGAGTTAGGGTGAGTGACGTCATTGATGACTGAGGAGTTACACCTGTGTTAGAGCTGATGCCGGCAATAAAAGAAGTTCCATTCAGGTGTGACGGGGCGCGCTCTCCCATCCTCGTGCCGTTTGCATCCTTGATTACGTCGTTTGTTTCTGTTCGTCTCGTCTTTTCCTAATTAATTATTCTTACTGTAATAAATGTTATTCTTTTTTGAGCATTATCCAACGTGTTGTCTCCTTCTTTGTCGCGGCTTGCGAGCCGGCCGTGACACATGACACAGGACTGATGGTAGCGCTCACCTTGTCTTCTCCGGACAAGGTGTTTTCCGGATGGCCCAAACAATTGGAAAGGGGATTCATCAGAGAAAATGACTCTACACCAGTCCTCAGCAGTCCAATCCCTGTACCTTTTGCAGAATATCAGTCTGTCCCTGATATTTTTCCTGGAGAGAAGTGGCTTCTTTGCTGCCCTTCTTGACACCAGGCCATCCTCAAAAAGTATTTGCCTCACTGTGCATGCAGATGCACTCACACCTGCCTGCTGACATTCCTGAGCAAGCTCTGCACTGGTGGTGCCCCGATCCCGCAGCTGAATCAACTTTAGGAGGCGGTCCTGGCGCTTGCTGGACTTTCTTGGGCGCCCTGACGCCTTCTTCACAACAATTGAACCTCTCTCCTTGAAGTTCTTGATGATCCGATAAATGGTTGATTTAGGTGCAATCTTACCAGCAGCAATATCCTTGCCACCCTCCTTTCTTTTAAAGCTTCCAGTCTGTTATTCTGACTCAATCAGCATGACAGAGTTATCTCCAGCCTTGTCCTCGTCAACACTTTCACCTGTGTTAACGAGACAATCACTGACATGATGGCAGCTGGTCCTTTTGTGGCAGGGCTGAAATGCAGTGGAAATGTTTTGGGGGGATTAAGTTCATTTTCATGGCAAAGAGGGACTTTGCAATTAATTAAAATTCATCTGATCACTCTTCATGACATTCTGGAGTATATGCAAATTGCCATCATCAACACTGAGGCAGCAAACTTTGTGGGGACCAATACTTGTGTTATTCTCAAAACGTTTGGCCACGACTGTACATAGATAGATAGATAGAAAGAAAGAAAGAAAGAAAGAAAGAAAGAAAGAAAGAAAGAAAGAAAGAAAGAAAGAAAGAAAGAAAGATAGATAGATAGATAGATAGATAGATAGATAGATAGATAGATAGATAGATAGATAGATAGATAGATAGATAGATAGATAGATAGATAGATAGATAGATAGATAGATAGATAGATAGATATATAGATAGATAGATAGATAGATAGGTACTTTATTGATCCCCACACAAACTGTACAGGTAAATGACAGGAAGAGATACTTTAATAGCTAAATGTGTGCATGATATCATTTGGGGTAATAACAGTAATTCCCTTAAAATACAGTCCTTAGTGCGCAGGGTTTAATTACAGACAACTGCACGTATTGCACATTCGATATACTAAAAGCAATGAGAAAAGGTGCAATTGACAGGATACTAATATGCATTCCTGAGTGAATGTCTACGTAAGTTAGGTCCAAGAATTACTAGCAATATTGCACGTGATATGATATAACAACTGTACATGAGTATGTATATACAGACCTGTATGAATAAATAGGTCCTGAGTGAATGAGTGCTGACGGACCAGAGTTACTCACAGATGGATGCATAATTGTTAAACTAGGTCCTAGCACCCCAAAAGTTCCAGATCTATGTTGCTGACGGCACGGTACCCCGGTGAGGCATTATATAGTCTAATAGCCGCCGGCAGGAAGGACCTCCTGTAGCGCTCTCTGGCACACCGCGTCATAACCATAGCGTGCAGAGGGTGGGTGACGTTGTCCATGATGGCCAGCAGTTTGGCCAGGATCCGTCTCTCCGCCACCTCCTCTAGAGTGTCAAGGCTCGCGCATTAGTAGTCTGCTACTACATTAGTAGCTGTTGCACTGTGGTAGTAAGAGAAACAGAAAGTTCTGGTAGCCAAGCGTGCGCACCATTCTTCAGAATAAAGAAAGCGCCAGAACTTTGCAGACGTAAACTTGTGTCCGTTCTCTTTACTATTACAGGCCAGCTCAGCTACAGACTGAGGCCGGTAACAATTTGGGGGCTCGTCCGGGATAGCGCCACCATCTGGTGAATTGCTAATCCTACAACTGGGTGATACAGACGTCAGAGCTGCGGAGAAGGCTGCGAGAGTTATCCAGAGAGCTGAGGCTACAGGGATGACTTCGAGAGTCGTCAGAGAGTGGATTGAGACATCCACTATCCAGTAACGATGGCGACATGTCGCACGATTATTTGGGATCTTCAGAAACAGTTATTATCAAAATGATGAAACCTGCTGTAGGTGAGGCCCAGGGGTACACACCTCCCCCATCCTCCGGAGGTCATACAAGAGGTGAGGGATAAACCCACCACCTATCCTCCAGAGCACCGACAAGAGAGGCACCGAGATAGATGTATGGTTTCATGCCTATGCAATGGAGTCAAAGTTGAGATGTTGTTAGACACTGGAGCACAGGTTAGCATTATAGGGAGGGCCTGGGTAGAGAACGCTTTGAGACTTTGTTAACTGAAGACCAGATCCACGTGACTGCAGCAAACACTACTGTTCCCTTTGATGGATGGATTGAAGTGTCCCTGGAGCTTCTGAGTAGTACACATGGGAAAATGGCCATACTCGTGCCTATGCTAGTTAGTCAGAGCTGTGTAGACTGTCCACTACTAGGCTTTAATGTCATAGAGGAACTGATCAGAGAAAACAGTGAACAGACTGATGGTGTCAATCTCAGTGCACTGCTGAGTGAGCTGATGAATGTAAAAGAAAAAGCTGTTGAAACCATGGTCTCTGCCATGAAAGTGATGGCCCATGAAGAAATGTCACTGGGCTGTTTGGTAAAAGTGGCAAAGAAAGGACTTACCATTCCTACAGGTCAAATAGCTGAGGTGAAATGTAGAATCAGATCCTGGCCAGAGGGAGGAACAATGATGTTTGAGCCAGCCATGGACAGCCATTGCCCAGAAGGTTTGGAGCTGCTTCCATGCCTCGTGGATGTGCCCTGTGGAGCCTCGAAGGTGGTAAAGATTCTAATTCAGAACTCCACACAGTATGACATTTACCTCTCTCAGAGAACAGTGCTGGGTTGGGTAGAGCTGTTGGATGACATTACACCTGTCATCACAACTGTCAAAAGAAGCATGTGAGTCAGTCCAGTGATGCTTTCCTATGCTCCACTCAGATTCACCATGATGAGCAGAGAACAGACCAGTTGGGTCCAAAGAGAAATGGCACCCGCCTGTTGACTACAGGAAGAGGAACAGGAAATAGTCAGAAGAATGCTGTATGAAGAATCTGATGTGTTTGCATAGAAAAATTGAGATATCGGCTGCATTCCAAACCTTAAGCTGAAGCTCAACCTGAAGGATCACACTCCTGTCCAGAAACGTTACAACTCCATTCCGAAACCTCTATACAAAGAGGTGAAAGAACATGTCCAAAACCAACTGGAGAGAAGCTGGATTCTTCTGACTACCCCCTAGGGCAATATGAGTGGGTCCGCATCCCCTTTGGTTTGACCAACACCCCATCCGCTTTCCAGAGGTGTATGGAAGGAGTTCTAGAGGGCATGAGAGACGACTGCTGTTCTCCATATCTGGATGATGTTCTCTGCTATTTCAAGACGTTCAGTGAACATATGGAAGACCTGAGAAGAGCGCTGAGGCAGATGAGGAAGCACAGTATCAAACTGCAGCCGAAAAAGTGTGAAGTCTTCAGACGCCAAGTGAGGTACATAGGTCGGATCGTATCCAGCGAGGGAGTACAAATCGACCTAAAAGACTTGGAGGCTGTGTTGCGGCTAAAGGAGAGGGAGCCACAGACAGTTGGAGAGGTCAGAACACTCTGGGATTATTCGGCTAGTACAGGTCATTCATCCAAGATTTCTCCAGGATGGCCAAACCCCTATTTGAGCTGCTACAAAGTCCATCAGAAGAAAAGGGGAAAACTGCCAAGCCCAAATCAACCAGAGGATAAACCCAGGCCAAAAAGGTAAGCAATGGACAACGGCATCCTAAGACACCAGTCCAGTGGACGGCTGTACACAGAGCCATCGTAGCCAAGTTGGTGGACATGCTAACCAATCCACCCATACTAACATACCCAGACTGTGACTTACCATTTATGCTACACACTGACGCTTCCAATGAGGGTCTAGGGTCTGTCCTAGACCCTCCCGTTCTGACCAACATCAGAATGGGAGACTACGTCTAATCGGGTAAACTCCAGCAGAGAAAAACTACCACCAACACTCTGGCAAACTTCAGTTTTTAGCACTTAAATGGGCAATCTGTGACAAATTTATACTATCTATAAAATGCATCCACCTTTACCGTATACACAGACAACAACCCTTTGACCTACAGTGGGGAGAACAAGTATTTGATACACTGCCGATTTTGCAGGTTTTCCCACTTACAAAGCATGTAGAAGTCTGTAATTTTTATCATAGGTACTCTTCAACTGTGAGTGACGGAATCTAAAACAAAAATCCAGAAAATCACATTGTATGACTTTTAAGTAATTCATTTGCATTTTATTGCATGACATAAGTATTTGATACATCAGAAAAGCAGAACTTAATATTTGGTACAGAAACCTTTGTTTGCAATTACAGAGATCATACGTTTCCTGTAGTTCTTGACCAGGTTTGCACACACTGCAGCAGGGATTTTGGCCCACTCCTCCATCCAGATCCTTCAGGTTTCGGGGCTGTCGCTGGGCAATACGGACGTTCAGCTCCCTCCAAAGATTTTCTATTGGGTTCAGGTCTGGAGACTGGCTAGGCCACTCCAGGACCTTGAGATGCTTCTTACGGAGCCACTCCTTAGTTGCCCTGGCTGTGTGTTTCGGGTCGTTGTCATGCTGGAAGACCCAGCCACGACCCATCTTCAATGCTCTCACTGAGGGAAGGAGGTTGTTGGCCAAGATCTCGCGATACATGGCCCCATCCATCCTCCCCTCAATACGGTGCAGTCGTCCTGTCCCCTTTGCAGAAAAGCATCCCCAAAGAATGATGTTTCCACCTCCATGCTTCACGGTTGGGATGGTGTTCTTGGGGTTGTACTCATCCTTCTTCTTCCTCTAAACACGGCGAGTGGAGTTTAGACCAAAAAGCTCTATTTTTGTCTCATCAGACCACATGACCTTCTCCCATTCCTCCTCTGGATCATCCAGATGGTCATTGGCAAACTTCAGATGGGCCTGGACATGCGCTGGCTTGAGCAGGGGGACCTTGCGTGCGCTGCAGGATTTTAATCCATGACGGCGTAGTGTGTTACTAATGGTTTTCTTTGAGACTGTGGTCCCAGCTCTCTTCAGGTCATTGACCAGGTCCTGCCGTGTAGTTCTGGGCTGATCCCTCACCTTCCTCATGATCATTGATGCCCCACGAGGTGAGATCTTGCATGGTGCCCCAGACCGAGGGCGATTGACCGTCATCTTGGACTTCTTCCATTTTCTAATAATTGCACCAACAGTTGTTGCCTTCTCACCAAGCTGCTTGCCTATTGTCCTGTAGCCCATCCCAGCCTTGTGCAGGTCTACAATTTTATCCCTGATGTCCTTACACAGCTCTCTGGTCTTGGCCATTGTGGAGAGGTTGGAGTCTGTTTGATTGAGTGTGTGGACAGGTGTCTTTTGTACAGGTAACGAGTTCAAACAGGTGCAGTTAATACAGGTAATAAGTGGAGAACAGGAGGGCTTCTTAAAGAAAAACTAACAGGTCTGTGAGAGCCGGAATTCTTACTGGTTGGTAGGTGATCAAATACTTATGTCATGCAATAAAATGCAAATTAATTATTTAAAAATCATATTATGTGATTTTCTGGATTTTTGTTTTAGATTCTGTCTCTCACAGTTGAAGTGTACCTATGATAAAAATTACAGACCTCTACATGCTTTGTAAGTAGGAAAACCTGCAAAATCGGCAGTGTATCAAATACTTGTTCTCCCCACTGTTTGTTCTGAGCACAGCTAGACTCAACGCAGTAGGTCACTGCTGGGTCGGGGACTTGGCCGACTTCCACTTCGACCTGAAATACAACCCTGGGAAAATGAATGCAGATGCTGACACACTGTCTCGTTGTCCTCTCGTTCTCCACAACCATGTGGGTGAATACACAGAATCTATGCCACCAAAAATCATCTCAGCAGTGTGGCAAGGAAGCCCGAGCAGTGAAAAAATGAGGATGTTCTATTGGAGGCTACGCTGCAAGTCAACTCTGGAGAGGGAGGTGTGTCACCTGAAGGCGTGCCTGCCATCACACCAGAGGATATCAAGGCTGCACAGCACGAGGATGCTGGAATCAGAGAAATCATCTCGCTGAAAAACAAAAGTTGGAATCCAAATAAGAACGAGAGAAAGCTCATGGGACCAGAAAGTGCACCCTTTGAGTTTCTCTCCGTCGACTACATACACGTTGAGTCAAGCAAAAGAGGCTATGAATATATTCTTGTACTGGTCGATCATTTCACACGCTTTGCACAGGTCTAACCAACAAAGAACAAGTCAAGAAAAACTGCATCTGAGAAGATATTCCAAGACTTCATTCGTCGGTTTGGCTATCCTAGTACGCTTCCCAACAATCAAGGCCGATAGTTGGAGAGCAACCTGTTCCAGAGACTCCAGCAGCTTGCAGGGATGAGTGACTCTGCAGATGAACTAACTTTCAATTCAAATTCAAATTCGGCTTTATTGGCATGAAAGTTACAACTTAACAATATTGCCAAAGCACTTTACAATGTAACAATAAAAAGAAAGTTCATATTATTATTAATTATTAACAACAACATCAAAATTATAGATCCATTACATTAATTATCACATACACAACCAAACATATTCAAAATAATTGTATGTGTGTGTTTTGTGTGTGTGTAAGTTTGTTGGGAGGTTATTGGTTGTAGTTGGGTCAACTGGTTGTCCTTACGGGATTATTGTTTGCAGTTGGGTCAACTGGTTGTCACTACGGGTGTGGCATAATGCAACATATTTTGCACCATAAATGGCACAATGGACCTTTTCACCCAATAGGCATGGTAATTTTTCATAATCTGTTCCTGTTTCAAATTCTTTATTTCTATTTTTAATTTGGGGAAAGAAAGTATGTCTGCATAATTATCACATTTTAGGAGAAAGTGTGTTTCCGTTTCAATTTCGTTTTGTGGGCAGAGTAAACACAACCTGGCATCTCTGGGTTGCCAGATCTGTCTGCGACTACTCTGCAACTAACTCTCTCTCTCTCTCTCTCTCTCTCTGTCTCTCTCTCTGTCTCTCTCTCTCTCTATCTCTCTCTCTCTCTCTCACACTCTGAAACTACCCCATACCATCCACAAGGGAACCCTGTGGAAAGGATGAATAGAACCCTCTTGCTCCGTACTCTGCAAGAAGAGAAAATAAGACAGAGTGGAAAGACCATGTACCAAATATCGTCCATGCCTATAACTGTACAAGGCATGTGGCAACGGGATACTCACCATTTTCTTTTGCTGTATGGCAGAGCCCCACACCTTCCTACCGTCCTGCTGTTCAACCTCGAACCAGAAACAGTGACAAGAACCCAACAAACATTCGCAGATAAGTAGGCAACAAAGATGCACAACGCATACAAAATTGCTACTGAGAAAGTCCTCAGCGAAAGGGAAGAAGTACTACGACAAAGGTGTCAAAGGTGCAACTCTACAGCCAGGTGACCGAGTCCTTGTGAGGAACCTATCGGAAAGAGGTGGCCCCGGGAAACTATGTGCTTACTGGGAGAAGTCAGTACACAGAGTTGTGGAGAGAATTAGAGAGGGTCCAGTGTCTGGAGACAAAGCTCTTTGTGTGTTGCACCGGAACCTCCTGTTACCTCTAAATGACTTGCCAGTGCATCAAGACACTCCAACCAAACCTCTGAAAAGAACAATAGCAAGACAAAAATAAACACCAAACAGTAACATGATTGGACAAGAATCTGACAGTTCAGATGAAGAGGAAAGCTACTATACTTACAAGCACAGTCCTCGCCATAGAGTGATGTCAGACCACAATCAAGTAAACCAGAGTGGCGTAGCAGACTACAAGCTACTGCTCAGGAGTTCAGACCTACAGTGGCACAGGAAATAGAACAGATCCAGCAACAGTCTGAAGGACCTGAACAGCAAGATGTTGTGCTAGTACAGCGGCAAGAGGTCAGTGGAAAGGAAGACTTACCTGTGAGAAGGTCCACACGCACTGGAAGGCCCAGAGAAATGTTTACCTATGAGTGTCTGGGACAACCGTCATACCAGTCATGGAGACAAGTAGCAAACGCAGTTGTGCTCAATTCTTACATGGTGCCTGGAAACATGATGACTTATCCAGTTTTACAAGGAGGTTACTGGCACGAAGGAACACCCCTTGTCTGGACATGCTAGACACTGACTAGGAATTGACTTGACTATAGACATACAAACAAATAGATGAGCCATTCAAAAGAGGAGAGTGTAATGGGTTGAAAACAAAGTCACTAAAAACAGACACCCCTTTATTATTATTCTTTTAAACCAATTTGTTTATGTATTTGACTGTAAATTGTATACCCTGCATGCTTTAGCATTAGTAGTCCATCATGCCAATAGATGGCGCTGTTGCACTGTGGTAGTAGGAGAAACAGAAAGTTATGGCCAAGATTGCGCACCTTTCTTCAGAATAAAGAAAGCGCCAGGACTTTGCAGACGTAAACTTGTGTCCGTTCTCTTTACTATTACAGGCCAGCTCAGCTACAGACTGAGGCCGGTAACAAATGCAAGAACTGTGAGTACAGTATTTGTTTACTTTATTTTCCTGATGAAGTTGTCAATGTATTAGTCATATTTTCATAATTGTACAGCATTTTATGCACTCGTTTTTATGATAGATAAGAGACTACTGTTAGCCACATTTTGCCTGTCAGCTGACAAGCTATCTAGAAATCTAGCTAAGTTGTAGCCATTTGTATCTCGTTTTTGAGTCACTGTATTGTTATAGCAGATTACACATTTGTATCTTGTTTGTTATTGCTAAATGTACAGTATGTGCCTTATTATAGGCAAGTCAAACCCTTTTTTCAAGATTCCTGCTAGATCATCAAAATAAATAAATCACATCACGTTTCTGGACACATTCAGCATTTTCTACCTAATTAAGTAGAATACTAATGGAAATTAATGTGGAAAGTTACACTTATATTTGTAAAATATAAGTTGAAAATGATGCTGTCTCTGCTTTCTGTTGACAGTAACTTTTGATAAATAGCCCAATGTCAAAACACGTAATCAAGAAACAGTTTGTGATATATTAAAAACCTAAACATAAAATGTACTACCTACACATACAGTTCATGTGCCACAATAATAATCATATTACTTGTATTTTTTTAAACAAGCACCTTATAAACTGCATATGTGCCAAAAACCCTGTTGTTTTGACGTCACTCACCCAAAAACTCTGTTGTTTTGACATCACTCACCCAAAAACCCTGTTGTTTTGACGTCACTCACCCAAAATCCCTGTTGTTTTGACATCACTCACCCAAAATCCCTGTTGTTTTGACATCACTCACCCAAAAAATCCTGTTGTTTTGACATCACTCACCCGAAAAACCCTGTTGTTTTGACGTCACTCACCCAAAAACCCTGTTGTTTTGACATCACTCACCCAAAAACCCTGTTGTTTTGACGTGGCAATCACTCATATTGAAGGGAATCAGGTTGTATGCGCCGTTCAAACTAACACAACTCAAACACTGTGATAAGAAGTGACAGTTGTGTTTTTTGGAAGCCCTCACACCTTTAGGCAATCATTCGCTCTCTCTCTCTCTCTCCCCCTTTCTCCAGATACTGTTAATTGTATGGGACAATATGCAAACTTTTAATTTAGTTGAAAATGCAATGATTTGAAGGTTATTTGTTGATGTAAAAATTCAAATTTACCGATTACGGTTGTGTCATTAGATTTTGGGTGGGGTCATGAGAAATTCTTGGGGGGAAAAAATGGGGTCCCAGCTGAAAAAGTTTGAATACCACAGGGCAAAAGAATGTAATTTGGAACACAACCTTTTTTGGTGTCATGGACTGGTGTTCTGTCGCAGGTCATAGGGGAGAGTAGGGGTAGAGAGGCGTAAATTGCCGGTTTCTGTACACAGGTCACAGTGCCGGCGAGGAATGGAGTGTTGATTAGATTGGTGCATCCTGTGGTGGTCATATTGTGTGCTGTGTGAAATTGCACAAGTGGCTCTTATTCAGCAGACACGCTGCAGGGCACCGGCTTTCTCCTCCGCACAATGGCCCACAATTCCCTGGGCAGTTCTCCCATACTGCCCTGCTCCACTCACCTGAGGACCCGACAGAGGTGTACCAACCTGCTCCAGAGTTACACACACACACATACACATGCACGTATGCACACAAACACACACAGACAAGCACTCAGATGTGAACACGCGCACACACACATTAATTATAACATAAACATACCAACATACCACAGAACTTTTATAATTGACTGGAAATCCCCTCTTTTGATATTATGCACACAGTAACATGAACATACACTTACGCACTTATTATGCACACAGTAACATGAACATACACTTACGCACTTATTATGCACACAGTAACATGAACATACACTTACGCACTTATTATGCACACAGTAACATGAACATGAACATACACTTACGCACTTATTATGCACACAGTAACATGAACATACACTTACGCACTTATTATGCACACAGTAACATGAACATACACTTACGCACTTATTATGCACACAGTAACATGAACATACACTTACGCACTTACTATGCACACAGTAACATGAACATACACTTACGCACTTATTATGCACACAGTAACATGAACATATACTTACGCACTTATTATGCACACAGTAACATGAACATACAATTACACACTTATTATGCACACAGTAACATGAACATACACTTACACACTTATTATGCACACAGTAACATGAACATACACTTACACACTTATTATGCACACAGTAACATGAACATACACTTACTCACTTATTATGCACACAGTAACATGAACATACACTTACACACTTATTATGCACACAGTAACATGAATATACACTTACACACTTATTATGCACACAGTAACATGAACATACACTTACTCACTTATTATGCACACAGTAACATGAACATACACTTACACACTTATTATGCACACAGTAACATGAATATACACTTACACACTTATTATGCACACAGTAACATGAACATACACTTACGCACTTATTATGCACACAGTAACATGAACATACACTTACGCACTTATTATGCACACAGTAACATGAACATACACTTACACACTTATTATGCATCCAATAGAATATGTACCCTGCTGTAGAGTCACTTTTTTTTATGCCAATCAGAAGCCTTCTCTGTTGGGCATCTCTCCACTTGGAGCCAATCAGAGACCTTGACTCTTGGACATTCTCTCCACGTGCTCAGGGAATACACTCTCAGATTGCCAAACATTAAGCTTTTCCAAGACAGCCCAGCAACCCAACACCAAGCATCGCTCAGATACACATGCTATCCCATTACACCTCTCTCCTCTTCTCACAAGGTAACATACTGTCGCCTGCGACAGAAATGGCACCCTGTTCTATTCAGTATACTACAGAACATATTTTTCATCAAGTCAATTGACTGAACGTTTGCTGTAATAACTGCTGGTATTCAACACGCCTACTCACTCACTCACCTATCCCTTATTTAACTTTTATGGATGCAATGATTGTGGGAGACGTACAGTGCATCGGCAGGCACACACACACACACGCACACACGGCAAAACACACACACACAATATAATTGTCTAACTAAATCATTATACTCCATTGTCCTCCGAAGTGGGGCGGTGGTGGAATGTTTATTTTAAAAAAAATGGTGATCATGAATCATAGCTCTGTGATATTATAGAGAATTAAATTTGCAAGATCAGGGTGTTTTCATATCAGTTCTGGCATGTGTCAGACCATTATTTATTAGTTGGAGTTTTTATACAATGACATAATTATACACAGTTCTTCACCTGCCAAAAGACAAGGGCACACCCAACCCACTTTTTACTGTCTGTCTTCTCCACTGGAAAGATAGAGGGATGACATGGAGCGAGTGAGAGAAAGTGAGGAAAGAGGTGGGAGAAGAAAAAAAAAAGGATAACAGAGCAGAAAGAGATGAGGGATTCAGTGAAAGAAAAGTGATCTGAGATGGAGAGAGTACAAAGAGAAAGAGAGATAGTGAGGGATTTAGACTTCAGGTGAAAGATAAGACATATCTGAATAGAAGCTGAATACTACATCTTTGGAAAGGGGTGAGTGTGAGAGAATTGAATGAGAAATGGCACCTTATTCTCTATAGTGCATTACATTTAACAGGGGGGCAGAGGGGGAATGAATATACAGTACTGAGATAATTAAATACAGACTTAGGGAATTGGGTTATAAGCAGAGGACTAGAGGGACAGTGTACAGAAATGCTCTGCAGGATGAGATTTCCAGCCACAGGAAGATCAAGAAGATCACATGACAGGTTAGTGTTCACATTCAACACTTTGATTCCGAGGGGAGCAGGTCTGGGCTGTACAACCACACCTGAGACAGGCAGCGCTCTACCACACCTAGCACAGCCACTAATGCAAAAGACCAGTAACCATGTAGTGGTGGCAACCAATATCAATAAACAATACTCACTAATCTAAAGGAAAGGAATGGAATTAAGAATATATAAATATTTGGACGAACAATGTCAAAGCGGCATGGACTAAGATACAGTAGAATAGAATAGAATACAGTTTATACATATGAGATGAGTAATGCCAGATATGTAAACATTATTAAAGTGACTAGTGTTCCATTATTAAAGTGGCCAGTGTTTTCTAGTCTATGTATATAGTATAATCTATTCTACTGTGTCTTAGTCCATGCCGCCCTGTCATTGCTCGTCCAAATATTTATATATTCTTAATTACATTCCTTTACGTTAGATTAGTGTGTATTATTGTGAATCTGTTAGATATTACTTGTTAGATATTACTTGCTTGCTGGAGCTAGAAACACAAGCATTTCACTACACCCGTAATAACATCTGCTAAACACGTGTATGTGACCAATAACATTTTATTTGATTTGATGTGTGATTTGATTTTTGAACCAAACCCTCTCACTGAACTTGACACAGGCTTTCAACTCGGCATACATTACTCACTGATCTTCGCTAGCTCCTGGGAGTGTGAGGCCTCGACATATGGATCTCCACACCCTCCTATTCTGGGCCAGGTCTAAAGAAAATTTCACGACATCATAATAGATAGATAGATAGATAGATAGATAGGTACTTTATTGATCCCCCGGGGGGGAAATTTCATTATCAAGCAGCTACAACAAAAACACAGGGCAGGTGCAAAATGCCACAACGAAAGTACACAAAAGACAGATACACGGTACATGATACATAGAGCGGCAGTATGAAAAAGTATAGAAATACAGGATATCTGGAGTGCAAAAAAAAGCTATAAAAGGACATTGCGTAGTATGAGTGGTTGGCTGAATATGTACACTATACATTGGTGGATGTTGGATGGTTAACTATACTATACAGGTTGATGGCAGAGAAATACTTCAGTAGCTAATGCGTATGATATGAGCGAGGGTAATAATAGTTTACTTAATAGACAGACTGGGTAAATGAACAGGTAAGTGAAAATTTTTCATGGTTAAATTAGCTGTACAGTTAGGTATACAGTTATATTTACAGATAAGTGAATACTTGCATGTTTACACAAACTGTACAGGTAAATGACAGGAAGAGATACTTTAATAGCTAAATGTGTGTATGATATCATTGGGGTAATAATAGTAATTCCCTTAAAATACAGTCCTTAGTGCGCAGGGTTTAATTACAGACAACTGCACTTATTGCACATTTGATATACTAAAAGCAATGAGAAAAGGTGCAACTGGCAGGATACTAATATGCATTCCTGAGTGAATGCCTAGGTCCAATAATTACTTACAATATTGCATGTGATATAATATAACAACTGTACATGGGTATGTATATACAGACCTGTATGAATAAGTAGGTCCTGAGTGGATGAGTGCTGACGGAACAGAGTTACTCACGGATGGATGCATAATTGTTAAACTAGGTCCTAGCACCCCAACAGTTCCAGATCTATGTTGCCGACGGCACGGCACCCCGGTGAGGCATTATATAGTCTCATAGCCGCCGGCAGGAAGGACCTCCTGTGGCGCTCTCTGGCACACCGTGGTGGGATCAGTCTGTGACTGAAAGAGCTCCTCTGCGTCATAACCATAGCGTGCAGAGGGTGGGTGACGTTGTCCATGATGGCCAGCAGTTTGGCCAGGATCCGTCTCTCCGCCACCTCCTCTAGAGTGTCAAGGCTCATCCCCAGGACAGAGCTAGCCTTCCTGATCAGCTTATTTACCCGAGAAGCATCCCCGGCTTTGATGTTTGCTCCCCAGCACACCACTGCAAAAAAGATGGCACTGGCCACCACAGACTGGTAGAAGGTATGCAGTAGTTTACTGCACACGTTGAAGGACCTGAGCCTCCTCAGAAAGTAGAGTCGGCTCTGGCCCTTTTTGTACAGGGCCCCGGTGTTACCAGCCCATTCCAGTCTGTTGTCCATATGGACCCCCAAGAACTTGTATGACTCAACCATTTCCACATCCATCCCCTTTATAGGGACTGCAGTCAGTTGTGCCTTGGTTCTCCTGAAGTCCACCACCATCTCCTTCGTTTTGCTGATGTTGAGCTGAAGGTGGTTCTGCTCACACCACAACACAAAGTCACTGATTGTGCTCCTGTACTCCTCCTCCTGCCCACCCCTGATGCACCCTACAATAGCAGAGTCATCCGAGAACTTCTGTAGGTGGCATGTTTCAGAGTTATATCTGAAGTCTGAGGTGTAGAGGGTGAACAGGAAGGGGGACAGGACCGTACCCTGGGGGGCCCCTGTGTTGCTAACTGCCCGTTCTGACACACAGCTCTGTAGTCGCACAAATTGTGGCCTACCGGTCAGGTAGTCCGTGACCCAGGAGACTAAGGGTGCTTCCACTTTCATCCTCCTCATCTTCTCACCCAGTAGCAGGGGCTGAATGGTATTGAAGGCACTGGAGAAGTCAAAAAACATGACCCTCACAGTGCAACCTGCGTTGTCCAGGTGAGAGTAGGCCCTCTGCAGAAGGTAGATGATTGCATCATCCACCCCGATGTTGCGCTGGTATGCAAACTGCAGGGGGTCCATTGATGAACACACCAGGGGTCTGAGGTGAGCGAGGACTAACCTTTCCAGGGTCTTCATGATGTGGGATGTTAGCGCTACAGGTCTGAAGTCATTCAGGACAGTGGGGTGTGCCTTCTTGGGCACTGGGACGAGGCAGGATGTTTTCCACAGCACAGGGACCCTTTCTAGGCTCAGGCTAAGGTTGAAAAGACGCTGGAGTATTCCACACAGTTGGTCAGCACAGACCCTCAGCACCCTTGAGCTGATGCCATCGGGGCCCGCCGCTTTCCACTGGTGTAGTCTCTCCAGCTCTCTCTTCACTTGGTTGGTGGTGAAAGCCAGCCCAGGTAGGGAGGTGGGGGGAAGGGGGGTGTTGAGGATCAGTCCAGGGGGGGCAGGGGCGGAGGTGGGGTCACTGATTGTCTCAGCAGAGGTGCTGTGAGCAAAGTGGGGGTGGGATAGCCGTGAGGGTGTGTGGTCTGGAGAGCTGGAGGGGAGGTGGACAGGGCCAGTATCGAACCTGTTAAAAAATTGGTTCAGCTCATTGGCTCTGTCCTGGGTCCCCTCCGTCTGCCCACTGTTTGACTTTTTGAAGCCAGTGATATTTCTCATACCCTTCCACACCTCTCTCACCTGGCTCTGCCTCAGCTTGTCCTCCATCTTCTCCTTATACACTCTCTTCCCCTCAGCAATCCGCAACTTCAGCTCCCTCTGGACGCATTTCAATTTGTCCTTGTCCTTCTCCTTGAAGGCCCTCTTCTTCTCATTCAGCAGGGCCTTCAGGTCGCTGGTGACCCAGGGTTTATTGTTTGGGAAACAGCGTACCTTCCTGGTGGGTACAGTGTTGTCTACACAAAAATTAATATAGTCTGTTATGCAGTCAGTGAGTCCATCGATGTCCTCCCCATGAGCCTCACAGAACACATCCCAGTCTGTTGTTTCAAAGCAGTCCTGTAGGGCCTCATTCGCCTCCGGGGACCATCTCCTAATAGTCCTGGTGGTTGCAGGCTGCTGTTGTACCATAGGCCTGTAGAGTGGGGTGAGGTGGACAAGGTTGTGATCCGATCTACCGAGGGGAGGGAGTGCAGTGGAGTTGTATGCATCCTTCACATTAGCATATAACAAGTCCAGAGTTTTATTATTCCTGGTTGGGCACTTCACGAACTGTTTGAACGTGGGCAGCGTGGAAGAGAGAGATGCATGGTTAAAATCTCCCGAAATTGCAAAGAAAGCACTGGGATGCGCTGTCTGTAACCTCGCGATAACAGAGTGGATGACGTCACACGCTGCGTTTGCGTCAGCAGAGGGCGGGATGTAAACAATAACAGCAATGGCCGCCGTGAATTCCCTAGGTAGATAGTAGGGTCTCAGGCTAACGGCTAGCAGTTCAATGTCCGGGCTACAAAACTTTTCCTTAAGAGTAATATGGTTCGGATGACACCATCTGTTGTTAACTAATAAAGCCAGCCCACCACCCTTACTCTTACCGGAAGAGACGCGATCCCTGTCCGCTGTGATGGTCTGGAAACCGTCGATAGTGACGTTCTGTATGGGGATGTTGTCGTTCAGCCAAGTCTCAGTAAAACACATTAGGCTAGCTTCCCGATAAATCCTTTGTCCACGAACAAGTCCCGCCAACTCATCCATCTTGTTATGTAGACACCTCACATTGCCCATAATAATAGACGGTATAACCGGCTTGTACTTGAACCTCCTCCGCTTTGCCTTACATTTCAATCCCGCCCTGCATCCACGGCGTCGTCTTTTCAATTCGTCCGGAATATCAAACTTTTCCCTGGGGAGCAGCAGCGCTGCGTGGGCTAAATCCAGGAGCTGGGCTCGGTTGTAAACAATAACAGTTGACGACTCCTGTCGACGTTCAGCTGCGATAAAATCCATAAAATCCATAATCCTGAACTGTTATAGTTCGACTGTAGCAAAATAAAAAATAAAACTAAAGAAAATAGACGAAAGAAAACGAACTAAAACAACAATTAATGCACGGACAACGGGAGCTGCTTAAAAGGCGACCACTCAGGGCGGCGCCAAACACTATGATGGCAAAGTTTTGTCCTACTAATTACTTGCCTACTTTAGCAATGCCATTGTATTTCCAGGCTACTATAGTGTCTCCTCAGATAATGTTAGCTATATTGCTAGCTATCAAAGAGCTAACTAATGGTAGCTAGCTAGCCTGTTGGACTGTTGTTAAAGCTGCAATCAGAGTTAGTCACCTAAAAGGGACCAAGGTAGCCTACTTTATTTAGCTTGTGTTTGTCTTTTTGATGTAAATGTTTTCTTTGATGACTGTACAAAATTATGTTCATGTTTTCTTTGACTGTACAAAATAAAATTGACAATTTGAAGAGCATTTTTTATTAGATATTAGAGATTAAACTAACTGGTTTGTGATTGGATTACTAGCTACTAGCCTGCCAGCCAGAAGAATGAGAGGGCATATTATTATAATTATTAGCTAGCTAGATATCTCATTCTGGCTGCTGAATGCAATAATGAATGTATAACCCTTCTGATAGATCATA
Source organism: Thymallus thymallus (assembly GCA_023634145.1). Classification (NCBI taxonomy): domain Eukaryota; kingdom Metazoa; phylum Chordata; class Actinopteri; order Salmoniformes; family Salmonidae; genus Thymallus; species Thymallus thymallus. The sequence goes on along the minus strand of CM042389.1, from coordinate 31,345,711 downwards.
TGACTTATGAAAGCTCAGGCTGAAGGTCTAGCTGGTTTGACTTTTCTACAGGCATAGCTACATGATCATGATGATTTCAGGTATGATCAGATTATGTTACAGGTTTTCTCAGATGTTAGAGTGTAAACCTTATGATTATAAAATGGAACATTGTCACCTTGCAAACAGGTTGGTAACTTGGAGCTACACAATTCCCTTCCAGTCATGATCCCCTTTCCTATGTGCTAAAGGGTCATTGCTGGGGAAGGCCTGCAGAACTTGGAAGACCATGAGTGTCACACCCTGATCTGTTTCACCTCGTCTTTGCTCTTGTCTCTACCCCCCCACCAGGTGTCTCTCTTCTCCCCTCATTATCCCCTGTGTATTTATACCTGTATTTTCTGTTTATCTGTTGCCGGTTCGTCTTGTTCCGTCAAGTCCTATCAGCGTGTTCTCGTGTTTCCTGTGCTCTAGTCTTTGTTTTTCCTAGTCTTCCCAGTTCTGACCTTTCTGCCTGTCCTGACCCTGTACCTGCCTGACTCTGATTTGGATTACGACTCTTGCCTGCCTTGACTACCTTTTTGCCGGCCCCTTGTACTGTAATAAACTCGGAGACTTGTACTATCCACTGGGCCAGGTCCCAGGCTGACGTGGTGTTGAATCCCAGGTTGTATAGGCCGTCATCCAGCTGGTTGGACCACCTGGCTCTCTGTCTTCCTGTTGGGCATGGCCAGTTTCGAGATGGCTCCGTGAGGATGAGGGCAGGCTCCAGAGGAGAATTTTATTTTGCCAGGTGACCAAACAGAGTCGGGAGGCTCTGACCAGGTTGGAGACAGGTGGTTGGTCCATCTTGCATTGCAAATCCAGATAGGTACTCACATGGATTTCCTAGCTGCTCCATCAAGGTTGTGTCACATGGATCTTGAAACCAGCAGCAGCAGCAACCATTTATGAAGTAAGTGTCTAGATAGTTATTTTTCTATTATAAGTAAAGCACATGCTATTCATGGGTTGAATGCTACAATTTTGTGTTGAATGTTCCTCGACTGAGATCAACGGAATGAACGTTCTAGTACTCAATCAATGTATTCTCTGAGCCATGTGCTGATGAAGATTTCAGGTATGAACTATCAGATATGAAATTACATGTTTTCTCAAATGTTAGAGTGAAAACCTTATGATTATAAAATAGAACATTGTCACCTTGCAAACAGGTTGATAACTTGTAGCTACACAAGACACTTACTATTCTCCTGGGTCTGCATCTGGGTCTTAGCCTAAGCCTTGATAGTACAACCTGGTAAATACTGACCCAGCAGACCCGGACCAGCTCTGCAACACTGTCTCCTCACAAGGAGCCACCATTGGAAGACACAAGGAGTTACTACCTAACCTTATGGAAGGATTGCACACCTTGGTGGACCACCATGACCATGCCGTCAGTGCTTTGTTGGAACAGTAGACTATCTACTAGGCAGCTTAGCCACAACGGAAACCTCCCAGACTCTCAGTAACCCCGCTACCAGCAGTGCTTCTCCCCAGCCTACCCTGGCTTCCAGAGAAACCCGCTTACCTTCTCCGGAGCGTTACACTGGGGATCCCGGAAACTGTCGGGCGTATCTCTCCCAGTGCTCCCTCATTTTCGAGCTGCAGCCCTCTTTGTTTCCATCGGACTGTTCAACGATAGCGTATCTTATAATACTGATGTCCGGGAGGGCACTCGCCTGGGCTACGGCGGTGTGGGAGCCGTTTGCCTTAGGCTGGAGGGTTTTGTGGCGGAAGTAAGGAAGGTGTTCGACTCTCAGTTGTCTGGGAGAGAGGCTGCTCGGAAACTACTCCAACTGCGTCAAAACCTCTGTAGTGTGGCAGACTACGCAGTAGATTTTCGCACGTTGGCCGCTGATAGTGCCTTGAACCCGGAATCTCATTTCAACACGTTTCTTCACGGATTATTGGAGGAGGTTAAAGACGAGCTTGCAGCCCGGGAGCTTCCTATGGACCTTGACTCCCTCATCACCTTGACTTTACGGATTGATGGGTAGCTACGGGAACGTAGGAGGGAGAGGAGGTCTGTTCCCGGTCACACTCGCTCGTCCACTGCTCCCACCTTGCCACCTTGCATCCCGGCAGTTCCCGACATTCACCTTACCGAGAGAATCCAATGTAACCCGAGTGCCCACAGGAATCACCAAGGGCGGTCGACTCGTTTCCTCCAGACCCCAGCTACTGGGAAGGGCTAGATTGTCTCCGGATGAATGTTTACATAGATTGAGCACCAGGAGCTGTCTGTATTGCGGGACATTATATTTCCACCTGTCCGTTAAAAAGACCGGACTCATTAGTAGGTAGAGCCGTACAGGGATTTTCCAATCTCCCATTACTCGTACCCCTCTCCATGCCACCCTGTTTTGGGGTGACAAGGCCAAATCTCTCCGGGTGCTCATTGACTCCGACGAGAGCCGACGAGAGCTTTATTGACTCTACCTTGGTGTTGGAGCTGAGAATCTCCACTCAACCCGGGTCTGGAGACCAAGGCTATGGAGGAGTACATTGAGGGCTCTCTCGCTGTAGGGAGTATTCATCCTTCGGCCTCTCCCGCCAGCACAGGGTTCATTTTTATGGAGAGAAAAGGCCAAAACCGCCAGTATATCGACTACCGGAGCCTTAATGACATCATGGTTAGAAAACGTTACTCTCTTCCACTCATCTCCTCGGCTTTCGAACTTCTTCAGGGAGCGACCATCATCTCAAAGTTGGACCTTCGGAATGCCTACCATCTGGTTCGGATACGGGAAGGAGACGAGTGGAAGACAGCCTTTAATACAGCTAGCGGGCACTATAGGTACTGGGTTATGACATTCGTACTGACCAACGCTCCAGTTTTCCAGGCCCTGGTCAACGATGTGCTCCGGGTCATGCTGAACCGGTTCATGTTTCTCTACGTTGACGACATCCTTGTCTTTTCCCGTTCAGCTCAACCGCACATCCTCCACCTCCGACAGGTTCTTCAGCGTCTCCTGGAGAACCAGCTTTTCATCAAAGTTGAGAAGTGTGAGTTCTATCACTCAACCATATCCTTCCTAGGATATGTCATCGCTGCAGGACAAGAAATTTCCCCCTCTGGGATCAATAAAGTACCTATCTATCTATCTATCATACAGATGGATCCAGACAAGGTGAGAGCGGTGGTGGATTGGCCTCAACCAACATCCAGATTGCAGCAGCAATGTTTCCTGGGATTTGCTCACTTCTACCACCGCTTCATCCGTGATTACAGCACCCTGGCTTCCCTCCTCTTACCACTCACCCAAGGTTCCATTCACGTGGTGTCCAGCAGCTGATTGGGCGTTCTTGGACCTCAAACATCGATTCACTACAGCCCTCATCTTAATCCATCCGGACCTGTCAGAGTGGGGGCTGTCCTGTCCCAGCATTCTGCACAGGATCAAAAGCTGCACCCCTGGCATTCTTCTAATGACGCTTTTGGTGGCCTTCTTCAACCACTCCCTGTTCCTCAACGCCCCTGGTCCCATTTATCCGAGGACTTTGTTACTGGTCTTCCTCTGTCAGATGGTGGTGGATAGGTTTTCTATTAGATTCAGTTAGATTCCCCATCCCAAGTTCAGCCAAGGAGACTGCTCAGCTCATGGTGCAGCATGTCTTCCGGATCCATGGACTTGGTCGACATGGTCTCCAATCGTGGTCCTCAGTTCACACCCGGTTCTGGAAGGCGTTCTGGGGTCAGCATACCCTCGGCCCAGATGTTCGTCTGCCGCTGTTGCTGTCCCTGGAAGAGAGCACAGGCCGCACTTCTGAAGACCACATCCAGGTATCGGCGAGAGGCGGATCGCCACCGGACCCACGGCTCCCCGCTATCGGCTCGGGCAGAGGGTATGGCTTTCCACTCAGTACCTGCCCCTCCGGGTGGAGTCCCGTAAACTTCCCCACCATTTCATCGGCCCTTTCGCCATCTCTAAAATCCTTAGCCCCTCTGCTGATCGTCTTCTGTTGCCCTGCACCCTCTGAATACATCCCACTTTTCATGTGTCTAGTATTAAACCTCTGTCTCACAGCCCTTTATCTTCTGTGTATTTATACCTACGTTTTCTGTTTGTCTGTTGCCAGTTCGTCTTGTTCCGTCAAGTCCTATCAGCGTGTTTCCTGTGCTCTAGTCTTTGTTTTTTCTAGTCTTCCCAGTTGTGACCATTCTGCCTGTCCTGACCCTGATCCTGCCTGCCGTCCTGTACCTGCCTGACTGATTTGGATTACGACTCTTGCCTGCCTTGACTTACCTTTTTGCCGGCCCCTTGTTCAGTAATAAACTCATGTTACCATAGGAGTTGGCTATATAGCACAAACAGATTGAAGAAACTGACTGTCAGAACAGTTAGAGTTTACTTATGAAATGTACTTTGTGATGATACTGAAGATCATACCATAGGCTTCTGCAGTCTAAGAGGCCTAATAAATCAAGTAATACTAAGTATTACTTACTGTGTCTGGCCTCTGAGACGCAGAGGCCTATAGGCTGCTCTGTAGATAATCATGGTGGATGATCCAGGCTGTTCTAAATCTCCTGGTGACCTACTGCATCTTCTGGTGACCTATTGAAAACAATGATATTGCAAATTAAGATGCGTGATGAATGCCTTTTGTTTTGATGACACAACAAAGTAGCCAACACAAATGTGGAAGTTTGTCGGTTATAGGCTCCAGCTCCAACTGACCGGTTGAATACCATGTGGCTTTTTTTGTTGAAGGGGTAAGGGGGTGGGCTCTAGACTTTTCTATCAGCCAATCAGGGCTGCATGTAAATACATTACAATTTGTATCCTGATGCCCACACAGTCAGACTGAGCATTTCAGTGGCCCAAGGAGGTGTCACGGTCGCAGTTAGACAGGACCCGAAGAGCAGAGCTGTGGTGCGAATACATTCCTTTATTTAGTAAAAATCCCAAAACCAAACATAAGGAGCGCCAGCGACCATGAACCGGTGGGAATACTAAACTTAAATAGTCTCCCCAATTAGAGCCAATGTGGCGCAGCTGATCTAACTGGGGACCAATACCAAACAGAACATAGAGCTTTCCAGAGAGGTCTCTTGAACCTAAACCTGAAAAACATAAAGGTTTCAAGAGACCTCTCATAACATAACATAAATCCTTACAGGGGGCTAAGGGAAATAAATTATAAAAAATATATTTGGGAGTTTTATCACACAGTGATGTATTAGACATAAAGTAATGATTTAAAAAATAAAATACTATTAAAAAGATTGCATGGGGGCTTTGAGGATCAGAGAAAGAGATCAACTTTATTATTTTGAAATGTTAGAGAAATTTGGGCCCCTCTAGATACTGTGGAGTTGATCAAGCAGACATTTGGAGCTAAAAACTGGTCTCATATCTGTTTGGAATGGAGATACTGTGGCTCCTTATCACTGCAGATATGATAGAGTTGATGGATCAGTTCAAGGTGACATTTGGCGTCAGAAACTGATCTCAAATCAAATTCAAATCAAATCACATTTTATTGGTCACATACATGTGGTTAGCAGATGTTATTGTGGGTGTAGCGAAATGCTTGTATATCTCAGATCTGTTTGGACTGGATACAGTTATGTTCACCTCATCATGTTGCCCCAGTGCGCTCACAAACCTTCCTGACCTGATCTGTTAACCACATACTAAGTCTATCACTCTCCAACTCTGTAACCTTGGACAACTCCTGTATGCTGATCATTTAACATTATATTCGTCAGCAGGTTGCTGATCTTTATAATGTGTAATTATGCTAGTGGTATATCATTAGTATAAATAGAGAACAGTAAAGGGCCAAGGGAGCTGCCTTGTGGAACACCACACTTTACATGTTTTACATTAGAGAAGCTTCCATTAAAGAAAACCCTCTGTTATATTGGGTAGATAGCTCTCAACCCATGATACGGATGTAAACCCATAACACATACGTTTTTCCAAGAGCATGTTATGGTCAATAATATCAAAGGATGCACTGAAGTCTAACAATACAGCTCCCACAATCTTCTTATTATACATTTCTTTCAGCCAATCATCAGTCATTTGTGTCAGTGCAGTACATGTTGAGTGCCCTTCTCTATAAGCGTGCTGAAAGAGGAGCAGAGTAGGAGGAAAGAGAAGTACAGAATAGCAGAGGGAGAAAAGAGATTGCTATAGCAGAGAGGGGGAAGGAGAAATGAGGGGAAGAAAAGAGAGGGGGAAGGAGAAGGTGGGAGAGGAAGCTCAGAGGAGCATGCATTAGTCACAAAGTAACTCTAACCCCAGCAGTGACCAGAATAGGGAAAGACTTCTCAACAGCAGCTGATTAATGGGGACAGTTGGGTCAGCCAGGCGAGGCTGATGAAACATTACACTGTATACATGTCATTTGTCCATTCTCTCACAGGGTTTGTCCCAGTGACTGTATATATGAATGGACAAAGCCATCGATCACGTGACACCATTCATTACTATGTAATGACTCAATGGCGCATTTGAAGCCAAGGAAGTCTGTTAAGATCGTGTCTCATGTGGGAGATTTATGTAGACATTTTAAGCTACTCCAGGAAGTGACGTTGCAGGCTAGCTCAGTGCTGCCCCCTCTCTTGAGTATCTCAAGTTGAAGGCCGCCCGAGGTACTGCAGCTCACATTAGCTACTAAATTATCCTTATAACTTCTTCTGTATACGATTTTAAAATAATTGGTTCTATAATGGGGGATCCTGTTTTCTGCAAACAATGCCTGCAGTTCTGCCTTGAACTTCGTGGCTTCAACGAGAGTGGGCAGTCACTCTCCCCTGGTTTGTCCCTTGTCTCTCACAATGTCACAGTGGTATATTAGTGTGAAATAAGTGTGTGTGTGTTGTTGTTGTGGTAGTGGTGGTGGTGCTTTGGAACCTGCCCTGGTTCCACAGTCATGTGCTTCTGTCATCAGACATTCATAAAGGAGATGCCTGCTGTCCTTCAGTGACCCTAGCCATCCCACTGAGTTCATTACCTCTGGATGCCCTCCGATGGACACACAGGCGTGCACACACACACACACACACACACACACAGGCCTGTATGTGCACTCACACATACATGGACGCACGCTTGTGCACAAACATTATTATGCTCATGGTGTCAGTAACATGTGAAACAGAGTTACACAATAAAGCTTTAGGTTAGAGCCCCTTCTGCATCTTGGGCAGACATACATATGTTTATCCATTTTGAAGGCTAAAGTGTAGGTAAGCTAATGACACTCAAATCAAATCAAGCAAACCAAATCAAATGTTATTTGTCACATATGTAAGGTGTAGACCTTACAGTGAAATGCTTACTAACAAGTCCTTAACCAACAATACAACAGGTGTAGACCTTACAGTGAAATGCTTACTAACAAGCCCTTAACCAACAATACAACAGGTGTAGACCTTACAGTGAAATGCTTACTAACAAGTCCTTAACCAACAATACAACAGGTGTAGACCTTACAGTGAAATGCTTACTAACAAGCCCTTAACCAACAATACAACAGGTGTAGACCTTACAGTGAAATGCTTACTAACAAGCCCTTAACGAACAATACAACAGGTGTAGACCTTACAGTGAAATGCTTGCCTACAAGCCCTTAACCAACAATACAACAGGTGTAGACCTTACAGTGAAATGCTTGCCTACAAGCCCTTAACCAACAATGCTTTAAAATTAAAGTATAAAATAATTAAACAGCAACAGTAAAATTACAATAGCGGGGCTATAAACAGGAAGTACCAGTACAGAGTCAATGTGAGGAGGCTATAAACAGGAAGTACCAGTACAGAGTCAATGTGAGGAGGCTATAAACAGGAAGTACCAGTACAGAGTCAATGTGAGGAGGCTATAAACAGGAAGTACCAGTACAGAGTCAATGTGAGGAGGCTATAAACAGGAAGTACCAGTACAGAGTCAATGTGAGGAGGCTATAAACAGGAAGTACCAGTACAGAGTCAATGTGAGGAGGCTATAAACAGGAAGTACCAGTACAGAGTCAATGTGAGGAGGCTATAAACAGGAAGTATCAGTACAGAGTCAATGTGAGGAGGCTATAAACAGGAAGTACCAGTACAGAGTCAATGTGAGGAGGCTATATACAGGAAGTACCAGTACAGAGTCAATGTGAGGAGGCTATATACAGGAAGTACCAGTACAGAGTCAATGTGAGGAGGCTATATACAGGAGGTACCAGTACAGAGTCAATGTGAGGAGGCTATAAACAGGTGGTACCAGTACAGAGTCAATGTGAGGAGGCTATATACAGGTGGTACCAGTACAGAGTCAATGTGAGGAGGCTATAAACAGGTGGTACCAGTACAGAGTCAATGTGAGGAGGCTATAAACAGGTGGTACCAGTACAGAGTCAATGTGAGGAGGCTATATACAGGTGGTACCAGTACAGAGTCAATGTGAGGAGGCTATAAACAGGTGGTACCAGTACAGAGTCAATGTGAGGAGGCTATATACAGGTGGTACCAGTACAGAGTCAATGTGAGGAGGCTATAGTACCAGTACAGAGTCAATGTGAGGAGGCTATATACAGGTGGTACCAGTACAGAGTCAATGTGAGGAGGCTATATACAGGTGGTACCAGTACAGAGTCAATGTGAGGAGGCTATATACAGGAAGTACCAGTACAGAGTCAATGTGAGGAGGCTATATACAGGTGGTACCAGTACAGAGTCAATGTGAGGAGGATATATACAGGAAGTACCAGTACAGAGTCATTGTGAGGAGGCTATATACAGGAAGTACCAGTACAGAGTCAATGTGAGGAGGCTATATACAGGAAGTACCAGTACAGAGTCAATGTGAGGAGGCTATATACAGGTGGTACCAGTACAGAGTCAATGTGAGGAGGCTATAAACAGGTGGTACCAGTACAGAGTCAATGTGAGGAGGCTATAAACAGGTGGTACCAGTACAGAGTCAATGTGAGGAGGCTATATACAGGTGGTACCAGTACAGAGTCAATGTGAGGAGGCTATATACAGGTGGTACCAGTACAGAGTCAATGTGAGGAGGCTATATACAGGTGGTACCAGTACAGAGTCAATGTGAGGAGGCTATATACAGGTGGTACCAGTACAGAGTCAATGTGAGGAGGCTATATACAGGAAGTACCAGTACAGAGTCAATGTGAGGAGGCTATATACAGGTGGTACCAGTACAGAGTCAATGTGAGGAGGATATATACAGGAAGTACCAGTACAGAGTCAATGTGAGGAGGCTATATACAGGAAGTACCAGTACAGAGTCAATGTGAGGAGGCTATATACAGGAAGTACCAGTACAGAGTCAATGTGAGGAGGCTATATACAGGGGTACCAGTACAGAGTCAATGTGAGGAGGCTATAAACAGGAAGTACCAGTACAGAGTCAATGTGAGGAGGCTATATAGAGGAAGTAGCAGTACAGAGTCAATGTGAGGAGGCTATATACAGGAAGTACCAGTACAGAGTCAATGTGAGGAGGCTATATAGAGGAAGTACCAGTACAGAGTAAATGTGAGGAGGCTATATACAGGGGTACCAGTACAGAGTCAATGTGAGGAGGCTATATAGAGGAAGTAGCAGTACAGAGTCAATGTGAGGAGGCTATATACAGGAAGTACCAGTACAGAGTCAATGTGAGGAGGCTATATAGAGGAAGTACCAGTACAGAGTAAATGTGAGGAGGCTATATACAGGGGTACCAGTACAGAGTCAATGTGAGGAGGCTATATAGAGGAAGTACCAGTACAGAGTCAATGTGAGGAGGCTATATAGAGGAAGTACCAGTACAGAGTCAATGTGAGGAGGCTATAAACAGGAAGTACCAGTACAGAGTCAATGTGAGGGGGCTATATAGAGGAAGTACCAGTACAGAGTCAATGTGAGGAGGCTATATAGAGGAAGTACCAGTACAGAGTAAATGTGAGGAGGCTATATACAGGGGTACCAGTACAGAGTCAATGTGAGGAGGCTATATAGAGGAAGTAGCAGTACAGAGTCAATGTGAGGAGGCTATATACAGGAAGTACCAGTACAGAGTCAATGTGAGGAGGCTATAAACAGGAAGTACCAGTACAGAGTCAATGTGAGGGGGCTATATAGAGTAAGTACCAGTACAGAGTCAATGTGAGGAGGCTATATAGAGGAAGTACCAGTACAGAGTCAATGTGAGGAGGCTATATAGAGGAAGTACCAGTACAGAGTCAATGTGAGGAGGCTATAAACAGGAAGTACCAGTACAGAGTCAATGTGAGGGGGCTATATAGAGTAAGTACCAGTACAGAGTCAATGTGAGGAGGCTATATAGAGGAAGTACCAGTACAGAGTCAATGTGAGGAGGCTATAAACAGGAAGTACCAGTACAGAGTCAATGTGAGGGGGCTATATAGAGGAAGTACCAGTACAGAGTCAATGTGAGGAGGCTATATAGAGGAAGTACCAGTACAGAGTCATTGTGAGGAGGCTATATAGAGGGGTACCAGTACAGAGTCAATGTGAGGAGGCTATATACAGGTGGTACCAGTACAGAGTCAATGTGAGGGGGCTATATAGAGGGGTACCAGTACAGAGTCAATGTGCGGGGGCACCGGTTAGTTGAGGTAATTGAGGTAATATGTACATGTAGGTAGAGTTAAAGTGACTATGCATAGATAATAAACAGAGAGTAGCAGCAGCGTAAAAGAGGGGTCTGGTGGCCCTTTGATTAGCTGTTCAGGAGTCTTGTGTCTTGGGGGTAAAAACTGTTAATGAAGCCTTTTGGACCTAGACTTGGCGCTGTGGTACCGCTTGTCATGCGGTAGCAGAGAGAATAGACTGTAACTGGGGTGGCAGGAGTCTTTGACAATTTTTAGGGCCTTCCTCTGACACGGCCTGGTATAGAGTTCCTGGATGGCACGAAGCTTGGCCCCAGTGATGTACTGGGCCGTACGCACTACCCTCTGTAGTGCCTTGCGGTCGGAGGCCGAGCAGTTGCCATACCAGTCAGGATGCTCTCGATGGTGCAGCTGTAGAACCTTTTGAGGATCTGAGGACCCATGCCAAATCTTTTCAGAGGCTTCGTCGTGCCCTCTTCACGACTGTCTTGGTGTGTTTGGACCATGATAGTTTGTTGGTTATGTGGACACCAAGGAACTTGAAGCTCTCAACCTGCCCCACTACAGCCCAGTCGATGAGAATGGGGGCGTGCTTGGTCCTCCTTTTCCTCTAATCCACAATCATCTCCTTTGTCTTGATCACGTTGAGAGAGAGGTTGTTATCATGGCACCACACGGCCAGGTCTCTGACCTCCTCCCTATAGGCTGTCCCATCGTTGCTGGTGATCAGGCCTACCTGCAACATCCTCAGGGTGTATTATTTTATAAAGCACGGTAAGGTCTGTGGAGTATCAATATTTCAATTATATACAATGATTAAAGTATGTCTGCCCAAGTCACAGCAGGGGCTCTAATCTATAGCTTGAATAAGACATTGCCAAGATGATATGCTCCCGGACTGGTGTTGCATGTGCATGATTGCGACTTTAACCATGTTTCCATCCAACTATTTTTATGCAAGTAATATGATAATAAAATCAAGACAGGCCTGATGGAAACAGCAAATTGTCTGTAGATTTTCCTAAATGTCAACTAAACAAAATATGTTTGGTGGATAATTTTTGCAAAAATGGCAGTGAAAACATATTTTTGCGCAGTTGTTGATAGAATAACCGTACTGTTGAAATAAACTGCAGAAATGCAATGCTATGTTGTGTAGTAGGATATGGAAAATCATGCAGTTTATCAGGCTACAGATGAAACAAGTTATGATGAACTTCACAGGGTGGTGAAATTGCACAGCGATAAGCTTGATGCAAATTTCCAATAAATATCGAGAGCAATTTGTATGATGGTGAAATGATGATTGGTGCAAACAATTTTTCTTGCTTTTATCCATAATCTCATCATGTACCCTCTGCACTGTATTTACGAGTCCTTGGCTAGATTAAATGTGCCAAGACCAGAGTGGGACAATTAGCTGTTTATCGCAATACTTTCTGTGGCAAAACCATCAACAGAGTTAAAAATAGGATGGAAACCAAAATAATTATTAATCAGTGAATGAAAAGTCATTTGAGGACGTGCTTTTTATGTGCACTACGTCATCACACACAGCTTTTTATTCACAACAAGCCAGTTTGATGAAAACACACCTCTGCCGGTAATAATGCGCTCATCTTTTTGTGCAAATCTTGAAATATCTGCTTGGAAATCATTCAACAAATGGATGGAAACCTAACTATTGAGAAAGGGAGTTTACGAAGCATGTGGAGTCTTGCTGCCATCATAACTAGGCACTGGCAGCCCTGCGGCCCTTCCCTCTCTCTCTCTCTCTCTCTCTCTCTCTCTCTCTCTCTCTCTCTCTCTCGCCTCGACATATACTCCGGGACAGAATGACATATAATAAATAATACGGTGTTGAAAACGCTTCAGTCAAGTTGTTATTCTTAGCAGTGTGCCCTAACTTGTCTCAGGAGTTCAGGTGCGGTAGCTACTATTGAGTGCTAATCTCCTCTGCCTGCCTTCCCTTTTTATCCAAGGGCTGAAGGCCTTTTTACTGTATTAAATAAATCCCTTCGCATTCAGAAAGCCTTTTTCTTTAGGTGACAGGTGATACAAATGTCCAAACTGAAGCTCAAAGTAAGACAAAGGTTGAATTTCATTGGGTTTCCGAAGTTAAATATGAAGAAGCTCCTTGTTTCTACATTATTTGTGTTTTTAGCACTTTTTACTGTCACTGTTTCAGGTCTGAACTTTAGAGTGTCCTGTGACTGCTTGTCCAGTAACACTCATATAAAAGGTATGAGGTCATGTGAGACAGGAAAACAATGAAATGCCATCAAAGTTACACAACTTATCTGAGCTATTACAAAATGTACTGTACTGTTTTACACTTAACATACTTACGTCATATACTGTAAGAAGATTAAATGAAAAAGCAGTACCAGATTTTGATATTATTACAATTAATCACCTTAGTGTTTGACAGCAATTGAGTAGTCAGTAGATCAAATATAATTTACATAAAACAGACAGTATGGTGACTTTTGACCATTGCTGATCAATCGCAAAATCTTTCAAGACAATATGACTATTTAACTTGGATTTCCCCTGCCATTGGTTGACTTCTCCGGTCAAAACTCATAATTCAATCATAACTGGTGGCTGATGTTTCAGGTGACGGGAACTGTAGCTCCACTTAGGCAAGCTCACACTGACACCTTCTTCCACAACTCCCTCCCCCCTCCCCCCCACCTCGCTCCCCTTCCCAACTCATTCCACACCGCCCTCCACTCACATCAACCTGCCTGGAGTCCATAATGGTGCCCAACCTTCCTTCACAGCACCCTCGGGTGAGAGTGATATACAGATAGTAAAAATACAATTCTTTCCCCTTTCTCCACCTTTCTCTCTGACTGTCTCTCTGGTCTGTTATTACTATCAGTGTGGCGATATACCTTTGAGAGGTCTGCGGATGAGATAGGGATATACATGTACACGCACATACCTGTCATCACTGTCAACACATAAAGTTACATGAGCATGTACAGGGCCGTAACCAGGGTTTGAGTTTTAGTGAGGTCCCTTTGCTATGAGACTTGAAATTTTGCTAATCTGCATCCTGTTTCCATTGATAATCCTTGACATGTTGAGTCCACCTGTGGTAAATTCAATTGATTGGACATGATTTGGAAAGGCACACACCTGTCTATATAAGGTCCCACAGTTGACAGTGCATGTCAGAGTAAAAACCAAGCCATGAGGTCGAAGGAATAGTCCATAGAGCTCCGAGACAGAATTGTGTCGAGGTACATATCATCATTGAAGAACCTCAAGAACATAGTGGCCTCCATCATTCTTTAATGGAAGAAGTTTGGAAACACCAAGACTCTTCCTAGAGCTGGCCACCCAGCCAAACTGAGCAATCGGGGGAGAAGGGCCTTGGTCAGGAAGGTGGTCACTCTGACAGAGCTCTGGAGTTCCTCTGTGGTGATGGAAGAACCTTCCAGATGGACAACCATCTCTGCAGCACTCCACCAATCAGGCCTTTATGGCAGAGTGGCCAGATGGAAGCCACTCCTAGTAAGAGGCACATGACAGCCCACTTGGAGTTTGCCAAAAGGCACCTAAAGACTCTCAGACCATGAGAAACAAGATTCTCTGGTTTGATGAAACCAAGTGAACTCTTTGGCCTGAACGCCAAGTGTCAAGTCTGGAGGAAACCTGTCACCATCCCAGTGGCGGTTCTAGCTTGTATGTAGCCCTGGGTGAAAATCCCCATCACTATGCTACAGGCCAAGGTTAAGGGTAGACTTGGCTTTCTCTACTGTTATCAGACCTCTCTATTCCCTATCTGAGATGTCTGCTACATCCCTCCACCTCTACATACAGCACCAGTTCTGCTAAACATATCCAGTTAAAAATCCCAAAAGGCAGCGCATCCTTGGGTCGGTCCTCCTTTCAGTTTGCAGCACCTACTGATTGGAATCAACTACAAAAAACAACTAAACTATCAACTTTTGTCACCATTGCCACATTCAGAAACAACACTTCCAACACATGTAGTGAAACCTGTAAGTGCTTCCTGTGATGACAGTTCATTGTACTGTCCAGAGGCCTTTCTACTCCAAACATGTTCGTCTTCTGGTGTATAGTTCTTCTATATGTCATTCTTCTGCCAGGTTTATCATGTATGTTTAGATCATGAGCTGTTGTCATGTTCTGCTGTCTGCATTTGTCTTTGTAGTTCAGTGTTGTTTTTAACATGATGTTTTAATGTTTCTTGGTATGCTGCTTCATAGTTTAGTGTTGTTTTAAATGTGATGGCTTTAATATTTCTTGGTATGCTGCTTCATAGTTTAGTGTAGTTTTAATATTTCTTAGTATCTTGCTTCATAGTTAAGTGTTGTTTTAATATTTCTTGGTATGCTGCTTCATAGTTTAGTGTTGTGTTTAATGTGATGGTTTTAATATTTCTTGGTATGTTGCTTCATAGTTTAGTGTTGTTTTTAACGTGATGATTTTATTGTTTCTTGGTATGTTGCTTCATAGTTTAGTGTTGTTTTTATTGTGATGGTTTTAATATTTCTTGGTATGTTGCTTCATAGTTTAGTGTTGTTTTTATTGTGATGGTTTTAATGTTTCTTGGTATGTTGCTTCATAGTTTAGTGTTGTTTTTAATGTGATGGTTTTAATATTTCTTGGTATGTTGCTTCATAGTTTAGTGTAGTTTTTAATGTGATGGTTTTAATATTTCTTGGTATGTTGCTTCATAGTTTAGTGTAGTTTTTAATGTGATGTTTTATTGTTTCTTGATAGCTGCTTCATAGTTTATTGGTGTTGTGTGTGCTTGGTTTGTCGCTTGTTAGTACTATTTTGTACACCCTTTCTCTACAGGAGGCCTTTTGATTTAAACCCTACACCCTTTCCCTACAGGAGGCCTTTTGATTTAAACCCTACACCCTTTCCCTACAGGAGGCCTTTTGATTTAAACCCTACACCCTTTCTCTGCAGGAGGCCTTTTGATTTAAACCCTACACCCTTTCCCTACAGGAGGCCTTTTGATTTAATCCCTACACCCCTTGCTTACAGGAGGCCTTTTTACAAAACCCTCTTATCTGAGACATCATAAATGTGTCCAATGGTGGTCCACATCGATATGCTCTATGATGTCTGTGTCAGAACCCTGCCTGCAGCTGTAGGTGGTAATGTTCCACGGGCTCTGATCATTGGCAGGTTTGGCTTCCCTGCTGCAGCCAATCACAGCAGGATACAGCTCATCTCAACATGTTAAACTGTTGTAAGACAAGACAATACAGTACAGCTGGTGCCAAATGTTTAGCAACACAGACCACCATTTATCATCTAGAAAACTATCTTGGTTTTTCATTTTGAGTTTCTCTCTCCCTCTTTCTCTCTCACTCTCTCTCTCTCTCTCTCTCTCTCTCTCTCTCTCTCTCTCTCTCTCTCTCTCTCTCTCACTCTCTCTCTCTCTCCCATTGACATCCATCGATCCAGCAATCTTTCGGTTACTGGCCCAACGCCCTAACCACTAGGCTACCTGCCGCCGCAATGCTTGCTATCAAATGAGAGACTTCCACACAGAGCTAACTGAAAACAGTTGTTTGTGCTTGTCTGGGAACAAAAACATGGCTTGGTATTCTTTGAACCAAGGTTGTATGAATTCAGGGTGTTTTCAGAGACTGAGAAGGCAGGCAGGGAAGTGAAGTGAACAAAGCTTCACTCCAATCAGGCTATTGTATTCATATCCCCTATAAAGATGAGGAAGATTTGGTTTCTGTGTGCTCTTAAGCTTACCTGGACCTTTCCTTCTTCCCCTGACCCCACTGTAAATCGATTTTAACTCTGGAAAAGTGCTATATACACTACCGTTCAAAAGTTTGGGGTCACTTAGAAACGTCCTTGTGTTGAAAGAAAAGCTCATTTTTTGTCCATTTAAAATAACATCAAATTGATCAGAAATACAGTGTAGACATTGTTAATGTTATAAAGGACTATTGTAGCTGGAAACGGCAGATCTTTAATGGAATATCTACATAGACGTACAGAGGACCATTATCAGCAACCATCACTCCTGTGTTCCAATGGCACGTTGTGTTAGCTAATCCATTAGCTAATTTTAAAAGGCTAATTAGAAAACCCTTTTGCAATTATGTTATCACAGCTGAAAACTGTTGTGCTGATTAAAGAAGCAATAAAACTGGGCTTCTTTAGACTAGTTGAGTATCTGGAGCATCAGCATTTGTGGGTTCGATTACAGGCTCATAATGGCCAGAAACAAATAACTTTTTTCTGAAACTCGTCAGTCTATTCTTGTTCTGAGAAATTAAGGCTATTCCATATGAGAAATTGTCAAGAAACTGAAGATCTCGTACAACGCTGTGTACTACTCCCTTCACAGAACAGCGCAAACTGTCTCTAACCAGAATAGAAAGAGGAGTGGGAGGCCCCGGTGCACAACTGAGCAACAGTGAAGAGGCGACTCCGGGATGCTGGCCTTCCTGGCAGAGTTGCAAAGAAAAAGCCATATCTTCCTCTGTCCAGTGTTTGTGTTCTTTTGCCCATCTTAATATTTTATTTTTATTGGCCAGTCTGAGATATGGCTTCTTCTTTGCAACTCTGCCTAGAAGGCCAGCATCACTGTTGATGTTGAGACCCCAAACTATTAATACGAACACATTACATGTTCATCTCTTTCTTGAGTCACCTTTTTTATTGTGCCAAAACACACCTCCAGGCTGGATGTGTAAGGGCTATTTGACCAAGAAGGAGAGTGATGGAGTGCTGCATCAGATGACCTGTCCTCCACAATCACCCGACCTAAACCCAATTGAGATGGTTTGGGATGAGTTGGACCGCAGAGTGAAGGAAAAGCAGCCAACAAGTGCTCAGCATATGTGGGAACTCCTTCAAGACTGTTGGAAAAGCATTCCAGGTGAAGCTGGTTGAGAGAATGCCAAGAGTGTGCAAAGCTGTCATCAAGGCAAAGGGTGACTATTTTAAAGAATCTCAAATATAAAATATATTTTAATTAGTCTTTTTTGGTTACTACATGATTCCATATGTGCTATTTCATAGTTTTGATGTCTTTACTATTATTCTACAATGTAGAAAATAGTAAAAACAAAGAAAAACCCTTGATTGTTTTTTTCCCAAAATTTAAATTTCTTGGTTTAGTTTTTCCAGGTTTCATATTCCCCCCATTCTTTCACCCTTTTTTAATAGAAAAAACACAAAATAAAATGTTCTCTGGTCACAACAACACATATCAGGGGATAACTTTTAGGTCTGGGAAAAATCTAAGAAACTTTAACTCAAATGTTTGAATGTAGTTGCTCTAATTCAGTGAACATGCCCTTCACTGTTGTTTGGTTGGTGGGTTTTCTGTAGTGCAGTAAACACACATGTGGTGTGAGTCATCGGCCATTGGAATGGGTGCAGTAAAAGGCCAGCAACCCTCCGTATTATTCAGAGCCCCATGAAATGACACCATATATACATTCTACAGTCCCTACTGAGTATTACCTACAATACAGAATAGTTCTTGCTCTAAGCCAATATGTACAGTATTCCATATACAGTCATACGCATTGGGGGCATTTATTTAAACTTGGAATATGTTTTAGAACCCATATTTAATGCAAATGTCACATAAATATGAACAAATATGATTAATTGTTTTCCATATATCATGAGTAAGTGCAGGTTATTGACACTTTTCTACTATTACACGAGGCTTTTTGAACATTTCCGAAATACTTTTTTAGTGTTGCTGATGAGACGCTGATCATGTAATGAGTTCACAAATCAAATACCTACTTGTGGTGCCACCTTAGAGTTAACCTTTCTATTTTGTCATTCAAATTTGTTGAGTGTTGAGTTAGATGGCATACTGTAGCGACCTCAATCTTTATTTCAAATAATTGCAGGGACTTTACATCAATTGCTAGCTAGTCAACATTTTGCTAGTTCGCAGGCTCAGCTAAATAAACATCCCCCTAGATACAGCCACGTCTCATAGTCACATCATGAGATTTGTAAATGAAAGAGGAATATAACAATATGAATTGAATGTTTCGTATCTCCCCATTTAGAGTTTCTGGCTCAGCACAGAAATGCCCTTATCCTGATGCTGTGACAAAGGCATTTACTAACAGACCTGCTAACTTTTCTTTGTTGTTACTTTAAGGTTGGAACCAACATGCAGTATCTCCAGCAGGAAGAGAGACAAGAACCATTCATCCTCCAGCTCAGGGACAAGCTACACTATTCACAGCCCTGTGTAATGTTCAATGTAATTGCATTGCAGGACTTTTCAAAACTTAATGTATTTGTATTGTCTTAAAAATGTTAAAATGAAAGGAAATATATGGTTTAAACATGTCTTTAATGTTTATTTGTTTTAGCTGTTAGTGATCATCTCCAACGTCATATGATACAAGGCATTTATGTAGGTGTTATAAAATACCAAAAGTGGTCTGACTTTAAATTAAGTACAGCATCATGCGATATAGAGTCTTTATGGATGTGTTACTGAAGGTGTCTCACTACAGGATACTATATAGTGTCAATAAATAGGTTATTAATATTCTGCTTATTTATGAAGGTTATCTCATGATCTGCAGGGTGTGAGAGGCATTTAAATGGGTTGATGGACCTGCAAAGCTTGTGTTTGTGTGTGTGTGTGTGCCAGAACCAATATGATTTATAGTAGTACAACCTGAGACTACCGCACCAGGTATTCCTCTTCTGTTCCCATGCTGGAGACCAGGGCTTGATTCCAACCTGTTTACAATGGTGCCAGCATTTTGTGGTTGATCTTTCAGCAGGGAAGTGGATGAATGTGGACTGGGCCCAGCACCGCATGATATGAATAGTTTTTGTTCTGTCCGTGTTTGTGTACTACTTGGTTCTAGAAGAAAGCCTCTTTCAATTTCTTTAGGTCGGGGGCTTTCATCAAGCTAAGTGTTTCTTGGTGTAACGTCATCTCCAGGCTACTGCACACACAGCACATAGGCCAAGTTAGGCGGAAGTGTCTAGGAAAGAGATTATATATATGTGACTAACATGACTTCACTGCACAACATGTCACCCTTTATAAAGCATGTATCATATGTGACATAGTGGGTTATGTCGCGTTTGACATTGGTGATTATGTCGCACAGTTATTCACCATTTATGAACCTTTTATAAAGCATAACATGGTTATAGACGCTTTGAAACACATTCATGTACTGCTTATGAAGGCTTTATTAAAGCGGGACCATTATGGACTTATTATAAATGCATGCAGACGCCACACACACAGTTGGCAGTGCTAACCCACGTCATCCATAAAGGTTGGAGTAGTCTCTCTCTCTCTCTCTCTCTCGCTCTCTCGCGCTCTCTCTCTCTCTCTCTCTCTCTCTCAAAGGGCAGGCCCCGCGAAGAGCCCAGGAAGACCCCATCCAGTGGTTGTGGGGAGCCTATGGGGACTCTCGGAGGGAAGGGAGGAAGAGCCACTGTCGCTACACTCCTGAGGGTTCGTGGAAGAGTCCCTGCAGCCATGGGCGCAGGAGTATTGGGAGGACGACGAGATGCTCCTGTCTCCCAACACGTGGGACGAGCCTCCGTGGTGTCAGGACAAGGAGGAGGAGAAGGAAGAAGGCCCACCACTTCGGCTTCCAACGGTGGAGTATCGGCGGACAACCGAGGGATTCTACGATCAGCCCCGGGAGGAACAGGCGAAGTGGTGGAAAGCCTGGATGGCTCTGCCTCCCGAGACCCGGCGGAGCCCGTTTCTTAAGGAGGTGGAGGAAGAGGAGTCCTTCGAACGCCGATTGGAGATGTGGAAAGAGCATCTGGCGCCTCTCTTTCCCGACCAAAAGAGGGTGGAGACACCGGTTCCAAGACAGGAGCTTCCAGTGCCAGTTCCGCACACCAGGGCTCCGATGCCGGTGCTCAGACTGTCCATATATTTAAAATATGGACAGTTCAGGGTTAATTTACCCTCAAGCTTGATAAAAAATGACCATACCAGACACTTTTGGATAACATAATTAAGTAAGTACACCAACAGTAGGCTACACCAACATTAGTTTCCATTCTTACAAAGTGTTGGGTAAATTGCCACAGTAGATTTGCCCTGGTAAATGAGGAAATACTTTATTCCTATTGTACGAAATGCTTAGATAAATTGCCCTTAGTCGGTTCAAAAAGGACTGAGTTGTTGCGATAACAATACCAGCAGTGTTCTGCTCTATCTGGGCTTGCTAACTAGTCAAGTTATTTGTGTATTATCTTGATGCGTATGTTTTGCTAGCTAGCTGCATGCAATTCCTGTCTTGCCACTTTTCCTTCTTGTATTGAGCTGCACCACTGGGGTGGATGGTGTTAATTAGAGGCTAAGTTATTCTATTCTTACTGTAAACAACTTGGCCAAGCCTAAAAACGTTAACAAAATGATTGCACATTAATAAAGGTAGTTGTGAATTCAGAACCAGCACTGCAATTTGAGCAGTGAGGTTAATTTCTACACCCTTGTCTCTGCTTGTTCCAGGTTGAAGGACATCCCACCCTGACACCCTACAGATGTAAATAACCTGTTGTGAAGCTCCCAGCCACCAGGATAATCACCATATTGCAGGATATTATTCAGGAGTGTACAACATCACAATGTTAGACAGAAATAGATTCACACATGTTATTGTTTATCAATCAGATTTGTCAGGACATTGTAACTTATGCTCTTTCTAAAAGATGTGATTTCTGTCCCGGGGGATTGCACTGTGTACAAGTCTTCAATTTAGACCACAATTAGTTGAATTAGGTGTTAGTGAAGGGCTGGAAGAGAAATCGGTAAACTCCAGTCCTGTGTATAAAAACACCTGTGGCTGTCATGACTGGTTGTCCCTCACTTGGGAATAACTTATTTTGTACAAAGGACAAAATGTTTTATGGACTCAAATGCTATATTACAATGCTGTTTTCATTTCATTTAATATATATTCCTGTTTGATATGTACTGTATTTTTATAATTATATTGGACATGTTGTTATCATTTATCCAATGCTTTTAGCCTACATTAGGATGAAGTAGCCTTCTAATGTAGTGATATTGCATCATATAACCTTTCAATATTAGTTATCAACTCATTTAAAACCATGTTATCTTGAACATCGTTGTCATTAAATAATATGCGCAGGTGGGATAGTTGTATAAATTAATCACAACGCCAAGCCTACTCAGTAGATGAAAACAGCATCTCTAATGCAATATTAGCTTCACAGTGAAACACCACTATTCTGGCTATTAATCATTCTGTATGATATCATGCATGCAAGCTTACCTGTCATGTCCACAATGACGGAGCAGCAGACCAAGCAACATGCGAGAAGAGGACCCTATACCGTAGGATAATTATTCTGGTCGGTGTCAACTTCAATCATTCAGGTACTAAGGAGATCGATTATGTTACTTGTTTACTTATTATTCATGTCAGATATTTCCATTTTGAGATAGTTGTTCACTGAATTGCTAGCACTAGTTGCTCACGCTCCTACAGTGGCTACAATGTGGCTAAAAACATCTCACGCTCGGTGGAATGTGAATGCGTTATCACATGATGCTGCCTCGAATCCCGTCCCAAATGACAGTAACCTACGAGAAAAGTGCTATGTTTTTTGTCTAACCTCAAAGCAAATTGAGTCATTTGCAGATTTTAACTTTAAATGGCCAACTGATCGAAAGGGTATCGTCTTATTAGTACCTAGGCATCTGGTCAGATTAAAATCTGAATTTTAAAGAGCACATTGAAAACCTGACAAAGAAACTGAAGTTGACTTTTTTTTTTGTCAGCAGGGATCTTGTACAAGGGACATTTTTATCTGTGTTGGATTATGGTGACACTGCTTACAGTACATTATTTACAGAGCTTCTGCAAGTACCTTTAAGGTGCTGGACGTGGTGTATCACGTATTGCTTAGGTTCATAAGGTTCATCTCTCCTATCAAAATTAAGAGAACCAATACTACATTTACTCAGTATACATTAACCCCCCAAAAATAAAACATTTAGAGTACTGATTATTTTATTGTAAAAGATAATAAAAACAAATATGAATTCTACTGTATTAGAGAATTAAACATAAAAAAGTGTGCAGTGAATTCTAGTACTTTACTGCAAATTGAGAAATTATGTGTCTAAACTCAACAAAAAGAAGAAGAAAACTGTATTATGAAGCAAATATGAATTAATTAGACGTCTTTGAAATTATGGGCAGAAAGACATATTCAACTTCCTCTTTCATCGAATCAGATGGCTATTCATCACAAAACCATTTGATGTTGGCAATTATTTTATTGGAAAACTTAGGAAGGAAATGCCAACAACAAACAGTGAACCATCGTATTCATGCATAAAAAAACAAATAATGAAAGAAAAATATTGCAAGTTTGAATTTTGTATAGTTAGTGTGGGAGAGGTTGAAAAACTATTGTTATCGATGAATAATGACAAACCTCCTGGCATTGACAACTTAGATGGAAAGCTACTGAGGATGGTAGCTGACATTTTGTTAGGACTTCAGGCTGCGTTCTGCAGTGAGAGGATAAACACCTTTAACCTGGCCCTCTCCAGGCAGTTCTTGCAAGCGCCATAGGCTGCTGTGCTGCAAGGGTGGCCCTCTTACAAGCAACATGTGCTAGTTGGGACATTCAAGTTATGGCATGAGTGGGACAATCTTTTGAAGAGAACATTTTAGTCCAGTGTTGTCCAACCCTTTTTCCTGTTGGACTACCACTCTATTAGCTCTTCTTTAATGTTGTACATCTTATTGATTTTCATGTATTTCAGGGGTTGGACCAGCTGACGGCCTGGCAGTCTGATGAGTGGGGGCCTTAGCCAGCTGGCAGCAATCACACGGACTATACCAGTGTCTTCCGTTAATTGGGAGAGGAACTTCTCTGCAATGAAACGAGTAAGAACATTTAAATGTTAAAGTAGATCCTCTGTCCCTCTCCCTTCTCTTATTATTACAGTCGTATGCAAAAGGTTTGGGCACCCCTGACAATTTCCATGATTTCCATTTATAAATAATTGGGTGTTTGGATCAGCAATTTCATTTTGATCTATCAAATAACTGATGGACACAGTAATATTTCAGTAGTGAAATGAGGTTTATTGGATTAACAGAAAATGTGCAACATGCATCAAAACGAAATTAGACAGGTGCATAAATTTGGGCACCCCAACAGAAAAATCACATCAATATTTAGTAGAGCCTCCTTTTGCTAAAATAACAGCCTCTAGACACTTCCTATAGCCTCTAATGAGTGTCTGGATTCTGGATGAAGGTATTTTGGACCATTCCTCCTTACAAAACATCTCCAGTTCAGTTAGGTTTGATGGTTGCCGAGCATGGACAGCCCGCTTCAAATCATCCCACAGATTCTCAATGATATTCAGGTCTGGGGACTGGGATGGCCATTCCAGAACATTGTACTTGTTCCTCTGCATAAATTCCCGGGTAGATTTTGAGCAGTGTTTTGGGTCGTTGTCTTGTTGAAATATCCAGCACCGGCGTAACTTCAACTTTGTGACTGATTCTTCAACATTATTCCCAAGAATCTGCTGATATTGAGTGGAATCCATGCGACCCTCAACTTTAACAAGATTCCCAGGACCGGCACTGGCCACACAGCCCCACAGCATGATGGAACCCACACCAAATTGTACTGTGGGTAGCAAATGTTTTTCTTGGAACGCTGTGTTCTTTTGCCGCCATGCATAACGCCCCTTGTTATGACCAAATAACTTAATCTTTGTTTCATCAGTCCACAGCATCTTATTCCAAAATGAAGCTGGCTTGTCCAAATGTGCGTTTGTGGAGTGTGTGCAAAACGCTTCTTCCGCATCACTCTCCCGTACAGCTTCTCCTTGTGCAAAGTGCGCTGAATTGTTGAACGATGCACAGTGACACCATCTGCAGCAAGATGATGTTGTAGGTCTTTGGAGGTGGTCTGTGGGCTGTTTTTGGCCGTTCTCACCATCCTTCGCCTTTGCCTCTCCGATATTTTACTTGGCCTGCCACTTCTGGCCTTAACAAGAACTGTGCCTGTGGTCTTCCATTTCCTCACTATGTTCCTCACAGTGGACACTGACAGCTTACATCTCTGCGATAGCTTTTTGTAGCCTTCCCCTAAACCATAATGTTGAACAATCTTTGTTTTCAGGTCATTTGAGAGTTGTTTTGAGGCCACCATGTTGCCACTCTTCAGAGGAGAGTCAAATAGAAACAACAACTTGCAATTGGCCACCTTAAATACCTTTTTCTCATGATTGGATGCACTTGTCTATGAAGTTCAAGGCTTAATGAGCTCACCAAACCAATTGTGTGTTCCAATTAATTAGTGCTAAGTAGTTACAGGTATTCAAATCAACAGAATGACAAGGGTGCCCACATTTTTGCATAGCCTATTTTTCAAATCTGATTTAATTTCATGCAACTTAATATTGCTACTCAAAAAATATTTGTCTGGACAATACCCCAGTACTCAGCTTTTATTAGAAAATGAATGGCATGCCACTGTGATAATTTTCTGTGACGACAGAGTAAATTATTATGCAGCTTCAGAGGGGTGTCCAAACCTTTGCATACGACTGTATTTCTGTTATTGCAGGTCAAAACAGACTTGAGGAACAGACTGCAGGCAGAGCATCTAGCCGCCTGCATGCGGCTCTCCATCAACAAATAATAATAATAATATATTTTATTTGTAATGCACTTTACATTTGGATCAAATCTCAAAGTGCTACAGTTAAGATCATAAAAGCATGGTAAAGAAAAATCAATAT
The DNA here is from genome assembly GCA_023634145.1 of Thymallus thymallus. Classification (NCBI taxonomy): domain Eukaryota; kingdom Metazoa; phylum Chordata; class Actinopteri; order Salmoniformes; family Salmonidae; genus Thymallus; species Thymallus thymallus. Next base: position 31,320,312 of record CM042389.1, on the reverse strand, counting down.
AAAATACAAATAGACATATTAGTTAAAAGTCATAAGTTCTCCTAAAAATATATGTTTTTAGTCCCTTTTTAATAGTCTTAATAGTTTGTGGTGACCTCTGATGCTCGGGGAGGGCCTACCAGATACGAGGAGCAGCAGAACAGAAAGCCCGATCACCCATGGTGCTGAGCTTAGTCTTGGGGAGAAGGAGGCGGTTTGAGTTTGTTGAACGGAGAGATCGAGTTGTAGTTAGAGGAGTGAGAAGTTCTTTCAGATAGGGGGGGGCATTTCCATAGATGCACTGGTGGGTAAGAAAGGCGACCTTATATTCATCCTGGCAGAAACAGGAAGCCAGTGAAAAAATGAAGAATGGGTGTGAAGTGGTTGTATTTTCGCACTCTCATCAAAATCCTTGCAGCACTATTCTGAACATACTTTTGTTAGGGATCCCGATGAGAAGTGCATTACAGTAGTCCAGTCTGGAGGAGATAAAGGCGTGGACCAGTATTTCAGCATCTGCTAACAGAGTTTTGCAATATTTCTGAGATGGTAGAATTAAATCTTGCAGAGGTCAACAACCCCCCCATCAAGGAGCTGCAGCAAACAACCTTATATTGCATCCTGTATACTGTAGACATTTTACCAATACGTTATCGAGCTCATTTCTGGTGGTGAAAATGATATTTTAGATGGTTTATTAGAGTTTTTTCCTTTTAAAAAGTCACCAGAACCAAGCTTTTCAGTACTTATACATATTTTGTTTTGGGTGGGAGGACCCCGGAAACCCCTAGAAAAGGGGACAACCCCCGTACCCCCGCTAACTTTTCCCCCACAGCTAACACATTTTCCAGAAGAAACACTGATGGATCCTGTAGCATTCTTAGACTCCACAACTCTGAAGCAAATATCAGCAGACAAAAAAATATAATTAAAAACAGACATCACCCAAGAAGAAATATTAGATACTGTTAAAACAGTCACACAGAGAAAATGAATGGATGGCTTTTCCATACAATTCTATTCAAACTTTTTGGGTCAAAGTAGCCCCCCTATTTAAACAAATGACAACACACATGTCACTTAATTCAGTACTTCATGGTTCCGTGTATCAAACATTTATTTCAATTATATTAAAACCAGGAAAATCTGGAGAGTCCCCTGCTGATCATAGACCCATAAATGTAATAAATTGTGACAATAAAATAATAACAAGGCCTATAAGCAATAGAATGGGAAAAGTCTTACCAGATTTTATACATATCAATCAAGCAGGGTTAATTAAATATAGACACTTACAAACAAATCAATAAATGGCTGTTAATGTCGTCTCAAATGACCTTTCTATTCAAAACTTTGGAAACGTTCAACTTTCCAGCTGAAATAATACATTTAATAAAAATATTGTATTAATGTCCTAAAGCAAACATATACATGAATAATACATAATCTAATGAAATTGCTTTAGAAAAGAGGCACAAGACAGGGATGTCCCCTGTCCCCCCTCCTGTTTGCACTGGCTTTTGAACCACTTGCAGAAAAAAGTAGACAGGACTCAAATGTAACAGGTAAATATGAAAATAAACTAAAATTATTTGCAGATGATCTCACATGATATCCCTAACCAATATTAAAAACGAAATTCCGCCTTAGCTAAAAAATATTTTCAGAATACTAAAAAATATATAAAAATTTTTACAATGGCAATAGGAAAAATAAAAATAATAACTCACGATCTATGGCAATCCTTTAAGTGAACCACAAAAAATCTGAAATACTTAGGATGCTTAATAAGTGACAACAAACAACAAATGTATAAAGATAACTTTATGCCATTATTCAACAATATGAAAGGAGATTGATTGAATTATGATTGAATTATCTTCCCATTAAGATAGAATAATTCTCTTTAGAATGGCATGGCTGCCAAAGTTTTTGTATTTATTTTTGGTAATACTAATTACCCCACCGAAGACATTCTTTGAAAAAGTATACTAGGCAATAACAGACTTTATATGTTCAAATACAATTCATAGAATTAAAAGAAGTTTTACATATTCCCATGTCTGAGGGTGGTTTTAACCTTCCACACTTGAAATTGTATCACATATTGCAGACGCACATGCTCATCCCCAGAATTTTGACAAGTCTATTTTCAAGGGATAAAGCTAAGAACATTAACAACTTAAGAACACTATAGCGATATGGAAGAAAATGAAACTTATTTTACAAGAACCGATATCACTCCCTAGAAACACAACCTTATGAAACAATCCTTGGATAGATTTTCAGAATTCATCAATAGAAACCGTAAAGGTCTTGGTAACAGGGAATACATTTATTTCCATAACAGAATTTCAAAATAATTTTGGAATAATTTAATTTTGCTACTTCTGACAGTTGAAGTCAGAAGTAGCAAGTAAGCAAGCGTACCAGTATTTCTTAAGTTAGCTTGCGTGGGGCTGGCTATCTTATGATGAATGGATGTAACGTTACTTTAGCTAGCTCAACCAATCTCTTGTAAAATATTTCAGGCACCCAGATTAGTTAGCTAGATTTTACTAACCAACTTTGTGAAACCGTCAGAAGTCATTCAGTGTGGTCTTCTGTTCTTGCTGTGGCAGTAAATTAGCTCATTCACGAGTTTCATCCCACTAAATTTGCCGCTGGGTCGCACTTTGTCAAAGCTCGTGAACAGCAGCTCAGCACAGATCGCGACGCACCAATCAGCACACAGTACTCACTGTTGTCAGGCAGCATTTACAGTTACATGTTAGCGTGACCGATCAGGAAAGGGGAAGATTTTTTGTGAGGACCTACAATTTTAAATTTGACAGTTAGGAATGCATCTGTAAGCTACAATGATGCAAAGATATTTACTGGTACAGTCTACAAATAAAACCCCCTTCATGTGTTAAGTGCACACAGTTCTTTCGCTCAACTCCCATCAACAATCCTACACCACAGGCGAAAATAAAGTAGGCTACAAAAGTTGGCTATAGTAGTCCTGTCCAACTTGTATCTTAAATAAAGTATGTGCATGTTATGGCAAATACTAGATCTAGACATAGAGAGACAAACAAACAGCAAAACGACGTGATAATGGACCAATTAGCTGACAACTCGACTAAAGTGAGTTTAGCAACACTAACAGAAATCCGCACTGGCAATGAGAAACTGTCTGAGCAGATTAAGAAAATATCAGATGATGTCCAAGAAATCTAAACTGATATGACTGAACTGGGGAAATGCGTGGCGAAGGCCGAAACCGGGTTAACCCTAGAAGAAATCCCACGCCAAAAGCTCCAGAAAACCATTGATGAACAAAAAGACATTATTACGGAGTTACTGAATTAATAAACGGGATGAAGGACTTCAGTCGCCGTTCAAATCTTTGTTTTCATACATTTCCCCGAAAGCTGTGGAACAACCGGAATGGAAGAATAGAAAAGGTAATACAACAACTACTGGGCCAGGAGAACTTCACACGGTCTCCCACATCAAGCAGGCAGCTCGAGAGGGGACACCAGCAGGCAGCCCGAGAGGGGACACCAGCAGGCAGCCCGAGAGGGGACACCATCACAAAGTTACTTAACTATAGGGACAAAGATAAAGTTTTACATCTGGCCATCCAAGACAAAATGTTGCGAGTTGGACCTTTGATGTATGAGGACCATCGGATCTACATCAACACCGACATGAGCAGAGACCTCTACATGAAATGCAGAGAATTCGACCCCATGAAGAAAAAATTATGGGAAAAACATATCCCGTTCTCTTTGGTGTACCCCGCACAACTACAGGTCAAATGTAAGGAAAGAGACATCAGCTTCCTGATTCCTGGAAAACCCTGACATGGAAAATGGTGGAAATGGCAATGAATGAAATGTATAGACTACAGGACAGCCTCTCAACAGACCACGTAAGACAGGTGGGGTACTAGACTATTGAACTGTTTAGGTTACTGAAATTAGGTAAACAATGGACTATTACACCCCACCACATCAAAGACACAAAAGAAAGGTATGTGTTGTTAATGCCTTCACTCACACGCCTATTAAAAAGACAATCACAGCAGCACTCAAGTGATCTGTCTAAATTAATAACACTTTAATGACTATGATATTTTTTAGATCAACTGTAATATTGCAGATAGAGTGTGGCTTCCACCAATGTAATTGTCTGCATAATTTCCAATCCCCCATATATATTTTTGGAGATATATACAGTACCAGTCAATTTTTTTTTACATTTGTGTTATTTCATAGCTGATGTCTTCACTATTATTCTACAATGTAGAAAATAGTAAAAATAAAGAAAAACCCTTGAAGATGTGTGCACATTTTTTGACTGGTACTGTATATTGAAGTCGGAAAATGTACATACACCTTAGCCAAATACATTTAAAATCAGTTTTTCCCAATTCCTGACATTTAATCCTAGTAAAAATTCCCTTTTTTAGGTCAGTTAGGATCACCACTTTATTTTAAGAATGTAAAATGTCAGAATAATAGTAGAGAGAATGATTTATTTAAGCTTTTATTTCTTTCATCACATTCGGAGTGGGTCAGAAGTTTACATACACTCAATTAGTATTTGGTAGCATTGCCTTTAAATAGTTTAACTTGGGTCAAATGTTTCGGGTAGCCTTCCACAAGCTTCCCACAATAAGTACATTTTGGCCCATTCCTCCTGACAGAACTGGTGTAACTGAGTCAGGTTTCTAGGCTTCCTTGCTCGCACACGCTTTTTCAGTTCTGCCCACAGATTTTCTATAGGATTGAGGTCAGGATTTTGTGATGGCCACTCCAATACCTTGACTTTGTTCTCCATAAGCCATTTTGCCAGAACTTTGGAAGTATGCTTGGGGTCATTGTCCATTTGGAAGACACATTTGCGACCAAGCTTTATCTTCCTGACTGATGTCTTGAGATGGTTGCTTCAATATGTCCACATAATTTTCCTTCCTCGTGATGCCATTTATTTTGTGAAGTGCACCAGTCCCTCCTGCAGCAAAGCACCCCCACAACATGATGCCACCCCCATGCTTCATGGTTGGGATGGTGTTCTTCAGCTTGCAGGCCTCCCCCTTTTTCCTCCAAACATAACGATGGTCATTATGGCCAAATAGTTATATTTTTGTTTTTTCAGACCAGAGGACATATCTCCAAAAAGTACAATCTTTGTCCACATTTGCAGTTGCAAACCGTAGTCTGGCTTTTTTATGACGGTTTTGGAGCATTGGATTCTTCCTTGCTGAGCGGCCTTTCAGGTTATGTCGATATAGGACTCGTTTTACTGTGGATATAGATACTTTTGTACCTGTTTCCTCCAGCATCTTCACAAGGTTCTTGGGATTGATTTGCACTTTTTGCACCAAAGTACATTCATCTCTAGGAGGCAGAACGCTTCTCCTTCCTGAGCGTCTCCTTCCTGAGCGGTATGACGGCTGCGTGGTCCCATGGTGTTTATACTTGCGTACTTTTGTTTGTACAGATGAATGTGGTACCTTCAGGCATTTGGAAATTGCTCAGAAGTATGAACCAGACTTGTGGAGGTCTACAATTTTTTTGAGGTCTTGGCTGATTACTTTAGATTTTCCCATGATGTCGAGCAAAGAGGCACTGAATTTGAAGCTAGGGCTTGAAATACATCCACAGGTACACCTCCAATTGACTCAAATTATGTCAATTAGCCTATCAGAATTTTCTAAAGCTATGACATCATTTTCTGAAATGTTCCAAGCTGTTTAAAGGCACAGTCAACTTAGTGTATGTAAACTTCTGACCAACTGGAATTGTGATATAGTGAATTATAAGTGAAATAATCTCTCTGTAAACAACTGTTTTTAGGACCAAACTGAAAAAAACAACTTGTGTAGAAAGTAAACATCTGCACCTCGATATTGTCAACTGTGCTTATGTCTGCATAATGAGGAAGTACTGTGCTTATGTCTGCATAACGAGGAAGTACTGTGCTTATGTCTGCATAACGAGGAAGTACTGTGCTTATGTCTGCATAACGTGGAAGTACTGTGCTTATGTCTGCATAACGAGCAAGTACTGTGCTTATGTCTGCATAACGAGGAAGAACTGTGCTTATGTCTGCATAACGAGGAAGTACTGTGTTTATGTCTGCATAACGAGGAAGTACTGTGCTTATGTCTGCATAACGTGGAAGTACTGTGCTTATGTCTGCATAACGAGCAAGTACTGTGCTTATGTCTGCATAACGAGGAAGAACTGTGCTTATGTCTGCATAACGAGGAAGTACTGTGTTTATGTCTGCATAACGAGGAAGTACTGTGCTTATGTCTGCATAACAAGGAAGTAGGAAACAACTTCGGACTATTTCTGGCCTAGCGAACGGAATACACCTCCGGCATAATTAGAAAGAGGAGATTCTCATGTTTACTTGAAAAAATCTAAATATACACATTGAGAGATATTTGGCGAAATATACCACCAGCATGCCTCTCCATAGGAAAACAATGGGGGGAGCTCAGCGTTGCAAGGGCAAAAAGTATTTTGGGGCAACGGAATACACTGCCCAGCCTTACATAGTTAGAAAGAGGAGATTCTTATGATTAAAATGGTGCCTGACTTTAAAAAATAAAAATATACACATTGCGAGATATTTGGTGAAATAGACAGTCATGTGAAAAAGTAAGTACACCCCCTGGAAAGTTCACTTTTTTATTTTTTTATTTTACATATTTGGGCAGATGGATATGTAATCTTTACTTCAACACTATTGACAGATAAAGGTTACCCAATTTAACAAATCACACAAAAAATGTTATGCAATTAAAATAAACAAAAATGCCTTTTCCTTTTGGGGAAAAAGTTAGTACACCCCTACCTTTACGTCACATAAAATGGCTAAAATTAGAATTAGGTACCAAAACAAGTGCAAATGATTAGAAAACATTAGAGAGAAACTAAGGAGGGTCCAGCCTTCCATAAAGAAAAGAAAATTGGTCTGGTTTGGTCTTAACCATATGGGTGTGTGGTAACACATCATTCAAAGATCAAAATACCTACCCAAGGCGCTCAGAAGAAAGATTATTGAAGCCCATGAATCTGGGAGGGGTTACAAATCAGTTTTTCCAAGCAATTCGAAGTACATCATTCCATTTCCAAGCAATTTGAAGTACATTATTCCACTGTCCAACGAAAATTCCAGACCAGTGGCAAACTACTTAGGACAGGTCGTCCCAAAAAGTCAGCCAAAGAGCTAACTGAAAGATGCTCATAGAAGTCTCTAAGAACCCCAGGGTAACATCAAGGGATCTACAGGCCTCTCTTGCCACAATCAATGTCGAAGTGCATGGGTACACTGTCAGAAAGAGACTGCACAAACTTGGCCTACATGGGAGGTCAGGAAGGAAGAAGCCTCTGCTCTCAAAAAAGAATATCAAGACACAACTGACTTTTGCCAGACAACACCTGGGTAAAGTCAGTTGTCTTGATATTCTTTTTTGAGAACAGAGGCTTCTTCCTTCCTGACCTCCCATGTAGGCCAAGTTGTTTTAAAATAACAAATTATTCATTTGGCGCCGTTACCAGTCAATCATCTCAGTCTAGTGAGCATGAATGCACTGGCAGCAGAGAGGAGAGAGAGTAGAGAGAGCAGCCCATTGAGCCCAGCGATACCAACTCAGCTGTTAGTCAAGGTTTTGCAGTAAGACAGAAGACAATAGGGATAAGATAAGCAATGTTTGGGTTGGGCTAGCTGGCTATTTAACTATATCAGGTGCCTTTTGTTGAAACAAGCGCCCGTCAATGTCACTTTTCGTGAACCGACCAATCACAGCCTGGATGGCGCGGCACATAAAGAAATGGTTGACATGCTACAGCAAACTTTCGAAATGTTGAACACATTGTTATGCATGAATGGTTATGATTATTGACAAGTTAGTACTTATTAACAAATTAGAGACTAACCAAACATTTTTCTTGCACAAGGATTTAATGACGGAACAAAATCTACAAAAATTATAAATGTTGGTTGTGTATTTCATAAACTGCTGTATTGTCCAATTGGAATTAATATTATACTAGTGTTATATAGTATACTATTATATGAAAATATATGAATATACTATTATATTAACATTATACTTTTTATTTCATGTTATAACATTACAAATGTATACTAATTACTCATCCAGGTTGAGGACAGATGTAGATTGAGCCAGAGCCAGGATGCCACTGCCACCCCAATTTGTTTTATTATTTTAAGAGGCTAAAGTCAGGGGACCTAAATATGTTTTTTAGTTTCCACCCCAAACAAAAGTGTGAAAAGTTTATGGTGCAGAAGGTTTGCTTTTGTAAAGATGGGACCAACAGGAAGTGGCTATCATGCAGTGAAGAGAACCATGCTTTATTCTGCTTCATTTGTATGGCATTTGCAAAGCCCACAGAGAACAGCCCTTTCATGAATGGAATGGCAGACTGGAAGCATATCCATCAGAGAGTGGAAGAGCATGAGAAGAGCATTATGCATAGAGGTTATGCTGAGGCCTACTTTCTAAGGTCCTCCAAAGGTAACGTTGAGAGCCTGTTCATCGGCAGTCAGATGTCTGTCATAGAGAGCAAGTGTGCAGAAGAAGGCAAGTGCTAGAGCTCATTATAGATGTTGTTAAAGTCATAGGTAAGAGGGGTCTGAGCTACAGAGGCATGCAGTCTGAAGCAGCTTATACACTAGAAGACAGCAGCGTTGACCATGGCAACTTTTTAGAAATGATCATTCTTCTGGGAAAGTATGACCTGTGTATGAAAGAGCATCTCACTGCCTGCATAGAGAAAAGCAAAAAACTGCATGAGTCTGGGTCAAGAGGGGGCAGAGGCTCTCTAATCACTCTATTATCAAAGACTACCATCAATAACACCATCCAACACACAATGCAGGCCACCATAGCAAGTGAAATCCAGGAAGCTGGTATGTTTTCAGTCCAATGCTCTGTCGTAGTCAGATATGTGACGAACGTCATCCAAGAGAGGCTTGTGGCCTGCCTGGAGAGATGGCACAAGATGAGACTTTTACTGGGGCAGAGAGTGCATACAGGATTGGTGTCCATAATCAAATTCTGGATTCAGTTATAGATAGCATCCAATTTACAGAGTGAGTTCATGAGTCTGGCAGAACAGTGGACTAGGGTAAAACAATCGGGATTTGAAGAATACGCAACCAGGACTATGGTGGATCATGGACCTGAAGGAAATGAAGACGAGGTAGAGATGGTGAACAAGAGCTGTTCATCTTGCAAGGACTGTCCAGTGTGTTGCTACCGTATTCTTAGTCAGTACAACCTATTGACCGACGCATACCACATCCTGGGCCTTGCTTACAAGTTCCTACTTACCCTGTCAGTAACCCAGGTAGCTTGCGAGCGAAACTTCTCTACTCTGAAAATCATCAAGAGTAGGTTCAGGAGCACTCTATCTCAACAGCACCTGAGTAGGTTCAGGAGCACTCTATCTCAACAGCACCTGAGTAGGTTCAGGAGCACTCTATCTCAACAGCACCTGAGTAGGTTCAGGAGCACTCTATCTCAACAGCACCTGAGTAGGTTCAGGAGCACTCTATCTCAACAGCACCTGAGTAGGTTCAGGAGCACTCTATCTCAACAGCACCTGAGTAGGTTCAGGAGCACTCTATCTCAACAGCACCTGAGTAGGTTCAGGAACACTCTATCTCAACAGCACCTGAGTAGGTTCAGGAACACTCTATCTCAACAGCACCTGAGTAGGTTCAGGAGCACTCTATCTCAACAGCACCTGAAGCCATATTTGAGGCAATCCAGGGTTTAAACAAGAAATGTAACAAAGAAGCTAAACTACAGAGTTTAATGCATTAAGGATATCACCACTGATGTGAAACAGTTGAAAACGGACTAAAGAAAATGAGGAGCTGCGCACAGCCAGTGCTGAACAGGACCAATACAAGCACCAATGGGGGCTGAGACTGAACGAGCTACTTGAAACTGACGGTGAGAATAGCAGAGGGATTGTGATTGACATTATTGGGAAGTTTGTTCCATATTCCATAGCTACCCTGAACATCGCGGTAGATGTTGTACATCGTCTCGGAGACAAGAGAGAGGAGAAGAACAGACATCATGATGTTTGCGTTGAGGAACGTGAGAGATGAGGTGTGGAGAGCTGCGAAGCTGGCGCTGATCTGCAGAGAGAAAGACATTCACTTGGCAGAAGATTTGAGCAAGCGCAACAGGGATGCCCGTGCGAAGCTGTGGCCACAAGTCGAGGAGGCAAGACGCATGGGAAGTAAAGCCTTCTTTCGCGAGGGTTTTGCTGTCATTGGTGGCTGCAGGGTGGAGCTACGTGGCTGACTGATTGATGCCTTACGAGTTGGCTTATGCTGTAGTAGGCTAATGAAGCCATATACCTTTTCAACTGGTGAGTTTATTCATGCAATCGTTTATCTGAACACCACATATAGGTGATTTTGCACCGTTTGTAGTGGCCATTTTTGGATGTGAACATTAACCAACGTAAACACACTAAATGTGGTTGTTGTTTGTCACTAAGATATCAGTCAGTTTTTCTTCATTTCATTTTGTTTCAAGATCGATATTATGTAAGTAAATCTCAATTTATTTTTCATATGGCTTGATTAGCCTTCAGAGATGTATTTATTTTAAGTTTGAGAGTGAAGAGAGTCAAATGAAGATGTAAACTATCAATATAATATGTGTTTTTACACAATCTATCAATATATTTTCCTTTGTATGGTCGGTACTGTTCGTCAAGTACATTTTTGAAGGGCTTATGCTGCTTTTCTGTTGTTCAGGGTCCCTGCTTATTCTAGACAACTCTTTTTCCTCAAAAACTCTTCTCTTCAACATTTCTCTTTCCTTTTTATCCTTGAACACTAACAATTTAAAACGCAAGGGTATTTTTAGTATTTGTAGTTAATTAAAGTACAATTGTTTTTTATTTCAAGAGACACATTCCTCAGATGCTAACTTAAAATGTTGGACTTGGACGTGACAAGATCATTTTTAGCCACGGCTCATCTCATTCTGCTGGTGTGGCAATATCTTTCAGACGTTTTCCAGGTACAGTTTTAGAAGACAGGTGTGATGAGGGTCACTGGATAAGGTCACGTTACATATTGATAAATATTTATGGTTATTACATACGGTCAAAAAACTATCTTCTTCTAACATCTATTTGTAAAGTGTTAATTGAGTTGAAAAACAAATATTCAACAGATAACATTATTGTTGGAGGTGATTATAATGTTGCTCCTGATGGGTATCCCACCAGGCATTCAGCCCATTGTTTTAAAAACTTTGTGATATTTGGCATTTTCAGAATCTAACTTTAAATTCAGAGCTCGATGTCTTGCCATCGCTTGTGGTAAAATGCTAGCTCAGAAAATATTCTCCAAGCAGATGGATATTATTTTTGATATTAACAGGCTGAGCAATAAACTTGATTAAAATGAAGAGCTTGCTAAATGCCAATATGAACTGGACGACATATACAACGATAAGGCACAGGGTGGGCCAAATGGAGTGAGAAAGGTAAAAAAACACATCTTATTTCTTTAATTTGGTGAAGAGTAGGCAGACCAGGATTAGTATTTAATCCATTTATGTAAATGACACTAGATCCAATGAATTTGAATTGTTCACTGTATCAATCTCATCTTTCGGAAGGTGACTTGGATTCCTTTTTTGATTCAGTTAATAACTTTGTTAAGCCTATAGAAGAATGATATATGATATAAGTGAGGGTAATAATAGTTTACTTAATAGACATACTGGTTAAATGAACAGGTAAGTGAATATTTTGCATGGTTAAATTAACTGTACAGGTAAATGACAGGGAGAGATACTTAAATAGCTAAATGTGTGTCTGATATAATTTAGGGTAATAATAGTAATTCCCTTAAAATACAGTCCTTAGTGCGCAGGGTTTAATTACAGATAAATGCACTTATTGCACATTTGATATACAAAAAACATTGAAAAAAGATACAACTGACAGGATACTAATATGCATTTCTGATGACTTACAATGACTTACAATATTGCACGTAAACAATAACAGCAATGGCCGCCGTGAATTCCCTCGGCAAATAGTAGGGTCTCGGCTAACAGCTCAATGTCGGGGCTACAAAACTGTTTCTTAAGAGTAAAATGGCTCGGATTACACCATCTGTTGTTAACTAATAAAGCCAGCCGCCCTCCCTTACTCTTACCGGAAGAAACGCGATCCCTGTTCGCTCTGATGGTCGGGAAACCGCCGATAGTGACGTCCTCTGGGGATGTTATCATTCAGCCATGTTTCAGTAAAACACAATAGGCTCGCTTCCCGGTAGTCTCTTTGTCCATGAACCAGACCCTGAAGCTTGTCCATCTTGTTATGCAGCGATCTCACGTTGCCCATAATGACAGACGGTATAGCCGGCTTGTACTTCCTCAGCTTTGTCTTACACTTCAATCCCGCCCTGCGTCTACGCCGTCACCTTTTCAACTCATCCGGAATATCGAACTTTTCCCTGGGGTGCAGCAGCGCTGCGTGTGCTAAATCCAGGAGCTGGGCTCGGTGGTAAATAATTCAGGACTCTTGTGTACGTTCGGCGCTCAGTAAAATAAAATTTGGGGCTGTCGCTGGGCAATACGGACTTTCAGCTCCCTCCAAAGATTTTCTATTGGGTTCAGGTCTGGAGACTGGCTAGGCCACTCCAGGACCTTGAGATGCTTCTTATGGAGCCACTCCTTAGTTGCCCTGGCTGTGTGTTTCGGGTCGTTGTCATGCTGGAAGACCCAGCCACGACCCATCTTCAATGCTCTTACTGAGGCCAAGATTGGCCTTGTTACTTGTTGGCCAAGATCTCGCGATACATGGCCCCATCCATCCTCCCCTCAATACGGTGCAGTCGTCCTGTCCCCTTTGCAGAAAAGCATCCCCAAAGAATGATGTTTCCACCTCCATGCTTCACGGTTGGGATGGTCTTCTTGGGGTTGTACTCATCCTTCTTCTTCCTCTAAACACGGCGAGTGGAGTTTAGACCAAAAAGCTCTATTTTTGTCTCATCAGACCACATGACCTTCTCCCATTCCTCCTCTGGATCATCCAGATGGTCATTGGCAAACTTCAGACGGGCCTGGACATGCGCTGGCTTGAGCAGGGGGACCTTGCGTGCGCTGCAGGATTTTAATCCATGACGGAGTAGTGTGTTACTAATGGTTTTCTTTGAGACTGTGGTCCCAGCTCTCTTCAGGTCATTGACCAGGTCCTGCCGTGTAGTTCTGGGCTGATCCCTCACCTTCCTCATGATCATTGAAGCCCCACGAGGTGAGATCTTGCATGGTGCCCCAGACCGAGGGAGATTGACCGTCATCTTGAACCTCTTCCATTTTCTAATAATTGCGCCAACAGTTGTTGCCTTCTCACCAAGCTGCTTGCCTATTGTCCTGTAGCCCATCCCAGCCTTGTGCAGGTCTACAATTTTATCCCTGATGTCCTTACACAGCTCTCTGGTCTTGGCCATTGTGGAGAGGTTGGAGTCTGTTTGATTGAGTGTGTGGACAGGTGTCTTTTATACAGGTAACGAGTTCAAACAGGTGCAGTTAATACAGGTAATGAGTGGAGAACAGGAGGGCTTCTTAAAGAAAAACTAACAGGTCTGTGAGAGCCGGAATTCTTACTGGTTGGTAGGTGATCAAATACTTATGTAATGCAATAACATGCTAATTAATTATTTAAAAATCATACAATATGATTTTCTGAATTTTTTTTTCCGTCTCTCACAGTTGAAGTGTACCTATTATAAAAATTACAGACCTCTACATGCTTTGTAAGTAGGAAAAATGGCAAAATCGGCAGTGTATCAAATACTTGTTCTCCCCACTGTATATACCCAGCAAAAAAAGAGACATCCTCTCACTGTCAACCGCATTTATCTTTCAGCAAACTTAACATGTGAAAATATTTGTATGAACAAAACAAGATTCATCAACTGAGACATAAACTGAACAAGTTCCACAGACATGTGACTAGAAATTGAATACTGTGTCCCTGAATAAAGCGGGGGGACAAAATCTAAAGTACCAGTCAGTATCTGGTGTGGCCACCAGCTGCATTAAGTACTGCAGTGCATCTCCTCCTCATGGACTGCACCAGATTTGCCAGTTCTTGCTGTGAGCACTGATGGAGGGATTGTGTGTTGCTGGTGTAACTCGGGCAGTTGTTGTTGCCATCCTGTACCTGTCCCGCAGGTGTGATGTTCAGATCCTGTGCAGGTGTTGTTACATGTGGTCTGCCACGGCGAGGACGATCAGCTGTCCGTCCTGTCTCCCTGTAGCGCTTTCTTAGGCGTCTCACAGTACGGACATTGCAATTTATTGCCCTGGCCACATCTGCAGTCCTCATGCCTCCTTGCAGCATGCCTAAGGCACGTTCACGCAGATGAGCAGGGACCCTGGGCATCTTTCTTTTGGTGTTTTTCAGAGTCAGTAGAAAGGCCTCTTTAGTGTCCTAAGTTTTCATAACTGTGACCTTAATTGCCTACCATCTGTAAGCTGTTAGTGTCTTAATGACCGTTCCAGATGTGCATGTTCATTAATTGTTTATGGTTCATTGAACAAGCATGGGAAACAGTGTTTAACCCCTTTACAATGAAGATCTGTGAAGTTATTTGGATTTTTACGAATTATCTTTGAAAGACAGGGTCCTGAAAAAGGATATGTATATATACTACCGGTCAAACATCTCTGGAGAGACCTGAAAATAGCTATACAGTGACTCTCCCCATCCAACTTGATAGAGGTTGAGAGGATCTTCAGAGAAGAATGGGAGAAACTTCCCAAATACAGGTTTGCCAAGCTTGTAGTGTCATACCCAAGAAGACTTGAAGCTGTAATCTCTGCCAAAGGTGCTTTAAAATAGTACTGAGTAAAGGGTCTCAGTACTTCACCTCGACTAACCTGTACCCCCGCACATTGACTCAGTACCGGTTCCTTTCTGGATATAGCCTCATTGTGTTACTTTTTATTATATTTTTTACTTTATTTAGTAAGTTATTTATTTTCTTAACTTTATTTATTGAACTGCATTGTTGGTTAGGGGCTTGTAAGCAAGCAGCTGTTGTATTCGGCGCATGTGACAAATTCAATTTGATTTGATTTGAATACCCTCTGTCTCTTAACATGTAGGCCATGTACCTGATGCTGTCTGAGCCAAACGAGTATGACATGTTGCTGCCTACGTTGAAGGCAAGGGAAGCCAGCGAGCATCGGGCCTCCCTTGACAAAAAAATAAGTATAGAAAATAGCGTTGAGCTAAACTGAGCGAGCTCAACTGTGAATGGTCCTGTAGCACCAAAAAAAAGTGTAAAGGGAAGCCAGCTTGGATTTGGCGTCACTCCTATCATATCCCAGTTATATATCTATATCTAAGTTATTTTACCCATGCACCACTACTGGTTTTGAGTCCGTCCCACATAAACATTTTCATTGACTTTGAGTACAACTTACTGGAAGTATTTGAGTTAAAAATGCCTTGGGGTTTACAGTGCAAGAATGGGACAAATTGATTAGGAGGTTCAAGAGGAGAAACAGGTAAACACTCTCATGTACTGTATGGGTAACGAATCAGATGATGTTTTGTGGGGGCTCAACCTAAACGAACTCGAGCAACAACAGTATGGACAAGGAAGATTTCCTGCATTTTTTTATTGTGAAAAAGAATGTGATCGCAGAGACAGGGGGGATTATTTTGTCACAGCCTTGTATGACCTAGCTCTGCAATGTGACTATGGACTTTTGCATGATGCGCTAATTAGAGAGAGGCTAACCGTTGGGTTAGCAGCCACGCGTCTGTCAGAACGGACGCAGCTAGATAATGAGGTGCGAGGTGACACAGTGACAACAAAAGAGGCATGTTCAGTGGATAGAGTCATGTAAAAAGGCAGCCAGTATCAGTGGAAACAGAATTCCAGCGTGAGAAAGATAGCCATGGAGTTGCTAATGCTAATGAGAAAAAACAGTCAAAGTGTCTAAACTCTGGCAAAATCCCTGCACATCTAAGAGCACATTGTCCAGCTAATGATGTAGTGTGTAACACCTGTGGGAAAAAAGAGACATTACCAACGTGTGCGTATATCATCAAGAGCATTGAACAAGGTTGAAGAAGAGGATGATAGCATTTTCCTAGGAACAATAACAGCAGGAGGTGACCCATGGCTGATTGACATTCGAGTGATGGACAGAAATGTGAAATTATAAATAGACACTGGTGCCGATGTGTTCAATCACAAAACCTCTGCTAGGACAAGGCAGAGCGATGCTGGACGTGATCGGCGTTGCCAGTGTGGTTTAGGAAAGGGAGAAGACACTGGAGGACGTGTACGATGTCATCAGAGATCTACACACAGCTTTACTAAGCAGACCAGCCATCACAAAGCTTGAACTAATTGCTTGACTCGACAGCATTGATCGACAGACACTGACAGAAAGCCATCCAAAGCTGTGCAGCGGTCTTGGAATAGTACAACAACCATATCTCATCAAGCTGAAATCCGGTGAAGAGTCCTACTCACTCCACACTCCACAACGGATTCCACTGGCATTGGTGCCAAAAGTCAAGAAAGAGCTAGAGTGAATGCAAGGGTTCAAGGTTGTCACCAGAGTGGAGGAGCCCACAGGCTGGTGCACCAGAAAGGTGGATGTTCCAAAGTTGAACAGGGAAGTGGGTATATGTGTTGATTTCACCATCCTCAACAAGCCATTGTGTAGAGAAAAACACTGTCGAACAGACCCTTGGCTCACAAGCTGGGGCGAAGATCTTCAGCAACCTCAACACGATCATGGGCTTCTGGCAGATCCCGCTAGCTGAGGAGTCAGTTAAGCTAACAACCTTCATAACACCTTTCGGACGTTACTACTTCAATGGCTACCTCTCAGCATCGCTTCAGTGCCTGAACACTTCCAGAACAGAATGGTGACAGAGGTCACTGAAGCCCTGGAAGGTGTGGTCTGTTACATGGATGATACGTTAGTCTGGGGCCAAACACAAGAGGAGCATGATGCAAGACATGCTATGTTGCAGAAGATAGAAAAGGCCAGCTTAACTCTGAACAAGGACAAATGTGACCTATCAGAGCAGGAGGTGAAAATCCTGGGCAAAATTATCTCATACAAAGGAGTACAGCCCTACCTGGCAAAGACAAAAGCTGACAAGGAGATGGCGGAGTTATCCGATGTCAGCGAGCTGCGGCGCTACCAAGGAATGGTGAACCAGCTGGGAAAGTTCATCCCCCAGCTGAAAAGGACAACCCTCTCAGAGATCTACTCTCAAAGAAAAACCACTGGTACTGGGGGGCCGACCAAGTCAGAGCCTTCAACGAGCTGAAGGAATGGGCTGATATCCACATCCACACCTGCATTAGCCCTGTACGACCAAAACAAAGCGATCAAGGTGTCAGCAGATGCGTCTTCCTACGGACTAGGAGGAGTGCTACTACAGAAGTGGAGTGAGGAATGGAGACCCGTTGCCTACGCTTCCCAGTCTCTCACACCGACCGAGCAAAGATACGCTTAAGTGGAAAAATAAGCTCTGGGGCTGACATGGGCAGGTGAAAGATTCAAAGACTTTCTCATTGGTCAACACTTTCAGTTGGAAACTAATCACAAATCTCTCCTGAGCCTTCTGGGGTACCAACCCTTGGACACCCTTCCCCCACGAATCTAGCGCTTCAGGATGAGACTGATGAGATACTCTCGGAAAGAGACTGTGGATTGCAGACACACTGCCACGTGCACCAATCAAAGCCAAAGCTACTGTTGCAGAAAAAGGAAAATGGAGAAAAAATGGAAAAATGGAGAACACATATATATGTGGATGCCATCATGGAACAGCTTCCAGTGAGTGTTTTCCTACATGAACAATATGAGAGAACAACTCAAAGCTAACAAAGTGTGCTCAAAAGTAATGACAGTTGTCAGGAAGGATGGCCTTTTGTTCAGCGGATGCAAAGGACTACTGTAACTGTGCTGGGCAGAACACGCTTTTCTCACAGTGCACAACGGTGTCCTGTTGAAAGGAACGAGACTTGTCATTTCCTCAGCGAAAACATGTCCTCACCAAGCTGCACAAAGGTAGTGGAGAATGTGCAGCCAGCAACTGAACATCTGCAGGACATTCCTGTTCCTAATAACTCCAAGGCTACCGTCCTGTAGCACTAACATCTGTAAACATGAAGTGCTTTGAAAGGCTGGTCATGACTCACATCACTTCCATCATCCCAGACACCCTAGACCCATTCCATAACACCCTACCAGATCTACAGACACACACACTGCACTCTAACATCTGGACAAGATTAAATACCTGCAACTGGATCCTGGACTTCCTGACGGGCCGACCCCAGGTGTTAAGAGTAGGCAACAACACCTCCGCCACACTAACCTTCAACACGGGGGACCACCAGGGGTGGGTTCTTAGCCCCCTACTGTACTCCCTGTTTACCCACGACTGTGTGGCCACGCACTACTCCAACTCCATCATAAAGTTTGCTGACAACACAATGGTGGTAGGCCTGATCACCAACTGCGATGAGACAGCCTACAGGGAGGAGGTCCGAGAACTGGCAGTGTGGTGTCATTGACAGGGCCGCAGTGGAAAGGGTCAAGAGCTTAAAGTTCCTCAGTGTCCACATCACTGAGGACTTAACATGGTCCTTTCACACCAGAACAGTTGTGAAGAAGGCAGAGCAATGCCTATTTTCCCTTTGGCATTGCCTCTCAGATCCTCAGGAACTTTTACAGCTGCACCATTGAGAGCATCCTGACTGGTTGTATCCTGACTGGCAACTGCGATGCCCGCTACTGGAAGGCCCTTCAGAGGGTGGTGGCTACTTTGAAGACTCAAATATATAAAATATATTTTGATTTGTGTTTTGGTTATTACATGATTCCATATGTGTTATTTCATAGTGTTGATGTCTTTACTATTATTCTACAATGTAGAAAATAGTGAAAATAAAGAAAAACCCTTGAATGAGTAGGTGTGTCCAATCTTTTGATTGGTACTGTACATATTCCTGCTACCAGTCATTTTTTTATGTATAAATCCACCCCAACCACTCCAGTACCCCTGCATATTGAATAAGGTAAGGGCACTGACCTGTATATACTTGCATTATCGTGTTTATTTAACTCACATCGTAAATCTTGTGTGTTTTTATTTAATTGTTTTAGATATTGTATTTTCTATTATTATCTGTATTATTATTATTATTATTATTATTATCACTGCATTGTGGGAAAGAGGTAAGAATTTAACTGTACTGTTTTACACCTGTTGTATCCTGTGCCCTTGGCAAATAAACTTTGAATCAAGAAACTTGAAACAAGAACAAAAGACTGAACTCTAAGTAAATGTTATGTGAAAAAAAAATAATACAAAAGTTGTGAAGTTGTCACAGTTCTAACTTACTTTAAGATGAGGGAGGATAATTTTCTTTCTTCATGAGCATGGCCTTATTTATATTACAGCATATTGGATGACTGTTATTCATATTCCATTCACCCAGTTCTATGTAACATCGATAGGTTTAGGCTACTACATGATACTAGAATGTTCCCTATACCCATCATGAGTTTGCTACAACCTAGCCTATGAATGAAACATTACAACGTAGGTGCACACAGGTCGATAGAAAATTAAAATGAGATGACACATGGACAGTCAGCGACCCATTCAATACCGCCTTGCACACTCTTGTCTACATTTTTTGTAAATGTAACCTTTATTTAACTAGCCAAGTCAGTTAAGAACACATTCTTGTTTACAATAACAGCCTACACCGGCCAAACTCAGACAACAGTGGGCCAATTGTGCAACGCCTTATTGGACTCCCAATCATGATACAGTCTGGATTCAAACCAGGTTGTCTATAGTGATGCCTCTAGCACTGAAATGCAGTGTCTTAAACCACTGCGCCACTTGGGAGCCCATAGCTGATCTAGCTGATCTAGGGTGTAATCATTAGTCCAACAGTTGCAAACAAGAGTTTCTATTGGACAAATTCAGGTATGTTTATCCCCTTTCAGTTGCATTTGCTTCCATTTAAGAAACGTTTTTCAACATAAATCGGCAGAATGAATAAACCCCTGGTCACACGTAAACACAGTACACATTCATAGCAGCCACGTTGTATTCCTTCTCTCATCTATGTGCTCTCCTCCTCTCACCTCTTCCCTTCATTTGTGGACTTCAACACACCAGCTGTATGTGACCAGGCGAAAAAACCTTTCCAAGCCAAAAAATATCAGAACTGCTATACACAGCCTACATCGTCACCATATTAGCTAAAGTAGCGTCATAGTCAACATAACTAATAGAACTAACGCGTTAGTAAACCCACTACAATCATGCAGTAATTGTTAGCAGTTTAGCAGTATCACGGTGGTGGGCCCCGCTGGCAATAAATTAGTAAAACCAAAAGCTTACCTTGTGTTGTGTTGGATGGTCATAGCCAGCTAACTAACATAGCATCCCTCTGTTTGAGCACCTGCTTCTCCTTCATTTTTGAATAAATTAAATTGTTAAAAACTGTTCAACTATTGTCTTTCTCTCCCTTTTTATTTTAATGAAATTCACTGAGGAGGATGGTCCTCCCCTTCCTCCTCTGAGGAGCCTCCACTGGTACGCACGTATAGACAAGTTAGATTACACAACACTAAATGCACCATGAATTATTTTCCCATCCAAGTCAGTTGGGGGAACTTTTATTTCCTCTCCGGTCGATAAATGTAGCTAGCTGAAATGAATCGCAGAGATGCAGTGTGCAAGCAATGGAAAAGCCCACAGTGTGTTTCTTCCCTCTCCACTTTACTCTGGTCTGTTCTCAAGTTCTCAATCAGTCTTAGGAGCTACTTTACTACTTCTCCAATGGTCTAGTAGAAGTGTCTTTGAAGGTAAATAAATCCCATGGCAGTGAAAACCTGGGTTCAGGTACTATTTGAAATCATTTCAAACAATTTAGCCAGGCTTGATTGAGCTTGCCTGGCTCAATGGAAACAATAGAATAGTCTCACATCCAAAAAACCCGCCCATTTGGCACTTTAGGCAGACTAAAGCAAATGCTAAACATATTTGAAAGATTTTCCAGGTCTGTTGCAGAGTGACAGGAGAGGAGAGGGGAGATGGCGTCTCCCTGTCGCTGTTGTTTTACTTAATGGTCCTATGGTGCATCCCAAATTGCACCCTATTACCTATGTAGGACACTACTTTTGACCAGAGCCATATCAAATCAAATCAAATTGTATTGGTCACATACACATATTTATCAGATGATATTGCGGGTGTAGTGAAATGCTTGTGGGCCCTGGTCAAAAGTAGTGCACTATATAGGGAATGCGAGCCATTTGGAAAACAGCCCTCATTGTGATTACAGCTTTTTCTCCTTGACTAAGTGGTGCACAGATCATTGAGCTCCTCAGCATGGAAGTCCCTGGACAAGGCAAGAAATAGATGTATGTCAGGAGTAGAGCAGTATAATAATAACAATAGGAGGAGGAATGGAGGGGAAAAGAGAGGCAGAGGAGGTTTAAGAGAGAGAGGGAGGAAGAAGGTGAGTTTGAGTCAGTTAAAAATGGAAGAAAAAAGGGAGATGGTTTGTTAAAGAAGAATGGTAGAAAGTGTAAACAGAGGTGGTAGGTGTGGTGAAGTATCAGAGGTGGTAGGTGTGGTGAAGTATCAGAGGTGGTAGGTGTGGTGAAGTATCAGAGGTGGTAGGTGTGGTGAAGTATCAGAGGTGGAAGGTGTGGTGAAGTATCAGAGGTGGTAGGTGTGGTGAAGTATCAGAGGTGGTAGGTGTGGTGAAGTATCGGAGGTGGTAGGTGTGGTGAAGTATCAGAGGTGGTAGGTGTGGTGAAGTATCGGAGGTGGTAGGTGTGGTGAAGTATCAGAGGTGGTAGGTGTGGTGAAGTATCAGAGGTGGTAGGTGTGGTGAAGTATCGGAGGTGGTAGGTGTGGTGAAGTATCAGAGGTGGTAGGTGTGGTGAAGTATCGGAGGTGGTAGGTGTGGTGAAGTATCAGAGGTGGTAGGTGTGGTGAAGTATCGGAGGTGGTAGGTGTGGTGAAGTATCAGAGGTGGTAGGTGTGGTGAAGTATCAGAGGTGGTAGGTGTGGTGAAGTATCGGAGGTGGTAGGTGTGGTGAAGTATCAGAGGTGGTAGGTGTGGTGAAGTATCGGAGGTGTTAGGTGTGGTGAAGTATCAGAGTTGGTAGGTGTGGTGAAGTATCGGAGGTGGTAGGTGTGGTGAAGTATCGGAGGTGGTAGGTGTGGTGAAGTATCGGAGGTGGTAGGTGTGGTGAAGTATCAGAGGTGGTAGGTGTGGTGAAGTATCAAAGGTGGTAGGTGTGGTGAAGTATCAGAGGTGGAAGGTGTGGTGAAGTATCAGAGGTGGTAGGTGTGGTGAAGTATCAGAGGTGGTAGGTGTGGTGAAGTATCGGAGGTGGTAGGTGTGGTGAAGTATCGGAGGTGGTAGGTGTGGTGAAGTATCAGAGGTGGTAGGTGTGGTGAAGTATCGGAGGTGGTAGGTGTGGTGAAGTATCAGAGGTGGTAGGTGTGGTGAAGTATCAGAGGTGGTAGGTGTGGTGAAGTATCGGAGGTGGTAGGTGTGGTGAAGTATCGGAGGTGGTAGGTGTGGTGAAGTATCGGAGGTGGTAGGTGTGGTGAAGTATAGGAGGTGGTAGGTGTTGTGAAGATATCAGAGGTGGTAGGTGTGGTGAAGTATCAGAGGTGGTAGGTGTGGTAATGTATCAGAGGTGGTAGGTGTGGTGAAGATACCAGAGGTGGTAGGTGTGGTAAAGATATCGGAGGTGGTAGGTGTGGTGAAGTATCGGAGGTGGTAGGTGTGGTGAAGTATCGGAGGTGGTAGGTGTGGTGAAGTATAGGAGGTGGTAGGTGTTGTGAAGATATCAGAGGTGGTAGGTGTGGTGAAGTATCAGAGGTGGTAGGTGTGGTAATGTATCAGAGGTGGTAGGTGTGGTGAAGATACCAGAGGTGGTAGGTGTGGTAAAGATATCAGAGGTGGTAGGTGTGGTGAAGTATCACAGGTGGTAGGTGTGGTAATGTATCAGAGGTGGTAGGTGTGGTGAAGATACCAGAGGTGGTAGGTGTGGTAAATTATCAGAGGTGGTAGGTGTGGTGAAATATCATGAGGTGGTAGTTGTGGTGAAGTATCGGAGGTGGAAGGTGTGGTGAAGTATCGGAGGTGGTAGGTGTGGTGAAGTATCATGAGGTGGTAGGTGTGGTGAAGTATCGGAGGTGCAAGGTGTGGTGAAATATCGGAGGTGGTAGGTGTGGTGAAGTATCGTGAGGTGGTAGGTGTGGTGAAGTATCAGAGGTGGTAGGTGTGGTGAAGTATCATGAGGTGGTAGGTGTAGTGAAGTATCGGAGGTGGAAGGTGTGGTGAAGTATCGGAGGTGGTAGGTGTGGTGAAGTATCATGAGGTGGTAGGTGTGGTGAAGTATCAGAGGTGGTAGGTGTGGTGAAGTATCAGAGGTGGTAGGTGTGGTGAAGTATCGGAGGTGGTAGGTGTGGTGAAGTATCGGAGGTGGTAGGTGTGGTGAAGTATCAGAGGTGGTAGGTGTGGTGAAGTATCGGAGGTGGTAGGTGTGGTGAAGTATCAGAGGTGGTAGGTGTGGTGAAGTATCAGAGGTGGTAGGTGTGGTGAAGTATCAGAGGTGGTAGGTGTGGTGAAGTATCAGAGGTGGTAGGTGTGGTGAAGTATCGGAGGTGGTAGGTGTGGTGAAGTATCGGAGGTGGTAGGTGTGGTGAAGTATCGGAGGTGGTAGGTGTGGTGAAGTATAGGAGGTGGTAGGTGTTGTGAAGATATCAGAGGTGGTAGGTGTGGTGAAGTATCAGAGGTGGTAGGTGTGGTAATGTATCAGAGGTGGTAGGTGTGGTGAAGATACCAGAGGTAGTAGGTGTGGTAAAGATATCGGAGGTGGTAGGTGTGGTGAAGTATCGGAGGTGGTAGGTGTGGTGAAGTATCGGAGGTGGTAGGTGTGGTGAAGTATAGGAGGTGGTAGGTGTTGTGAAGATATCAGAGGTGGTAGGTGTGGTGAAGTATCAGAGGTGGTAGGTGTGGTAATGTATCAGAGGTGGTAGGTGTGGTGAAGATACCAGAGGTGGTAGGTGTGGTAAAGATATCAGAGGTGGTAGGTGTGGTGAAGTATCACAGGTGGTAGGTGTGGTAATGTATCAGAGGTGGTAGGTGTGGTGAAGATACCAGAGGTGGTAGGTGTGGTAAATTATCAGAGGTGGTAGGTGTGGTGAAATATCATGAGGTGGTAGTTGTGGTGAAGTATCGGAGGTGGAAGGTGTGGTGAAGTATCGGAGGTGGTAGGTGTGGTGAAGTATCATGAGGTGGTAGGTGTGGTGAAGTATCGGAGGTGCAAGGTGTGGTGAAATATCGGAGGTGGTAGGTGTGGTGAAGTATCGTGAGGTGGTAGGTGTGGTGAAGTATCAGAGGTGGTAGGTGTGGTGAAGTATCATGAGGTGGTAGGTGTAGTGAAGTATCGGAGGTGGAAGGTGTGGTGAAGTATCGGAGGTGGTAGGTGTGGTGAAGTATCATGAGGTGGTAGGTGTGGTGAAGTATCGGAGGTGGAAGGTGTGGTGAAATATCGGAGGTGGTAGGTGTGGTGAAGTATCGTGAGGTGGTAGGTGTGGTGAAGTATTGGAGGTGGTAGGTGTGGTTAAGTATCAGAGGTGGTAGGTGTGGTGAAGTATCGGAGGTGGTAGGTGTGGTGAAGTATCGGAGTTGGTAGGTGTGGTGAAGTATCGGAGGTGGTAGGTGTGGTGAAGTATCAGAGGTGGTAGGTGTAGTGAAGTATCGGAAGTGGTAGGTGTGGTGAAAACTTTTGTTTGTAGAATCGGTGAAGGTAACCAGAAGTGGTCTAGTGATAATTGTTTGTGTTTCTGATGGTCAGGTGAAGGTAACCAGAAGTGGTCTAGTGATAATTGTTTGTAGAATCGGTGAAGGTAACCAGACGTGGTCTGGTGATAATTGTTTGTTGAATCGGTGAAGGTAACCAGAAGTGGTCTAGTGATAATTGTTTGTAGAATCGGTGAAGGTAACCAGACGTGGTCTGGTGATATTTGTTTCTGTTTCTACTGGTCAGGTGAAGGTAACCAGAAGTGGTCTAGTGATAATTGTTTGTGTTTCTACTGGTCAGAGGGAGAAGGCACTCCGTGTTAATCGAATGGGGACAAGAGATGTGTATTGTTTTGCTCTCAAGAAAAGGGTGCCTTTGAAAGGAGTGATTACTGGGGTAGCAGTAAATGTGAAAGCTGACCAACTGAAGGGGAAGATTCCCAGTGTTTGTGATGCTCGGCTTTTGATGCGACCAGACAGGGGGGCGGGAGAGGGGAAACAGTGGAGTCATTGTCTGTTCTTTTGAGTTTGATGTTGAGTCTTTGCCCGACAAAGTGATGTTAGGATATATACTATAAGTGATCCGGTACAAGCTTTTGTGCCGAATACATTACATTGTTACAGGTGTCAAGCTTATGGGTATGTGGCAGCAGTGTGTAGGAGCGAGGTTCCTAGGTGTGTGAAGTGTGCATAAGTGCATGAGACAAAGGAATGTGTAGCATTGGGGAAAGTAGTGGTATGTGTTAATTGTAGGGATGCCATGGGGCTGGGGATCAGAAATGTCCCGTGCGAGAGTAGCAGGTTGAGGTTTACAAGGTTAGTAGTGCAGAAGTTGTCATATGCTGAGCCAGTGAATAAAGTAGAGGATTTGATCAAGGCAGAGGAGTGGTGAGAGGAGTGGTGAGAGTAGTAGATCTGTACCAGTACAGAGGGATAAACCAACAAGTGATATATGTTTCAGTAAGATTGGATTTTAATCAACTGTACTGCAGGGATGGAACGTAAGTCACAGAAAATAGAGGTTGTGGTGACAGCTGCAGAGAGGTGTTTGGGTGTGCAAGACTTGACATCAGAAGTGTTACGGGGTGTGTTAAGTGGTGAAGTATCAGTATGGCCAGTTGGGAAATAAATCTACTGGTCCGAACAGAATATATGCAACTATTAATAGGCTATATTAGATAGATAGATAGATAGATAGATAGATAGATAGATAGATAGATAGATAGATAGATAGATAGATAGATAGATAGATAGATAGATAGATAGATAGATAGATAGATAGATAGATAGATAGATAGATAGATAGATAGATAGATAGATAGATAGATAGATGATAGATAGATAGATACTTTATCGATCCCCCGGGGTGGAAATGTCATTGTCAAGCAGCTACAACAAAACACAGGGCAGGTGCAAAATGCCACAACGAAAATACACAAAAGACAGATACACGGTACAAGATATATAGAGCGGCAGTATGAAAAAGTATAGAAATACATAGAGCGGCAGTAATTATTATGATATGTATTAAAAAGCTGTTTAATATAATGTAGCAATATAAGTCACTACTCTATTCTTTAGAATTGCATAATATTTGTTTCTAAAGTTTGTCATTTTCAGAAGAAAAAACATTTACATCTCAAAATGCCCCTTTATGGCAATTGCGTTCCAAAAGAGATATCGAGGCTAGCCACGACTGAAGTGTTGTTTTTTTTTCATCTTTCCTTTTGCAGACTATCAACAGTAGCCAGCATATTGCTAGTATGTTCACTGTTGAAGGATTACTTTTGAAAATCACTTACACTAAGATAAAAAGACTCAGTAGATTGATTGGCGCTTCTTTTTGCTCAGGACAGCTCGGGTGTGCTGTGTGAACGTAACTATATGCCTGTGGTCTTCAATGGTTTTCAATAGTAGACTGCGACACAGCAGGTAAATGTTGAACTGGAATGCAAAAATGCACTGAGAAGTTAGAATGCATGCCCAATATATTGCATGGAACGTAGCCTATGTACAGTATGGTTACAGAAATAAAAAGTGTATGGGTCAGGTTCTAGTGTGCTGCTGCAGAAGCTCAGCCACATTCTAAGTTCTGCGTGGGGCATTCTGGAAGTCTGGAACCCTCCCACAGGAGGCACCGCGGTGTGGAGGGCCCAGCCTATAGCTCAGCCCAGTCCGGACCAGCACAGGGACGGCCAACCCATTACCTCCTCTGCACAGATGGTGGCTCCGCCGGTGCCAGTAAAGACGGTCTGAGCGTTTGGCCGCTGGCCTAGAACTACAACCTCTGACGGAGCTGAGCTGGTCCAGCCTCTGTCCACTCTAGCCCAGCACAAAGCACTTTTTCAGGGGCCCATTCTTCCTCTCTCTCCCCTCAGCCAGGGTCCAGTCACCTCACAAAGCCTGGGAGGGAATGCTTTCAGTGCCAAAAAAATGTTCAGTTCAGGCTTTCATATTCATATTTTCGCCCTCCCTCCCAACTCTCTGGCTGACAGATTGAGAGGGCCACAAAGATTTAATAAAATTATGCATATGCTGTACAATGCATGTTTGAAAACTGTACAGCAGTGTTTATAATACTGTATAGACCCACTGTTCCTAATGGTTTGTGCATGCCTAACAAAGGCTGGCAGCGACTATAGGTATAAACAGACCACAAGGACATGGTGGCAAAATGTTTAACCATCAAAGGTTTAAGACTTGCCCCTTCCAATCTGTCCCCTACACATGATGGGGACTACTACCACATACCAGTTAAATTGGTACGGCACTCTCAGTAAAGGGAGCAACAACTGTAGCCTTTTAGAAGGCACGCCTCAAAATAATTGTATTTTTATTTAACTAGGCAAGTCAATTAAGAACAAATTCTTATTTCCCATGACAGCCTACATGGATGATTATGCACCGTCCTATGGGACTCCCAATCACAGTCAGTTGTGATACAACCTGGATTTGAACCAGGGACTGTAGCAACACCTCTAGCACTGAGATGCAGTGCCTTAGACCGCTCCACCACAGAAACAACACTACCACTAGTGGGCAAAGGGTTTTTGGCTCTCCAAAAATACAGTGCAGTACTGTATTCTGTGGGATGGAATTAAAGTACCATTCCAAATACAGCAATTATTTCCACTCCCACAAACGTTTCACAGTATTTTACTGTTAATAATACCCCAAATTACTGTATAAAAAAAAAAAATCAATTTCAGTGTACTGTGTTATTACTACAGTAGCTTTTCTTTACTTTGCACACACACACAGACACACACACACACACACAGACACACACACACACACACAGACACACACAGACACAGACACACACAGACACAGACACACAGACACACACAGACACACAGACACACACACACACACAGACACACACAGACACACACACACACAGACACACAGACACACACAGACACACAGACACACACAGACACACACACACACACAGACACACACACACACACACAGACACACTTTCTATACATTTTTTGATTTATTTGAAATTCAGCTTAGTTTCAGTTCGTTTTTCTGACCTGATTTGCTAGTTTTTATTTAATATTTCGTTTTTATATGATTGAGTTTTACAGTTTTTTACAATCACTTTGCTACTATTTTCAGAACCTTGATGTCATTTTTCAAAACTCTAGACACAAAACTCAAAACGGTTATCACTTGTAACACAGGCTGTCTAATGTTCAAACCATTGCATTGTGCATTCACATCTTTAAAGAAATCTTGCACTTGCACAATCATTGGTTCAAAAAACAAATTTACTGTGAAATACCATTGAAACATAACTATAGATCACCCACACACAAGCAACCGATAGTTTCACTGTGTCATTGTTCGAACAATCATTATAATATTGTAGAACAAAATAGGTGATACAGGTTTCATTATGGTACTACATGTACAGTAAATACATCTCTGTAAAAGTACTGCAGTGGTAGAGAGAATACGACACAGTGGAATCATTGAACAAAGTTTGTAATATATTGATGCAAAACACTACAGTACAATCACAACATAGGTTAATTTGAATCAAAGCAAAAATAATTAGCTATGAAATAGAAAAGAAAAGACATCAAATGCAGTGTTCCTCAACTTGCTTGCTTGTACTGTAAGAAACAAAACAGGAGTGATTACTGTACTTCTACATTGTCATCAACTCTGTGTTGTGGATTTAGCCACAGGTTCTCATCTACATCACAATGGATGTTTTTATTAGCCAAACATATTGGAAAAAACCTTCGGGCATGGCGAATCCAGGCCTGACACTGATCTGCTGTGATGTCATTGCAGGCGTCATCCATGGCCTGGAGAAGAGTGGCTTGTTCATGAGGGTGCCTATCATGAACCTTCCATCTCCATGCGGAGAAAAATTCCTCAATCGGGTTAAGGAAGGGAGAGTATGGGGGTAAATACAGGGTGGTAAATTGTGCATGGGCCTGAAACCATGCTTGCACCACATGAGCATGATGGAACCTGACATTGTCCCACACAATGACATAGGTCTTACCTTCAGCTCTACAAACCTGATCGAGCTCATCAAGAAAGGTGACAAGGAGAGCTGCATTATATGGTCCAATATGAGGTCTGCGTCCCACCACACCATCTTCTGATATAGCCGCACACATGGTAATGTTGGCCCCACGTTGTCCAGGTACTTGGATGGTTGCCCGCTGGCCAATGAAATTCCGACCTCTCCTCCTTGTCTTGGCCAGATTAAAACTTGCCTCATCCAAATATATGAATTTGTGATGGTCGTCATCAGCCTCCAGCTCCATCACCCTCTAAAAATACATTTTGGAAAGAGATTTACAGATTACTGTACAATGTAGAATGTTTTGGGAATGTTTTTACAACAGCCATCTTGAAACTGAACTTACCTGAACATACTCAGTCCTCATTTGCTTCACTCTGTCTGCATTTCTTTTGAAAGGCACACGGTATAGTTGTTTTATATATACCTGGTGCCTTTTCAGTATGCGTGCAATAGTCGGCAAACTTATGGATCCCACATTGTTGAACATGTCTTCATTGTCCAAGATATGCTGGTGACACAACGACAGATATGCGGGACCCAAAAGCGGACACGGAGGCAGAGATATGATTGACTGTTTAATAGGAAATATGGGGCAAAACAGGTTCGTAATCAGTGACAGGCAATGTTCGTAACCGGGAGTCTGAATGGCAGTCGTCCAATACGGGGAGTCAGGCTCGTAGTCGTAGTTCAGGCAGCGTTCGTTACCGGGAATCAGAAGGCTGGCAGTGCAGAGGAGTAGACAGGCTCGTAATCCGTAAGGCAGGCAGAGTTCGTTTGGCAGCAGATCAGATGGTCGAAGGCACATGAGGAGGCTAGACAGGAACGTAATCCAACAGGCAGGTAGAGGTCCAAATACCGGGAAACAGACTGGCAGAGTTAATAATACGAGAGAGTGCTGGAAACGACTGACTAAGCAAGACGATCTGGCAAATGCCAACAGCACCCAAGAGACTAAGTACCCACACTGATTAATGCTGGTGATAGGGTGCACCTGGTGTGGGGAGGGGACAAACACAGACAGGTGAAACATATCAGGACATGACAGTACCCCTCCCCCTACGGGCGCCACCTGGCGACCGACCCGGGTGCATACCTGGCTGACCGGGATGTCGCCGATGAAAGTCAGCGATGAGCTCCGGGTCGAGGATGTCCCTGGTAGAGACCCAAGACCGCTCCTCCGGCCCGTAGCCCTCCCAGTCAACCAGGTACTGGAAACCCCGGCCCCGGGGACGGACTCTCAGGAGGCGACGCACCGTCCAAGCAGGTTGGTTGTCAATAACCCGAGGAGGAGGGGCAGGCCTGGGAACAGGAGACAAAGGACAGTGAGAGACAGGTTTTACACGGGACACATGAAAGGTAGGATTAATGCGGAGGGACCGGGGCAACATGAGGCGTATAGCTGAGCGATTGATAACCCGGGAGATCTGATACGGGCCGATGTAACGGGACGAAAGCTTGCGACTTTCCACCCGAAGGGGCAGATCTCGGGTGGACAGCCACACCCTCTGGCCAACACGGTAGTGGGGAGCCTGGGTCCTGCGACGGTCGGCCTGCCGCCGATACCTGGTATTTGTTCGTAGAAGAACAGCCCGGGCCTTTCTCCAGGTCCGACGGCAGCGCCTAACAAACAGCTGGGCCGACGGGACGCCAACCTCCTCTTCCTGCTCCGAGAACAGCGGAGGCTGGTAGCCCAAGGAGCACTCGAAGGGTAAAAGCCCAGTAGCGGAGGAAGGCAGGGTGTTGCGGGCGTATTCCACCCAAACGAGTTGCCGGCTCCAGGTGGTGGGGTTGTCCGAAACCAGGCAGCGTAGCACAGTCTCTAGATCTTGATTGGCCCGCTCTGATTGGCCGTTAGACTCTGGGTGGAATCCTGAGGACAGGCTGATAGAAGAACCAATAAGGGTACAGAAAGCCCTCCAGAACTGGGAAGTGAACTGAGGGCCCCGGTCGGAGACGATGTCAATGGGTAATCCGTGGATCCTAAAAACGTGCTGCACCATCAGTTGGGCCGTTTCCTTGGCCGATGGCAGCTTAGGCAGGGCGATGAAGTGTGCCGCCTTCGAGAACCGGTCCACAATGGTGAGGATAGCGGTATTGCCGTCGGATTGCGGCAGGCCTGTGACAAAATCCAGGGAGATGTGCGACCATGGACGATGAGGGACCGGAAGAGGCTGTAGGAGACCAGCCGGGGCCTGGCGGGGCGTCTTGTTTTGGTTACACACTGTGCATGCAGAGACAAAAGAGGGAACATCCACTCCCATGGTGGGCCACCAAAACCTCCGACGTATAAATGCCAGGGTCCGCCGTGAGCCGGGGTGGCAGGTCAGTTTGGATGAATGACCCCACTCCAGGACTCGGGATCGGACGGAGTCAGGCACGAACAGGCAGCCTGGCGGACCCCCTCCGGGGTCAGGGCTCAACTGTTGTGCGTTACGCACATCCTCTTCAATACCCCAGACCAAGGACGTAGCTAGACAAGAGGCAGGGAGAATGTGCTCACTACCTTGGGCAGCAGCAGGACTGAACACACGGGAGAGGGCGTCCGGTTTAGTGTTCTTAGAACCAGGTCGATAAGATAGGGTGAAATCAAAGCGGGTAAAAAACAGAGCCCACCTGGCTTGTCGGGCATTGAGCCTCCTGGCTGAGCGTAGATACTCCAGGTTTTTGTGGTCTGTCCACACAAGAAATGGCTGTTCCGCCCCCTCCAGCCAATGTCTCCACTCCTCCAATGCAGTCTTGACCGCCAGCAATTCCCTGTTGCCGACGTCGTAGTTAACCTCAGCAGGTGTCAGACGACGAGAGAGGAATGCGCAGGGGTGCAGCTTCTGGTCACTGTCCGACCTTTGTGACAAGACGGCCCCCACACCGACATTGGAGGCGTCCACCTCCACAACAAACTGCCGGGCCGGATCTGGATGAATCAAAATCGGGGCTGAGGTGAAGCGCTGTTTGAGGGCAGCGAAAGCCTGGGCGGCTTGGGGGGACCATACAAAGTTCACCTTAGTCGAGGTTAAGGCAGTGAGTGGGGCTGCCAAAATACTGTAATTACGTATGAATCGCCGATAAAAATTGGCGAACCCCAGGAAACGTTGCAGATCCAGGCGTGAAGAGGGTTGTGGCCAATCAGTGACGGCTTGGACCTTGCCTGGATCCATTCGGATGCTACCCGCAGCCACTATGTAACCCAGGAAAGGAATGACAGATCGATGGAATTCACACTTCTCTGCTTTCACAAACAGTTGGTTCTCTAATAATCGCTGAAGGACCTGTCTTACGTGTGCCGTGTGTTCCTGGGCTGAGTGGGAAAAAATCAAGATATCATCCAGATACACAAAAACAAAACGATTAATCATGTCCCGGAGTACGTCGTTTACCAGAGCCTGGAAGACAGCGGGAGCGTTAGTCAACCCGAATGGCATCACCAGGTATTCATAGTGTCCACTAGCAGTGTTAAACGCTGTCTTCCATTCATCCCCTTCTCGTATCCGTACCAGGTGGTAGGCGTTTCGGAGATCCAGTTTAGAGAATATTGTGGCTCCTTGGAGCAGCTCAAAGGCGGAGGCGAGCAGTGGAAGTGGGTAACGGTTTTTCACCGTAATGTCGTTCAGGCCCCGGTAATCAATGCATGGGCGTAGGGTCTTATCCTTCTTGGCCACGAAGAAAAACCCCGCCCCAGCAGAAGAGGATGATGGCCGAATAATCCCAGCCCTGAGGGAGGTTTCCACATAATCCGCCATGGCCTTAGTTTCCGGACCGGACAGGGAGTACAGACGTCCACGGGGGGGTGATGTGCCTGGATGGAGGTCTATGGCACAGTCATATGGCCGATGAGGTGGTAAAGAGGTAGCCCGAGACTTATTGAAGACCTCCCTTAGATCCCAGTATTCGGAAGGGACAGACGACACATCGATGTCCTCTGTGGAATGTGAAACCTGTCTGTTCAGAACATGCGGAGCAGCCTTCAGACAATGAGCAAGGCAAAAAGGGCTCCAGTTAATAACAGAACCAGTAGTCCAGTCGATGTGAGGGTTGTGCTTGACAAGCCAAGAATGGCCTAACACAATCGGAGTGTTGGGAGAATGTAAGGGCAGGAACTGGATCTCCTCCCTGTGGTTACCAGACAGGATCAGAGTGACGGGCACCGATATCTGAGACATCCGCCCAATAGAACGACCGTCCAGGGCAGTGGCCTCGATGTGTGTGTTTAGAGGGCGTGAGGGAATGCCTAACTTAGCCAGAAGTGAACTATCAATGAAGCAATCGTCAGCCCCTGAATCCATAAGAACATTTACTTTCAGGGTTTGTGAACCCCAAATAATAGTGGCAGGAAAAGGGAAACGAACCGGGGATACCCACGGGGTTTTGGTTTGACTCACCCGTATTCCTGCAGTTACTGATGAGCCCACCCTTTTTAAAGGACAACCGGCTGCATAATGTCCTCTCTCTCCACAGTAGAGGCAGCTGCGACTGTCTATCCTGCGTCGACGTTCCTCGGGCGTCAGCTGTGCCCTCCTTATTTGCATGGGTTCAGACGCAAGGACCTCGGACGCCCTCGGTGGTTCCCGGAAGAATTCGGGTGATTCCGGCAGTCCCGGTGACGCTCTACCACCCGGTCCGCCGAAATGCGGAAGTGCCTGAGCAGGACGACGATTTTCTCTCTCTCGATTTCGTTCCTGAAGTCTACTTCCTATACGCATGGCAATGGAGATGAGGCTGTCTAAACTGGGAGGCACCTCTCGGGCGGCGAGTTCATCTTTGATGGGATGACATAATCCGTCATAGAAGGCGTCGAGCAGAGCCTCTGAATTCCATGAGCACTCCGCTGCCAGGGTACGGAATTTAATAGAGTAATCCGACACGCTGCTAGTCCCCTGTCTTAGATGTAGCAGCTGACGTGCCGCCTCTCTTCCGGATAATGGAGCATCGAAAACTTTTTTTACCTCCGTAGTGAACGCTGCTAGACTGAAACAAACGGGAAGCTGCTGGTCCCATATCGGCGTAGCCCATGCCAGGGCTCGCCCCGTCATCATGGTTATCATATAGGCGACCCGTGACTTCTCTGTGGGAAAAGAGGATGGCTGCAGTTCGAAGATACGCGAACACTGGGACAAGAAAGGACGACAATAACTCGAATCACCAGAGAACCGTTCGGGGGCAGGTAAGTGCGGCTCTCTAAAGGATACCGGGGAAGGTGTTGGGTTGCTGGGTATAGATGGGACAGGAGACGGGAGGGAAGCGCTCTGTGCCGGTAGTGCCAGTG
This sequence comes from Thymallus thymallus, assembly GCA_023634145.1. Taxonomy (NCBI): domain Eukaryota; kingdom Metazoa; phylum Chordata; class Actinopteri; order Salmoniformes; family Salmonidae; genus Thymallus; species Thymallus thymallus. Next base: position 31,285,594 of record CM042389.1, on the reverse strand, counting down.
TTAACCTCTCCAAGTGTTTGAGCAGGCATTCGGTGGCTCGCTGCTGGTTCTCTCTCTGCTCACTGAGTTCCTCTGCAATTGAACGTAGCACCTCCTCGTGTCGACCCACAACAACCCCTTGGTGGGCTATTTCGTTTTGCAGATGGGTCAACTCCGCTGGGTCCGTCATGGCCAGATCGTTCTGACACAACGACAGATATGCGGGACCCAAAAGCGGACACGGAGGCAGAGATATGATTGACTGTTTAATAGGAAATATGGGGCAAAACAGGTTCGTAATCAGTGACAGGCAATGTTCGTAACCGGGAGTCTGAATGGCAGTCGTCCAATACGGGGAGTCAGGCTCGTAGTCGTAGTTCAGGCAGCGTTCGTTACCGGGAATCAGAAGGCTGGCAGTGCAGAGGAGTAGACAGGCTCGTAATCCGTAAGGCAGGCAGAGTTCGTTTGGCAGCAGATCAGATGGTCGAAGGCACATGAGGAGGCTAGACAGGAACGTAATCCAACAGGCAGGTAGAGGTCCAAATACCGGGAAACAGACTGGCAGAGTTAATAATACGAGAGAGTGCTGGAAACGACTGACTAAGCAAGACGATCTGGCAAATGCCAACAGCACCCAAGAGACTAAGTACCCACACTGATTAATGCTGGTGATAGGGTGCACCTGGTGTGGGGAGGGGACAAACACAGACAGGTGAAACATATCAGGACATGACAGCTGGCGAATTTCTGTAAGGCGAATATCATTTCTGTCCCGAACCAAATGGACCACAGCCTGCTCTTGTTGGTCAGTTAGAGTCTTGCCTCTGCCTCCACTATTTGGCCTGGTCACAATTCTACAGGGAACATTAGAGTAAGAAGACACTTGGTCACATCACCTATTCTGTGATACACATTGGTATGCAGTCATTTGACTATTGAGAGTAGCATAATGTTTAGTGCATGCTGATAACTTACCGGTTCTCATTGCGGAAAGTTCTGATTATTGAGGCCACGGTTGACCTTCTGAGATTTGGTTGTATCATTGTAGCCGCCTCAGTCATTGTCATGCCATGATATATGACATAGTCTACAACTATTGCCCGAATTTCATTGGACACTCTATGCTGTTGCTGCCGCTGTCTTGGTCCGTGGCCTTGTCCTCTACCACGTTCCCCCACACCTCTCAAACGAGGCCCACGACCACCTCTCAGAAGGGGTGCCTGTCCCCTGCCATTCCTTTGACCAACACGTCTTCCTCGTCTTCCTCGTCTTCCTCCCACCACTGCTTGACCTCCATTGTGACCTGGATCACCTGCTGGCTCCATGTTACGTATCACTATGCTCTTGCAATTGGATCCCAATCAACTCTTTATATACTCATTCCACAATGTGCACTCAATCATCAGTAACTAATTGTCAGAATTGGACAAGCAATTACAAGGGCCTGCATCTATACAGTGCAGTACTGTCAATACTGTAAATAGTCTGAAAAGGTGGTACAGTATTTGGGACCATAGAAACAGTGTCTGATGAAGCATTATGATAACATATTAGTCTACATCCATGGATATTGTAGTCTAATTGGTTCATGCTCCACGCTAATTGGTGACAATGAATCTCGTTATCTTGAAACTTTCATGATTTACTGTAAACATGGAAGATTGTTTGTCTGTTTCCATACAACTATGCATTAAGAGTAATGCAACAGTTACTTATCATTTTGAGCAGTTGTATCAATTGATAGTTAGATCATTGTAAGGAAATGAATAGACACTCATTTGAAATGTAATGTGTGAATTGCCTTTTGAAATAGTAGTACTTTGATGTTAAGTTGTGTCATATTGAACAGGTGATTTTTGTTGAATGAACAAATTATCTAAGTTTTATGTGTATTGTATCCAAGCAATTGAGAAAAGGGTTAGAGTTTTGAAAAATGTGCATTTTGATCATTGGTTGTGAGTTTTGTGTCTAGAGTTGTGAAAAATGACATCAAGGTTCTGAAAATAGTAACAAAGTGATTGTAAAAAACTGTAGTTTTAGTGTTAGGGACAGAAAGCATGTGAGGGAGGCTAGCCGCAATTTGTTTTTTTGTGTATTGTTTGAGATGTCCCTCCTTTCCACTGGGGGGCAGTAATACACAAGGTGATGGGTCAGGTCACAAATTAGGTTAGCTTTAAATTACAAAGTTAATCTCGATGTGAATTTGATTTAAAAGGAATAGAGCTGAGACTGGTGCAAAACATATATCAGTAGGACACTCTCTCGCCCATGTTTATACCAATCTGATGATTTATTTTACTTTAGATACATATGTAAGAGGAATCAAGTTAGCAACCTAGACGATTTAAGGGATGGATTGAAATGTACAGAATGGTTACCTGGAGGAAAATGGGGGAGGGTCATGCTTTTACAATTTAAATCTAGTCCAGGGGAGGGTTTAGAACTGTTTAAATCTAGTCCAGGGGAGGGTTTAGAACTGTTTAAATCTAGTCCAGGGGAGGGTTTAGAACTGTTTAAATCTAGTCCAGGGGAGGGTTTAGAACTGTTTAAATCTAGTCCAGGGGAGGGTTTAGAACTGTTTAAATCTAGTCCAGGGGAGGGTTTAGAACTGTTTAAATCTAGTCCAGGGGAGGGTTTAGAACTGTTTAAATCTAGTCCAGGGGAGGGTTTAGAACTGTTTAAATCTAGTCCAGGGGAGGGTTTAGAACTGTTTAAATCTAGTCCAGGGGAGGGTTTAGAACTGTTTAAATCTAGTCCAGGGGAGGGTTTAGAACTGTTTAAATCTAGTCCAGGGGAGGGTTTAGAACTGTTTAAATCTAGTCCAGGGGAGGGTTTAGAACTGTTTAAATCTAGTCCAGGGGAGGGTTTAGAACTGTTTAAATCTAGTCCAGGGGAGGGTTTAGAACTGTTTAAATCTAGTCCAGGGGAGGGTTTAGAACTGTTTAAATCTAGTCCAGGGGAGGGTTTAGAACTGTTTAAATCTAGTCCAGGGGAGGGTTTAGAACTGTTTAAATCTAGTCCAGGGGAGGGTTTAGAACTGTTTAAATCTAGTCCAGGGGAGGGTTTAGAACTGTTTAAATCTAGTCCAGGGGAGGGTTTAGAACTGTTTAAATCTAGTCCAGGGGAGGGTTTAGAACTGTTTAAATCTAGTCCAGGGGAGGGTTTAGAACTGTTTAAATCTAGTCCAGGGGAGGGTTTAGAACTGTTTAAATCTAGTCCAGGGGAGGGTTTAGAACTGTTTAAATCTAGTCCAGGGGAGGGTTTAGAACTGTTTAAATCTAGTCCAGGGGAGGGTTTAGAACTGTTTAAATCTAGTCCAGGGGAGGGTTTAGAACTGTTTAAATCTAGTCCAGGGGAGGGTTTAGAACTGTTTAAATCTAGTCCAGGGGAGGGTTTAGAACTGTTTAAATCTAGTCCAGGGGAGGGTTTAGAACTGTTTAAATCTAGTCCAGGGGAGGGTCATTTAATTTGAATCAGAGTAATTGACCTCACAGTAAGCCAGATTCGAGTAACTTACATTGTGGTGCTGAAACTTGAAGCAGCAGCCGCGGCACAATCAATCAGAAATGGACAGCTCATGGTGCTGAAAGTACGCAAATTCAAGTAGGCATAATGTATTTTAAAAGGTAGGCCTACCTGTTTGACATACGAAATTAGGATATAGGTTGCTATATCCATAGATTTGTAAGACAATTCCTCCACCCACCATGCACTCTTTAAATGGCCTCCCTCCTTGTCAGTGAAGGGCTGTTAAATTAAAACCAAGACTCAAATTGAGGGGGTATGAGATTATTAAAGAAAATGGCAAAAAGCACAGGCCTACCCCTTGTTATCTTAAGATTTTTATATAGAAGAAGTACTCCATGATGGTTTTTAAATGTAGTTAGTTTTTGAGTCAAAGATAATAGTTCCAGCATAGTTTAAGTTTTTTAGTACTTTTATTTCAGTTGACTAAAAATATTTTTTCAAGATTTTGTTTTAGCTTCAGTTTACTATAATAACCTTGACACACACACACACACACACACACATACACACACACACACACACACACACACACACACACACACACACACACACACACACACACACACACACACACACACACACACACACACCTTTTGAGACAAATATGTAAACTAGTCATGAGAAGATGGTTGTTATTATTAACCTGTAAATGAACTTGCAGGCTCTCTAGACATACAGTAGCTTCCAGCGCCTCTTGCACTGTTTGCTTTTTTACATGATCTCTTCCCACCCTTTATGTAGGTGTAGGCCGTCATTGTAGAAATAATTTGTTTCGCAACTGACTTGCCTAGTTAAATAAAGGTTACATTAAAAAATAAGAGAGCGAGAGAGAGAGAGAGAGAGTGAGAGAGAGAGAGAAATAGAGAGAGAGAGAGAGAAATAGAGAGAGAGAGAGAGAAATAGAGAGAGAGAGAGAGAGAGTGAGAGAGAGAGAGAGAGAGAGAGAGAGAGAGAGTGAGAGAGAGAAATAGAGAGAGAGAGAAATAGAGAGAGAGAGAGAGAGAGAGAGAGAGAGAGTGAGAGAGAGAGAGAGAGAGAGAGAGAGTGAGAGAGAGAGAGAGAGAGAGAGAGAGAGAGAGAGAGAGAGAGAGAGAGAAAGAAAGAAAGAAAGAAAGAAAGAAAGAAAGAAAGAAAGAAAGAAAGAAAGAAAGAAAGAAAGAAAGAAAGAAAGAAAGAAAGAAAGAAAGAAAGAAAGAGAGATTGAAGTGAAAGAACGAGAGAGAGATTAAAGTGAGAGAGAGAATGAAGAGCGAAAGAGAGAGGGAAAGAAAGAAAGATAATGAAGTGGAGGTAAAGAGCTTGAAGGTGACCGATTAAGTCAGGAACTGCAATTGCACTGCCTTTCCTGGGCAGAACAGAGCAGGTTCCTGTTGGAGCAGGGCAGGCAGGTTCCTGTTGGAGCAGGGCAGGCAGGTGCGTAGGTGCAGAAAGGCGCGCTGAGAGAACAATTTTATTTAATTACCTCCCTACTGTAGAGAGCAGCCTGCATCCCAAACCACACCCTACTCTCTATATAATGCACTACTTTTGACCAGGGCCCATAGGCCAAGCCATAGGGCTCTGGTCAAAAGTAGAGCATAGGGTGTGGTTTGGAACTCAGTCCAAGACATTCCACAGCACTCAAAGAGGCATTCTCTCTTTACATGCCTGCCTGCCCTCAAATAATCAGCAACACACAATTACCCCAGTACCCAGGCTTTCAGGTTAAAGGGAGTGGGGGAGGGGGTTGAGAGGGGGAAAAACAGGGAGAAAGAGAGAGGGAGAGAGAGAAGGAGTAGTAGAGTGAGAGACAAACAGAGGGAGAAACATAAAAAGCATATTTGAAATTGACAAATTGACTGTGAGAAAGAGCTAGGTGACCTGTTTTGTGTGAAGGCTGACGTGGCCTGTATGTACGCCTGTGTTAAATGAGCAGCCATAGTATTCAGAGAAACACTGTGCACCTTGTTAGAGTGAGGGGTAAACACCGTGATTTATATACCACATCTGTCACCATGCCATTGTCATGGCAATCATCAATCATTTGGATTATATACATCGTCAACCTGACTAAGGTCGGGGCAAACCCCACTCAATGAAGCGTGGGAGCATGTGCAAACACCTCACTAACTGCTTGTTTCTATAGAATATCTCTGTTTCGCTTTGTTCTGTTTTAAACTTGCCTTACGTTATTCCTTTGTCTTCGTATAGTCATGTGTTTACATAATGTCACTGTTCACTTCCTTTCAAATAACTGGGCTACACTGGGCTTGTAGGGTTGCCAAAGGATGGCCACTGGCTCATGATATGAATTTGTCTTCCTATGAATTGTGTCTACATTACGTAATATGTGTTCATCCACATATTCCTATCATAGTTACAGTGAGAGAAGAAGGAGAAACAATGTACGTTTTCGTCATATGTCAGGGAAAAGGGGAGGATATTGTCGTGACGTGACTTTCATTAATCTGATGACTGTTATGTATCAAATCAACTAACTACTGTATGTTTAATAGTTACCTGATTAAATGAATAATGTAACAATTAACTCATTAGGAATTTGGGGCATTACGGAAGAAGTTGTTTAACGAGTTACCATCTCCCGAATTAAACTCTAGCAGATATATAAGTTATATATCGATAACAGTCACTTATTAATCATTACCTCATATCAGTCTCCTAATCTGAATGGTTGTAGACTTCTTGAATCCGCAAGAACCCCAGCTTTACTTATGATTCAGCACTACACAAATTGGTTTAATCATTTATTCATTAGCTAACAAAATAATAACACAGAATAACATACACACTTAACACATGAGAAAAAGTCCCTAGCGGACCAACAACAACAACATGACTGCTAGGCTACCAAAAGAGGGAAAGGTATAAAGAGAGAGGGAGAGAGAGAGAGACAAAGAGAGAGTCAAACATATCGTACATACATTTGGAAACTACTCTCAAAGTAATAATTTACTTTGCACATGAACCACAGCCCGTTTGGAATAAGAAATCATTAATGTATTTACGTGTGGATGTTTTCGTTCGTCGTTTACCTCTGTTGGACTCAAGCCTTTTTGGGGAAGGGTTTGGTTGGTGTCCTGTGTCGGTGTAAGGCTCTGATTGTCCACCAGAGGTCACAATGTCCTTCTTCTTAGCTGTCCCAGTGATTGTCTGAGAGAGGATTTTCTTCTTTCCTTCACCTCGTGTGGTTAGTCAGTTTGAACCACTTTACATGCACAGCTATAGCCTGGCAATGTTCGGGTCTAGTCTGGGAGTTGATCTTCTTCACCTCGTGTTGAGGTTCAACGGTTTCAAACGTGTGGACCACGGTCTCACGTCTTTCTGGTCTGATATGTTCATTCTTAACTCATCCTTTATATACACTCTGGATAAAAAGTGCGTTTCGTCAAGCTTATATGAAAAACAATTATCTCATTAGAAAACTAACATCACATTCATATCTTAACAAGAATACTCTCATCATTAGTCATATATCCTATACAACAATTGGATGTAAACTTGACAGATAAAGTGTGTATACTTTTGAAGTTACAGTATATGATTGATTTCATTTTTATAAAATGTTTAATGACATCACAAAATATGCATTAGTTTTCCATAGACCATCTCTCAACATTCCCCACGTTCTGATGTTAGGAATATTGTTCCAGTGTTCACTTTTGTGGACGCTAGAGTTTTTGGGCAGAAAAAGTCTTCTGAAGACAAAGCACATTCCAATCACCCATACTACACCAGTGGAAAGCGGCGGGCCCTGATGGCATCAGCCCAAGGGTGCTGAGGGTCTGTGCTGACCAACTGTGTGGAATACTCCAGCGTCTTTTCAACCTTAGCCTGAGCCTAGAAAGGGTCCCTGTGCTGTGGAAAACATCCTGCCTCGTCCCAGTGCCCAAGAAGGCACACCCCACTGTCCTGAATGACTTCAGACCTGTAGCGCTAACATCCCAAATCATGAAGACCCTGGAAAGGTTAGTCCTCGCTCACCTCAGACCCCTGGTGTGTTCATCAATGGACCCCCTGCAGTTTGCATACCAGCGCAACATCGGGGTGGATGATGCAATCATCTACCTTCTGCAGAGGGCCTACTCTCACCTGGACAATGCAGGTTGCACTGTGAGGGTCATGTTTTTTGACTTCTCCAGTGCCTTCAATACCATTCAGCCCCTGCTACTGGGTGAGAAGATGAGGAGGATGAAAGTGGAAGCACCCTTAGTCTCCTGGGTCACGGACTACCTGACCGGTAGGCCACAATTTGTGCGACTACAGAGCTGTGTGTCAGAACGGGCAGTTAGCAACACAGGGGCCCCCCAGGGTACGGTCCTGTCCCCCTTCCTGTTCACCCTCTACACCTCAGACTTCAGATATAACTCTGAAACATGCCACCTACAGAAGTTCTCGGATGACTCTGCTATTGTAGGGTGCATCAGGGGTGGGCAGGAGGAGGAGTACAGGAGCACAATCAGTGACTTTGTGTTATGGTGTGAGCAGAACCACCTTCAGCTCAACATCAGCAAAACTAAGGAGATGGTGGTGGACTTCAGGAGAACCAAGACACAACTGACTGCAGTCCCTATAAAGGGGATGGATGTGGAAATGGTTGAGTCATACAAGTTCCTGGGTGTCCATATGGACAACAGACTGGAATGGGCTGGTAACACCGGGGCCCTGTACCAAAAGGGCCAGAGCCGACTCTACTTTCTGAGGAGGCTCAGGTCCTTCAACGTGTGCAGTAAACTACTGCATACCTTCTACCAGTCTGTGGTGGCCAGTGCCATCTTTTTTGCAGTGGTGTGCTGGGGAGCAAACATCAAAGCCGGTGATGCTTCTCGGGTAAATAAGCTGATCAGGAAGGCTAGCTCTGTCCTGGGGATGAGCCTTGACACTCTAGAGGAGGTGGCGGAGAGACGGATCCTGGCCAAACTGCTGGCCATCATGGACAACGTCACCCACCCTCTGCACGCTATGGTTATGACGCAGAGGAGCACTTTCAGTCACAGACTGATCCCACCACTGTGTGCCAGAGAGCGCTACAGGAGGTCCTTCCTGCCGGCGGCTATGAGACTGTATAATGCCTCACCGGGGTGCCGTGCCGTCGGCAACATAGATCTGGAACTGTTGGGGTGCTAGGACCTAGTTTAACAATTATGCATCCACCCGTGAGTAACTCTGGTCCGTCAGCACTCATCCACTCAGGACCTATTTATTCATACAGGTCTGTATATACATACTCATGTACAGTTGTTATATTATATCACATGCAATATTGTAAGTAATTATTGGACGTAGGCATTCACTCAGGAATGCATATTAGTATCCTGCCAGTTGCACCTTTTCTCATTGCTTTTAGTATATCGAATGTGCAATAAGTGCAGTTGTCTGTAATTAAACCCTGCGCACTAAGGACTGTATTTTAAGGGAATTACTATTATTACCCCAAATGATATCATACACACATTTAGCTATTAAAGTATCTCTTCCTGTCATTTACCTGTACAGTTTGTGTAAACATGCAAGTATTCACTTATCTGTAAATATAACTGTATACCTAACTGTACAGCTAATTTAACCATGCAAAATTTTTCACTTACCTGTTCATTTACCCAGTCTGTCTATTAAGTAAACTATTATTACCCTCGCTCATATCATACGCATTTTTAGCTACTGAAGTATTTCTCTGCCATCGACCTGTATAGTATAGTTAACCATCCAACATCCACCAACGTATAGTGTGCATATTCGGCCAACCACCCATACTATGCAATGTCCTTTTTATAGCTTTTTTTTTGCACTCCAGATATCTTGTATTTCTATACTTTTTCATGCTGCCGCTCTATGTATCATGTACCGTGTATCTGTCTTTTGTGTACTTTCGTTGTGGCATTTTGCACCTGCCCTGTGTTTTGTTGTAGCTGCTTGACGATGAAATTTCCCCCACGGGGGATCAATAATGTACCTATCTATCTATCTATCTATCTATCTATCTATCTATCTATCTATCTATCTATCTATCTATCTATCTATCTATCTATCTATCTATCTATCTATCTATCTATCTATCTATCTATCTATCTATCTATCTATCTATCTATCTATCTATCTATCTATCTATCTATCTATCTATCTATCTATCTATCTATCTATCTATCTATCTATCTATCTATCTATCTATCTATCTATCTATCTATCTATCTATCTATCTATCTATCTATCTATCTATCTAGAGGGCCAGAGAGTCCTCTCCTGCATAAATATACTACCGGGTGTGAATCTGTCAAAACCCACACACCATTTCCTCCTCCCCTCTGCAGGTGAAAAAGGGCTCTGGTTGGAGTTTATTCATTGCAACTCTAATCTGAGCCATTGGACCCTCACGTGTAGTCATGACAATGTAAACAATTGCACAAGTTTTTGCCCATTTATAACCATTAAAAAAGCCTACAAAAGGAAATAAACTACAAGGCTTGTTGTAATTGTCACTTTCATAGCGTATACAGGAGTGCATTCCTCTTGCCAGGTTTTGCCAACGCATGCCAGATCTTTCAATGCCTAGATAGGTATTTTACATTATTTGATTTAACCTTTATTTAACTAGGCAGTTAAGAACTAATTCTTATTTACAATGGAAGCCTACCTAAAAGGGTCAGCCCCAGGAGCAAATTAGGGTTAAGTGCATTGCTCAAGGACACATTGACAGGTTGTTATTTTTTTTCTCCACATTGTCAGCTTTTTGTATTTGAACCATCAACCTTTCGGTTACTCCCCCAACGCTAGGCTACCTGCCACCCTCAGACTACTCAAACGTTGTTCTTGTGCTGTACCCAATGATTTATGAAAACTTGCTTGGTGGGTCGATATCCTCATTGTGGTTTTACAGACGTGTTTAATATGTTTTATACACTGTATAAGAATATTTATGAAATGCACATTGCTATATTTGGTAGCACTTCATTTGTTTCCTTCGACTCCAACCCCTTTCGATGCGTGTAATGGATGTGGGTGGAGCTATGTCTACATATGGGTGCTATTTTTGGAAAACTCACAAAAGCTCTGACGAAGGCCTTGAGGCCGATACGTATATCTTATTAAAAAGCAGTGACTTCTTTCTTCTAATTTCACATATCAGCTTACCACATCTACAGTATGTTATAGAAACCTTGAAATCCCCATTTAAAAAAATGATGATTTTTGTTTAGGGAGGGTCAAAATATAAAAAGTAAGCAGTGTTATACTTCGTCCCCTAAGTTGGTCACCCCCATGGCACCCTGCCCAGTGCTTGGTTGGTAGGGTCTTATCTTGTGTCCCCAGGGCCCTGTGAATGTGGGCTCCTCAGGCTTCACACAAA
>CM042389.1:31267248-31272248 GCA_023634145.1 Thymallus thymallus | reverse complement strand
GACGACATACGCAGCATTTACCGTGAATGCAGTCTCCGCTAACGTGGGAACATTGCCTTTGAATTGAGTAGAACCCTTTATTCCAGGCCCTACAACTTGCCACATAATTTCCCCTCCTATAGACTGACTGTTTTTCCCCCTTTATTTAACTAGGCAAGTCAGTTAAGAACAAATTCTTATTTACAATGACGGCCTTCAACCTGTCAAACTCAGACGACGCTGGGCCAATTGTTCACAAGCCATGCTATCACCTGGTACAATTAATTTGGCTATACTTTCATCAACTCTAATGTGTTTTTTATGAAACGCCATTGTCTTGCTGTATGTTGCTATTAACGTTATTGCTTTGCTTATATGAATAAAGCACCATTAACTACTATGAACACAGCCTTTATCAATCACAGTTGTTGATAAATAAACACTGATTATCTACATGTTTACATAAATCAATTCTTCACTCTGCTAAATTAATTCTGATCTGATCAAAATCAATCAACTAATCAACCAACACCAACAAAAAACGGATAATTGTCTGATATTCTAATATAGCCAGTCTCAGACCTCTCTCAAGGACATGACAAGCTACCACAAACCAGTAAACTTGTTTTTCCATCTTTTATTTTTCAAATGTGACAAGAACAAAAAACATCTTAAGCTTGGAATCCTCTGGTGTGAATCGGAGTCTATCTTTAAGTATAAATGAAGTAACAGATTGCTAGTGTGTAGTTTTCAATCATGTACAGTGCATTCGGATAGTATTCAGACCCCTTCACTTTTTCCACATTGTATTACGTTACAGCCTTATTCTAAAATGTATTAAATTGTTTTTTCCAACCTCATCAATCTACACACAATACCCCATAATGACAAAGCAAAAACAAGTTTTTAGAAATGTTTGCAAATGTATTATAAAAAAAAAAAACGGAAATATCACATTTACATAAGTATTCAGACCCTTTACTCAGTACTTCGTTGAAGCACCTTTGGCAGCGATTACAGCCTTGACTCTTCTTGGGTATCATGCCACAAGCTTGGCACACATGTATTTGGGGAGTTTCTCCCATTCTTCTTTGCAGATCTTCTTAAGATCTGTCAGGTTGGATGGGGAGCTTTGCTGAACAGCTATTTTCATGAACCTTGTCTGAGGTCCTGAGCGCTCTGGAACAGGTTCTTGCTCTGTTCATATTTCCCTCTATCCTGACTAGTCTCCCAGTCCCTGCCTCTGAAAACCATCCCCACAGCATTATGCTGCCACCACCATGCTTCATCGTAGGGAGGTGCCAGGTTTCCTCCAGAAGTGACACTTGGCATTTACGCCAAAGAGTCAATCTTGGTTTTATCAGACCAGAGAATGTTGTTACTCATGGTCTGAGAGTCTTTAGGTGATTTTTGGCAAACTCCAAGTGCGCTGTCATGTGCCTTTTACTAAGGAGTGGCTTCTGTCTGGCCACTCTACCATAAAGGCCTGATTGGTGGAGTGCTGCAGAGATGGTTGTGCTTCTGGAAGGTTCTCCCATCTCCACTGAGGAACTCTGGAGCTCTGTCAGAGTGACTATCGGGTTCTTGGTCACCTCCCTAACGTTGGCCAGTCTCCCACGATTGCTCAGTTTGGCCGGGCGGCCAGCTATAGGAAGAGTCTTGGTGGTTCCAAACTTCTACCATTTAAGAATTATGGAGGCCACTGTGTTCTTGGGGACCTTCAATGCTGCAGAAATGTTTTGGTACCCTTACCCACATCTGTTCCTCGACACAATCCTGTCCTTCAACCTCATGGCTTGGTTTTTGCTCTCAGGGTGTGCCTTTCCAAATCATGTCCAATCAATACAATTTACCACAGGTGGACTCCAATCAAGTAGTAGGAACATCTCAGGGATGATCAATGGAATTTCGAGTCTCATAGCAAAGGGTCTGAATACTTATGTAAATTAGTTATTTTTATTTTTAATACATTTGCAAAAATGTCCAAAAACCTGTTTTCACTTCATCATTATGGGGTTTTGTGTGTAGATTGATGAGGAAAATGTTTTATTTAATCCATTTTAGAATAAGGCTGTAACGCCACAGAATGTGGAAAAAGGGAAAGCGCTGTAAATATCCAGAAATCTCATTTCAAATGAAAAGCTAAGAAAGAGTAAAATGACTGGATAGAAACCACATCATCTACATAATAAAGGAATTAGCAGACTGTAAAATGTACAGTATTTAAATTGTAACTTAATATTCACATTTATATATAAAATGTACGAAACCAGGATATTATAAACACTCACTACCAAAAATAACTCTGTCTCTGTTACCTCTGTTACCTCTGAAAGATCATTTTAAATGATTTTTATTCTTTGTTATAAGCATCATTAAAAGCATTAATTACTATTTTTGTTATTTTTTTCAACTTCATGATTTCATAAAAAAAAAGTCAATAAATTAACATGCTATCTCTTTCCCTGAAAGCCAATACTCCACTGTGTCATTGAGTAAGAGCGAGACAGGTGTGTGTGTGTGTGTGTGTGTGTGTGTGTGTGTGTGTGTGTGTGTGTGTGTGTGAAGAACACAAGAGAACAGAAACATAACCTGGGTGATGATACACCTGTCTCAAACCCAAAGAGGGAGGATGGGAGAGGAGAGGGGGGAATTTTTTTCCATACAAAAAATAATTCACTGTAAATATATAATATTTATATATTTATACATATTTGAATATATTTACAAATTTACTCAGCACTATATTTATGCATTATTTTTCGCCATAATAATAATAATAATAATATGTGTGTGGGATTATCAGGAGAAGGTAAACAGAAGCAAGACAATATCACAGAATATAAACAAGAGGCAGAGTCTCTCTATGCACTCTTCTCCTACTCATCTGGTTCTGTTAGTTGATGCTTTCTTTCAGTATGTTGCTGTCCTCTTTTTGAGTCCCTTGTTTTTTCAGTTCATTACGGTTCATATTTTCCCTCTGGGAACAAACTAACGTCTTAGAATTCCAGCCAACGGAATGGAATCATGGAACGCACAAATTGTAAATTCCAAAATCTTGTGAAAAAAAAAAAAGTACAAAAAAAATTAATAATTGTCAAGAGAGGTGGTTGCTGTCCTCTCCTTAAGACCTTGAACATGTGTATGAACGTGGGTGAGTGTGGGTGTGGGCGTATGTGTTCAGTTCCAACAGCAGCGCTGCCACCAGCCCAGTCCCATCCGGTCCGTTAGTCCATTGGGAGCCAGAGGAGGGTTGGGGGGCAGGAGGTTTGTGGTTTGAGGGGGTTGGTGGTGGGGGTATATCTCAGTTTCTCTCTATGGAAGTGTCTCTTTGTGGGAGGGGGTTGTAAGGGTGAGGGACAGGTCAGGCTGGATGGGGGGATTGAGGAGAGGAGAGGGGAGGCCTCATGTTTTGACGCCCCCATTGATGTGCTGGTACTTGGGGAGGCAGGGCTCGTCTGGTAAGGGGTCATGAGAGAACACGGAGTCATCACCGGAGGAACAGGAGCTGCGTGTGTCCTGGAAGCTGGGAGAATACTGCTCCGCTGGGGCACACAGGTCCAGATACTCCTACACACACACAGGCAGGGTAAGCGGGAAGAAGGGGGTGAGACAACTAGAACACTCACAGGTTTAGAGAGAAACACTCACAGGTTTAGAGAGGAACACTCACAGGTTTAGAGAGGAACACTCACAGGTTTAGAGAGGAACACACAGGTTTAGAGAGGAACACTCACAGGTTTAGAGAGGAACACTCACAGGTTTAGAGAGGAACACACAGGTTTAGAGAGGAACACTCACAGGTTTAGAGAGGAACACTCACAGGTTTACAGAGAAACACTCACAGGTTTAGAGAGGAACACTCACAGGTTTAGAGAGGAACACTCACAGGTTTAGAGAGGAACACTCACAGGTTTAGAGAGGAACACTCACAGGTTTAGAGAGGAACACTCACAGGTTTAGAGAGGAACACTCACAGGTTTAGAGAGGAACACTCACAGGTTTACAGAGAAACACTCACATGTTTAGAGAGGAACACTCACAGGTTTAGAGGGGAACACTCACAGGTTTAGAGAGAAACACTCACAGGTTTAGAGAGGAACACTCACAGGTTTAGAGAGGAACACTCACAGGTTTAGAGGGGAACACTCACAGGTTTAGAGAGGAACACTCACAGGTTTAGAGAGGAACACTCACAGGTTTAGAGAGGAACACTCACAGGTTTAGAGAGGAACACTCACAGGTTTAGAGGGGAACACTCACAGGTTTAGAGAGGAACACTCACAGGTTTAGAGAGGAACACTCACAGGTTTAGAGAGGAACACTCACATGTTTAGAGGGGAACACTCACAGGTTTAGAGAGGAACACTCACAGGTTTAGAGAGGAACACTCACAGGTTTAGAGAGGAACACACAGGTTTAGAGAGGAACACTCACAGGTTTAGAGGGGAACACTCACAGGTTTAGAGAGGAACACTCACAGGTTTAGAGAGGAACACTCACAGGTTTAGAGAGGAACACACAGGTTTAGAGAGGAACACTCACAGGTTTAGAGGGAACACTCACAGGTTTAGAGAGGAACACACAGGTTTAGAGAGGAACACTCACAGGTTTAGAGAGGAACACTCACAGGTTTAGAGAGGAACACTCACAGGTTTAGAGAGGAACACACAGGTTTAGAGAGGAACACTCACAGGTTTAGAGGGGAACACTCACAGGTTTAGAGAGAAACACTCACAGGTTTAGTGGGGAACACTCACAGGTTTAGTGGGGAACACTCACAGGTTTAGAGAGGAACACTCACAGGTTTAGAGGGGAACACTCACAGGTTTAGTGGGGAACACTCACAGGATAGTGAGAAAGAGAAAAGAGATGGAAAATACCAAAATAGAGACAGGCATTTCATGAGGAAAGTGACAGACATGGAGTATCATCTTCATCATTTTATTTATGTAAACTATAAACTATTCCTCAATTCCTCAGATTTATGAAAAATGTTGGCGGAGCCAGGAGAGAAGATT
>CM042389.1:31185140-31262640 GCA_023634145.1 Thymallus thymallus | reverse complement strand
CACACAGTACATACATACACACAGTACACACAGTACATACATACATACAGTACATACAGTACATACATACATACATACATACATACATACATACAGTACATACAGTACATACATACATACATACATACATACATACATACATACATACATACATACATACATACATACATACATACATACATACATACAGTACACACAGTACATACATACATACAGTACATACAGTACATACATACATACATACATACATACATACATACATACAGTACATACAGTACATACATACATACATACATACATACATACATACATACATACATACATACATACATACATACATACATACATACATACATACATACATACATACATACATACATACATACAGTACATACATACATACATACATACATACATACATACATACATACATACATACATACATACATACATACATACATACAAGTGATAACAATTGATGACGATGGAAGTATTGGACTTTCTCACAAGATTTCACCTGGTACTGCAAAGAGAACCAAAGGGTTGAAGTGTAACTGTTTAAAGAACAATCCTGTCTCGGAGCTCTACGGACACTTCCTTCAACCTCATGGCTTGGTTGTTGCTCTGACCTGCACTGTCAACTGTGGGACCTTATATAGACAGTTGTGTGCCTTTACCACAGGTGGACTCCAATCAAGTTGTAGAAACATCAAGGATGATCAATGGAAACAGGATGCACCTGAGCTCAATTTAGAGTCTCATAGCAAAGGGTCTGAATACTTACGTAAATAAAGTATCTGTTTTTTATTTTTAAAACATTTGCAAACATTTAAAAAAAACTGTTTTCGCTTTGTCATTATGGGGTATTGTGTGTATATTGATTAGGGAAGAACATTTCTTAAATCAATTTTAGAATAAGCCTGTAACGTTACTAAATGTGGAAAAAGGGAAGGGTTCTGAATACTTTTTCCAAATGCACTGTATATAGTCTTGTGAGTGTGCATAGGGTCAGTGCAAGATATGGTCAATGCAGATAGTCCGGTTAACCATTTAATTAACTATTTACCAGTCTTATGGCTTGGGGTAGAAGCTGTCTCAGAGCCTGTTGGTCTGAGAACCGATGTTCCGGTACCCCTTGCCGGACGGTAGCAGAGTGAACAGTCTATGGCTTGGGTGGCTGAAGTCTGACCGCCTGATATAGAGGTCCTGGATGGCAGGGAGCTCGGCCCCAGTGATGTATTGGGCCCTCCGCACCACCCTCTGAAGCGCTTTGGGGTAGAGAGCGGTGCATTTGCCATACAAAGCTTTTTGAGGATCGGAGGGCCCATGCCAAATCTTTTCAGCCTCCTGAGGGGGAAGTCGCATCACACTGCCAAGTCTCTGATCTCCTTCCTGTAGGCTGTTGACCAACAGTAGAGCTTTGGCTCGCCCCCAGGAAAAAAATGGTGTGCCCGAACAGCCGGAAAAAAAACCTCACCGAAGTCCAAGACGAACAAATACGTCACAAAATGTCGTCGTAATATATGCACAAACTCTTCCAAACTGTTTCGGCCGGAAGGGTCTGTATGGCGGAGGTGTTGTTGCCTACCCTCACCAACTGGGGCCGGCCCGCCAGGAAGTCCAGGATCCAGTTGCAGAGAGAGGTTTTGGAGATGAGCTTAGATGAGCTGTAGCAGGGTGTATCAATGCCCTCTTTCTATGCCCACACCACACCGCAGCACTGACCCGCTCCCACAGCTGGTGGGCACTGCCACGCTGGCCCTGCTGGCATCAAAGATGCCCTTTGTCCCGATACTGGACAGTCACAGTGTCACAGCGGCCCCCATTGTCCAGTCACCAGTCAGTGACACGCTAAAACAAACAGTGAACTGGACAACCCACTCAGAGATAACAAGGCTAACAGTATAGATGACTATTTATGTAATGGATGACTCTTCAATTGCTAGCTCACTTCTACTGTACATTGTCACTGTACTGTACAGTGTCCGGTCATTATTACAATAATGCTCTGATATTGACATTCATCAATAGCAGGCTGTATCTACACAAGATACACTGATACACACGATCAATGATTCCACACTGAAAACAGACAACACTTTGTTATCTCCCATCTCCCTCCATATCTCTTAATGTATTTACATACTCCTCAGATCTATCTATCTATCTATCTATCTATCTATCTATCTATCTATCTATCTATCTATCTATCTATCTATCTATCTATCTATCTATCTATCTATCTATCTATCTATCTATCTATCTATCTATCTATCTATCTATCTATCTATCTATCTATCTATCTATCTATCTATCTATCTATCTATCTATCTATCTATCTATCTATCTATCTATCTATCTATCTATCTATGGGTCACAGCAAGTGACCTGACATCTAACCATGCCATAGCTAGTGTTTGTATAAAGGCTTCATTACATTACACTTATATCTTAAGCACTTACATACAGCACGTATATACTGTATTTATGTTATTGACAAACAACAATATGTATATGAATTGTAAAAAGGAGATCAATACACATACATCAGACCATGAATCAAAATATCACCATATACCAGTCAGTCTAAAAGGCCAACTGGCAGATAAACAGGTTGCCTTTCCCCTATCTCAGCCTGCCTCCTAAACCTACATTACCCACAGCCCCCTGGGTCCATTTGTCAAAACAACACGGGCGGATTTCATTTGAATTCATATATTCATTTAATCTGATGTCATGTTATGGATCGGTTTTTGCCTAAGGCGTGATTCCGATGGGGGACTCGGCTACTCTCTTGTTCTTCTGTTTCCATTTTTAGAGCAAGTACTACTTGAAAGAGACGAGGAAAGAAGGATAGACTGGTCTGCTGCCATTCACATACGAGATTAATGAAAATAAAAACGGAGAGGGGGAAAATGGGGATTATTTTGTTAACGGAAAAGGCCCCCAAAAAAGATGAGCCACATGTTCAAAGAATGAAGACTTAAGACTGAGAGACGAGTGTGTACAGAATGGGGGGAAGGTGAGAGAGGAGGTTGGGGGCGCAGTGGTATTGTTGCGTTCAGATATGTGTGAAGGACCTGAAGGAGGCCTAGGGGAGACTTCCGTGCAAGGCAGTGGGAGGTGGGCTCTGGACCCTTCCAGAGGCTTTGAAGATTAGTAACACAGCATTGGCTGCAAGTCTAGCGTGAAACTTTCACTTTCGCCACAGACCGGCCGGTACACAACCCACTCCCCCCCCAAAAATAACCCCTAACTCCACAATCAAAACACCTCACTGACTTCCTGAACCCGTTCCCCCACCACCATCCCACCCTCTTACCCCCTCGGTCTCGCTGCAAAACAACTTGCATCACAGCGCTACAGCCAGTGTATAGGCCAGGGTCGTGTTAATTAGACACAATGGCAAATGTTTTAAAGTGTTTTGCAACTGCGTTTGGCGCCTAATGAACTCAGTCTAGGCCGAGTTCCTGCTTTTAATGAAATTACGTTAACCCAACGTGGAATAGAATGTCATGTGTATCTGTGAGAAAGAGTTAAAACAAGCTACATTACTTACACATCGCTCTGGTGAGTGTACACACGGTCGAAGAGCGCCTCAGGAGCCATCCACTTCACTGGGAGACGACCCTGAGGACAAACCCACACAGGTCAGAGGTCAAAAGGTCACAGGGTTGAAAAGGTTACAGTTAGATATCTATGCACAAACAGACATCCTCTGGGGTATTTCATGACCAAGTTTTCTTTGCCAATCATCATCCTTTAATTCATACACTCCTCTAGGCTCCTGGTATTCCCAGGAGTCTCATTAGATCTGGGAATTTGAATTATACATTTTATTAGGATCCCCATTAGCTGACGCCATAACGTCAGCTAATCTTCCTGCGGTCCAACACAGAACTAAAAAGACATTACAATCAATTACATTTTACATGACAAACATTTAACACGTAGACATTACAGACAATTAAAATACCAGAGGTAATACATGTAACATTCAGCGGGATTAGCATCTGTCCACTCATATGGTCCATCACATTACATGTTATTTTATTGTGTACTTTTTGCCTGAGAAATGTGATTTGGTAAAGAATTACATTCAGTGATGGCTCTGTATATTACTCTGGATTTGAGGAGATTTGTCCTTGGTCTGGGGGTATAAGATTAACTTGGCTGTCTGGTTTGGTGGTTATGTTCGTTACAAAAAATATTTGAAAATGACTACACTCCCCCCCAAAAAAATCTTTAAATGGGAAGCAATTCGAGACAAAGATGGATTCGGTTGACATTCATACGGTTAGAGCAATGAAGAGTTAATCTGGCAGCATTGTTTTGAGCGAGTTGGAGTATTTTTTAGAGTTTTTTTTGCAGCAGATGACCATATGACTGGACAATACTCTAGATGTGATAGAAACAAAGCTTGAATTCCCTGACAAAGAGTGCTGTATGTTACATACTCAGAACATTTTCTTGTTATAGCAATGCCCATTTTAATTACAACGTTCTCTAATGTTCAGACCTTGATAGAGCTGCGTCCAACGTGACACCATTAGTTTGGTCTTGTTTCACAGGCAACCCATCCATCGACAGGTTTAATCGAGGGTCACCAGCAAGCATATATCTTGGACCAAATACAATACATTTTGTTTTAGAAAATATTCAACACCAATGTGTACCGTTAACCCATTCAGACCCGGTTCTTAGTGTTTTGTTCAGTACATTTGTTAACTCATTATATGCTGGTGCAGTGCATTGTGCTTTATTAATCACTGAGGGCACAGTAAATGATTGCTATAGAAGTGAGCCTGGCCAGCTAACTTAAGGAACACCACAGTGTAAATTACTGTTTGAAAAGCTACAGTACCATTAAATAACACTTTTTGCCTTCTCCTGGATAGATAGCTTACCATCGAGGATAGAGTGGCAGACGTAAAACCATAACATTTTAGTTTACCTAGCAACAGCTCAATATCAATTACATCAAAAGCAGCACTAAAGTCTAACAACGCTGCACCCACTAACTTCCTGTCATCCATACTTTTTAGCCAATCATCTGTCACAGCCCCCCTAACCCCCCCCCCCCCCCCCCACGCTAGATAGAACTTTGAGGAATAACAACAAAACTACGAAAAATATAAACGTTCTGTCGCAGCGAAAATACTAAATTTGGGAAGTCCAATCCACTATCTATATAGCAAAAATATTTTACGTAATCAATTTGGGTCACAAGTTCACAATTTGACCTTTTCTGAGATCTATGCCAAGCAAGGAGGAAAGGAGCCAACCAAATCCCACCTACCATTCCCACTTTCATCTTGCAGCCCCATTGGACATAATTTCACCTGCCAATCAACATTGTCCATCTTCCCTCTCTGACTGTAGGCTACATCCCTTGTTGCATGGTGTCAGATCATTACGGCAAAATATATCTACTAAAATGAGAGGGAAAGACTAGTGAGTGTGCAACATAACGTCCACTTCCTGGGATGACACATATGGGCACCATTACGCTGAACCATTTCTTAGCTCATCATCAATCCATAGGGCGCTTATCAACAATACGCATAAACAATATCATAGACACACTGTGTCATTTCAGGATCATCTTCAGTATACACTTTTAGCCATTGAACATCCTTAATCTCATCTACATATTAATCCTGTTTGAGCCCCTTCGTTAGATTACTTTCTTTCGTTTTTTCCTCACAAGTGCAACCAAGTTATGATCACTATAACCCAGCAGTAAACATATCATCAATACAGGCCGGTTGGTTGGTACGTTCTGGTTGGTAGTGTCATAACTTGGTTCAAGTAGCCACAAAAGAAGAAGCTTTTTCCTCAGGACAGTTGGTAGTAAACCAGTCAATCTTCAAATCACGACATATATTTTCCCTGTTTTCATCAGATACTTTATCCAGCCTTTCACAAATGACATCAATATATTTTACATCAGCACTAGGAGGCCTGTAAGCAGCAGTAAACTAGTATAGGTTTCAAATGTGGTAAATGCACCTGTAACCACAGAGCCTCTATTTCACTCAGGGTTAAGATGTTTGGCTGGAATATGACTCTGGACATAAACTGTAACTCCACCACCATGTATATTCCTATCCCTTCTAAACAATTACACTGAGCGGACAAAACATTAAGAACACCTTCCTAATATTGAGTTACCCCCCCCCCCCCCCTTGCCCTCAGAACAGCCTCAATTCACACAAGGTGTCGAAAGCGTTCCACAGGGATGCTGGCCCATGTTGACCCCAATGCTTCCCAAAGTTGTGTCAAGTTGGCTGGATGTCCTTTGGGTAGTGGACCATTTTTGATACACACAGGAAACTGTTGAGCATTAAAAACCCAGCAGGGTTGCAGTTCTTGACAGAAACCGGTCCACCTGTCACTACAATCGTGCTTCATTCTCTAGCTAGAGGACTCCTGATATCTCCAGGAGTGATAAGTATCTTGTTTTTTTAGCACTGTCTTTTTACTAGCTGGGGCCGTCTACTTTAAGTTCTGCCTGTTTTCCCAGTGGCCTCCTTGGTGTGTGAACTGCTGACGGCTCATAATGTGCAGATAGTTGCTGACACATCAACCAGGATCAAGGGGCGGGGCAATTTGTGACTTGTTTTGGTAATCAGTGGCTGTATCGGCAATTAGCACAGGCAGGTGTGCTCTTCACCTCTGCTAGGCAATTAGCAATTAATGTTAGCTCTTCAGTCTCCCGTGGTTTCTCAGCGGCAGCTGTAAGCAGCGGTCGCGACGCAAAACTAAGATGGTTCTGCAGAGTTGAGTATCTTACCTAGTTTTTTACAGATGATCTAATTTTGCTCTTTTGTAGCTCTGTCAAGTACGCATGTGTTTTCTATACTTGTTCGCACCTCTCCCTGTAGGCTTTACAGACGCTCCCCACCCCCTGGCTGTAACCCTTCTAATTTAGTGTACCCTGCTAGCACAAACCATGTGGAATTCCGGGCTCTTGCAGCGTTTGGAACTGCCGATCTGCTGTCAAGAACGCTGAGTTCATCTCAGCCTATGCTGCCCTTCAGACCCTTGTCCATCTCCTCATTTAAATTCCATGCTTTCACTGTCACTTGTCCACTCAAGCTTAACATTGTCACCTATTGCCCACCAAGTGCCCTTGGAGAGTTCCTCAATGAGCTTGACACCTTGATAAGCTCATTTCCTGACAATGGCTCACCGCTCTTCGTACTTGCCGACTATTTTTGTCTCCCTTTACTCCAACCTTAACGACTCAGCCCCTACCCAGATGGTCATGCGACATCTATCTATCTATCTATCTATCTATCTATCTATCTATCTATCTATCTATCTATCTATCTATCTATCTATCTATCTATCTATCTATCTATCTATCTATCTATCTATCTATCTATCTATCTATCTATCTATCTATCTATCTATCTATCTTATAATCTCTCCCTTCTGCTAAATCCTTCTACCTCCTGTCTCATGATTCTACCTCTTTGACCCTACTCTCCTCCCTTTCCACATCCTATGACTCTCACTGTCTCTGTTCCTATTGGCCGGCTCGGCCTTCCCCACCTGCTCTTTGGCTGAGTGACTCGTTGCTTAGAGAACAGGGCTGCTGGCAGCTGAGCAAAAATTGAGAACTAAACTTCTGGAGGACCTATCATCCTTTCACTCCCTCCTCTCTACCTTCTCTTCCTCTGTATCCGCTGCTAAAGCCACTTTCTACCATTCTAAATGTCAAGCTTCTGCCTCTAACCCTAGGAAACTATTTCCCACCTTCTCCTCGCTCTTTAATCCTCCTCCCCCTCCCTCCTTAAACCTCCAACCCCTCCCCCTCCCTCCTCTCTGCGGACAACTTTGTCAACCATTTTGGAAAAAAAGGTAATCCACTACTCATTCATTCAGCCTATTGAGTCCACTAGTCTCACTCGCACAGAACTACCCTACGCCTTGACCTCTTTCTCCCCTCTCTCTCCAGATGACATCCTGCGACTAAGTCTGGCCTTCCGACAACCTGCCCACTCAACCCCATCCCCCTCCTCCCTTCTCCAGACTATCTCTGCAGACCTTCTTCCATTCCTGACCTCCCTCATCATCAACTCATCCCTGACCACTGGCTGCATCCCCTCTGACTTCAAAGTGGCCTGAGTTCCTCAAGAAACCAACACTTGAGTCATCTGGCGTAAAAAAAACTATAGCCCTTTCTCTCCAAAACACTGATCAACTTTCTCGCTATCTCTCTCAGAATGATCTTCTTGACCCTAACCAGTCAGGCTTCAAGACTGGTCACTCAATCGAGACTGCTCTTCTGTGTCATGGAGGCTCTATACACTGCCAAAGCTGACTCGCTCACCTCTGTTCTCATCCTCCTAGATTTAATCGCTGCCTTCGCCACCGTGAACCATCAGATCCTCCTCTCTACCCTCTCAGGTCTGGGCATCTCAAGCTATGCAAACTCTTGCATTGCATCCTACCTGAAACCCTACTTCTTCAAACAACAGTATCTTAAATAATCCTCCTCTTCACCTCTAACTCTGACTCTACTGATAGCTACATTATTGAGGAAAAATGTACTTTCTATGCTTGTGATATGTGGTTGTCCCACCTACCTATCTTAAGATGAATGCGCTCTGGATAAGAGCATCTGCTAAATGACTCAAATGTAAACAATCTGCCTGGATCTGACACCAGTTCCAACTGGTTTCCCAGACCTTCTCAATCTTTCTGTGGTCCAGTTGTAGCAACTTACGAACTTTGTCTATGATTCGGCCCATGTTTCACTGACTTTCCTGGATACCATCCATTTTACAATATTATTTTGCCTTGATTGACCCGCCAGGTAATGAGCTTCCCAGATATGGTTAGGAGGCTCTCTAGAGGAACCGTGATGATGATGATGATAATGATGATATGCCCCTACCTTTTTAATACGCCTTCTGAAATAAGTCTGCTTTCTCCTAGACATCATTACCACCATCACCCATTGTCTATGACCCATGCTGTTGTGGGTGGTTGTTTTCAACTAGGCTAGGTTCTCAGCATTATAGTATGTGTAATGAAAAAACAGCCATGCATACTAAACGAGGATGGGCAGGCTGTGCTGTGCTCTACAGTTTGAATGAGATGAATACTACTGGGGGTCTACTATGGAGATAAGCACTCTGTTGCTCTCCGTCTCTTTCAGTATCTCTCGCTCTTGGGCTGTTTGGACAAGTGGCTATGGAAGTGAAGGAACAAGAGGCACAGAGACGCTCTAGAAGCACTGCATTTACTGATGGCCTGGGAACCTCCAGTCTCTGCCAAGACAGAGAAGGAAAGAAGGAGGGAGGGAGGTTTAACTCCAAATGACACAACTAGTTTCCAGTTTAACTAAGTTTACTCTGGTGTTGCACGGTATACCAAAACTTTGGTACTTTTGAAATACTAGAACATGAAAAAACGGTTCGGTATTAGAAGTTTTGTTACTTTCAGGACTTCTGTCAAATGCCTCACGTGATATATATGGATTGGTGGATCAATTCTGTCTAGTAATTTGTCTGAATCTTCTCAAGGGGGCAGTAGTAAGCTAGCCGACACACTGTACAAGCCACTTTTGAGAAGCAAGCGAGAGGAGAGAAATTGGCAACAGCATGGCTTCTTCTAAAGAAAATATCATACCGCAGTATATTGACAAAACTCGCTACAGAAGCAAACTATGGGAATAATTTGCTTAAAGAGCAAATGAGGGCCAGCCCACTGAAACAACTAAGCAAAATCTGTTAAAGTTTTATTCCAAAACAATGTAAAAAAAAAAAAAGAATTATTTGTATCAATGACATTAGCATTTGAACTATTAGAACTTGTCTGAAGCCGAAAAAGACTGGAAATTTGCAATCTGTGATTGCTTAAATGTTGACGTTTAAACAATTTACACACCCATTGATTCTAGGGTGGCAGGTAGCCTAGTGCTTAGAGCGTTGGGCCAGTAACTGAAAGGTTGCTGGTTCGAATACCCGAGCTGACAAGGTGAAAACCCTGTCTGTGTCCTTGAGCAAGGCACTTAATCCTAATTTGCTCCAGGGGCTGACCCTGTAGGTAGGCCATCATTGTAAATAAGAATTTGTTCTTAACTGACTAGATAAATAAAGGTTACATTTTTTAAATACATTATTATAGAATATAATTACAGTGCATTCGGAAAGATCAGACCCTTTTTCCACATTTTTGTTACATTATTCTTATTCTAAAATAGATTAAATAACACTTTCCTTTACACACAATATCATATAATATAATATATATAATAATATACAATACCCCAGAATGACAAAACATTTTTGCAAATGTATTAAAAACATAAAACCGATACCTCATTAAGACTATTTACTCAGTACTTTGTTGAAGCACCTTTGGCAGCGATTAAAGGTATGATGCTACAAGCTTGGCACACCTGTATTTGGGGAGTTTCTCCCATTCTTTGCAGATCCTCTCAATCTCTGTCAGGTTGGATGGGGAGCGTAGCAGCACAACTATTTTCAGGTCTCTCCAGAGATGTTCAAGTCCGGGCTCTGGCTGGGCCACTGAAGGACATTCAGAGACTTGTCCCGAAGGCTCTCCTGCATTGTCTTGGCTGTGTTCTTAGGGCCGTTGTCCTGTTGGAAGGTGAACCGTCATCCCAGTCTGAGGTCCTGCGAGCTCTGGAGCAGGTTTTCATCAAGGATCTTTCTGCCGCTGAAAAACATTCCCACAGCATAATGCTGCCACCGCCATGCTCCACCGCAGGGATGGTTCCAGGTTTCCTGCAGACGTGATGCTTGGCATTTAGGCCAAAGAGTTCAATCTTGCTTTAATCAGACCAGAGAATCCTGTTTCTCATGGTCTGAGAGTCTTTAGGTGCCTTTTGGAAAATTCCAAGTGGGCTGTCGTGCTTTTTTACTGAGGAGAGGCTTCCGTCAAGCCACTCTACCATAAAGGCCTGATCCGTGGAGTGCTGCAGAGATGGTTGTTCTCCCATCTCCACAGAGGAACTATGGAGCTCTGCCAGCTTTAGGAAGAGTCTTGGTGGTTCCAAACTTCTTCCATTTTAAGAATAATGGAGGCCACTGTGTTCTTGGAGACCTTCAATGTTGCAGACATTTTTTGGTACCCTTCCCCAGATCTGTGTCTTGACACAATTGTGTCTCAGAGCTCTACGGACAGTTCTTTCGACCTCATGGCTTGGTTTTTGCTCTGACATGCACTGTGGGACCTTATATAGACAGGTGTGTGTGCATTTCCAAATCATATCCAATCAATTGAATTTACCACAGGTGGACTCCAATCAGAATTGTAGAAACATCAAGGATGATCAATGGAAACAGGAAGCACCTGAGCTGAATTTAGTCTCATAGCAAAGGGTCTGAATACTTATGTAAATAAGGTATTTCTGTTTATAGGGTCATTATAGGGTATTGTGTGTAGATAAAGCTATAACATAACGAAATGTGGAAAGTCAAGGGGTCTGAATACTTTCCGTAATGCACTGTATATGTATATGCTTGTTCTACTCAATTGTATCTAAGCAATGTAATTTTAAACAAACACTGTTTAACCTCTGAATATGGTTGACATTTTAATTTTGTATCCATAGCTCTACCGATTTTATATATATATATATATATATTTTTTTTTGAATGGTTACATTTCTCCACCCCCAATTCATCCGTTTTTCATACTTCATATTAGGGGGGACTTGCGAAGCAAAAGTCCAGAGTTTAAATCTGCATCATACTTCTGACTTGTTATTATTGTTTAGCATGCAACTCCTCTTACACCGTTTATGAAATGCTGTTCACACTTAAAAACAGAGAGACTAGCCATGACCAGTGTGATTGCATACAACGTTTTTCAAATGTAATTTATACATGTTAACCCATAGGGAGGGAGGGAGGGAGGGAGAGGGAGGGAGGTTCTACTAAAGCTACATGGAATTGTTTTAAGAAGGTCCTACCAAGAATAATTTAGCTATTTGGTTTTGAATTGTAAGACATAAAGTATAAAGCCTTATTGCTATTAGACCATGCAAACACATTGAATAACAGATTCACTGAGAAATAAGAAAGATCTGAGTATTAAAAAAAAACGTTAGAGGGTATGACATCTTCGTCTCCTCTGCTATACAAATCTGTTTGCGTAACAAAAATATCCGCTACGAATCTAACGACATACTTGTTTCAGTAACTGCATTACCACTTTTCTTTCCCCGTCTGTTTCCAAACAACTTCTGTTTTCACCAAACAAATCAGACAAAAATACAGCGTAATCTTTCTCTGCTTTCCAAAACTGAAACATCTACATTTTAAAAAGTATAATAAATCAATCTAATATACACCATCACAATAAATCCGTTATATATTTTAGGCAGTTCCAAAGAAACATTATGATATGAAGAAAATGTATTTCAGAAGAACAGAATGTGAGTTGGCCTACTGTATGTTATCTGGCTATGCTCCATGCCATAAACTGTAGGCTTGTTCAATCAGCAGACAAGATATGCTTATAATCCCCTGACATTATTTTATGTTATGATTTTATAGTAAGAAGAATATAGTTTAACTTGAAGCTGAATTAAGTAGAAAGGATATTTTTCCCATTCTGGAGCGAGTGGGCAGATGAAGTGACTATGTTGAGCATAAAAGTGATCATTTGAAACAGGTTCTATATGCTAGATTTACAGTTATTTGTCAACTTTAGTTGTGAATGATACAAACCTTAGAATGTCTTAGAAATCAAGACATATATGGGCTGAATGATGCGACTATTGGCTATTGATGATTTGTGAAAGTCGCAAAAAAATATATGCTCTCTGTTCCTTGCCTCAGGCTGCACAGCTGTTCTCTCATCAAGTGATCATATTTTCACCCATCAGACTATTGTCAATGTAATCTTGTCTTTACTAATATGTAAAAATAGTTTTGATTTAGAATTTGATTTAAAAATCCATGTCATCCGTATGCACTCGAATAGTGACTGGAGGCCGCTTTTCAATCATGCGGGTAGGCTACTCTGGTTATTTCACTCCACGCATCAATCACTGTTTTGAGGAGCATGCTGCCTCTCGATGTGCGACACGTGAACTCTGTATGCCCTGGACTCTCCAACCCTGTTCTTAATTTGGGAAAACAAGTGAAATCTGTTCCGGAACATGAATAGTAACATGTTTTCACAACAAAAAATATTTACTTAAACGGTTGATAGACCCTATCTCTGTGGAATGAAGGAAAGGAATGAAGGAAAGGAATGAAGGAAAGAGGTTAGGATGGTAATGTAATGTGTCAAATACAAATTCACTATAATTGTAGGCTAACTCTGTAAACTGCCCTGCACACTAAATTATACGTTCTCTCTCAGACTCATGGATAGAAAGTTTGGAGTGTAGCATAAGGTAACCAGTCCATCCAGTATGCATAATAATACATTCCACACTCAAAGGCATTCACTAGAATAAAAAGAACCAATTATGAACCAAAGACATCTTAACATGCTGTAGTCTATGTATTGTATAAACAAATTCTATCCAAATTTAAATGAAAATAATACAAACCTAAAAAGTAACTTTGATTGCCAATGCCAACTATGTAAAAATCGCCTACATAAAGCCAACCAATAAAAATATTGCAGCCGGCAGGTAGCAAATATCCTGATTTAAAAAATAAATAGCCTCTAAATCACATTGGCTACACATGGCCTGTCTGCAACAAACTTGAAACATTGTATCAACTATTAACTTGGGTCCTGCCAGCAAACTTGCAACATTGTATAAAATATTCTTGGCCCTCAGTTTCCACGCCAGTGAGCTCAGGAAAGACACAGCTGTAGGCTATTTGTGCTTTGGGATAATAAGCAGTGCTTGTTCCTCTTATAGAATATTACCGCAAAAGTATGGTGGAGTTCCTGCACCTAAATATAAACAGTACCAGCACCCAGAATGAGTACCAAAACCTATTTCAGTCAAAGTTAAGCACTGATAAAAAGTAATCAGGCAGGCCTATCTTATGACGTTTCCACTGGATCAGAGCATGACATTTTTCCCTTTCACGTGATTGTCGAATAGGCGAGAGCTGGAACGTTTTTTTTAGGAACTATTTTAATTCTCAATGGATGTAAAAACTGACATGGTTTGCTTGCTGTTTGAGATGAAGAAAGCATTACTTTGAGAAGCTCCACAGGTCATTAGTGGTGGTGTGTTAAGCTAATCAGAAATACTATCAGATCCCCAAATGGACACATTTATATGCCTACGTGTGTGTAGGCTATAGGCCTATTTCTATGCCTGCACATCCTTACTCAACATTGACAGGAGGCTCCAAACAAAAGACAATGACTAAATTGACAAAACTCATATATTTTAAATGAAATAAACCAAAACTTGTTTCTTACAAGTGTAGTATAGGTTGTGCGCTCAATAAACATAGTGTCCACTCCGACAATGAGAACAGGAATACTGGAATAAAAATATTGAATGCATTAACAGAAATTACCATAACCATAGTAACAAACATTGTAGATTAGAAATGATATGAATTAACAGTGAATGTACTACTGGTGATATACTATATATATATATCACCTATATATATATACTACTGGTGATATACTGTATATATATATCACCTATATATATACTACTGGTGATATACTGTATATATATCACCTATATATATACTACTGGTGATATACTATATATATATATCACCTATATATATATATACTACTGGTGATATACTGTATATATATATCACCTATATATATACTACTGGTGATATACTGTATATATATATCACCTATATATATACTACTGGTGATATACTATATATATATATCACCTATATATATATATACTGCTGGTGAAATACTATATATATATATATCACCTATATATATACTACTGGTGATATACTGTATATATATATCACCTATATATATACTACTGGTGATATACTATATATATATATATATCACCTATATATATACTACTGGTGATATACTGTATATATATATATCACCTATATATATATACTACTGGTGATATACTGTATATATATATCACCTATATATATACTACTGGTGATATACTGTATATATATATATATCACCTATATATATATATATACTACTGGTGATATACTGTATGTAATGGAATTGATATACGCAAACAATTCACACAATGAAGTTTAGAAACAATGAATATGCACAAATTGCCGGGAGAGAGCGGATTCTGGAGAGAGAAGTGCATTGTGCATCTGGGCGCTGCATGGTCAATCCCACAACTGCATTGGCCATGTGGCATTTACGGTGATGCAGCCTCCGCAAAAGTCAGGGCGTTCATACTTCTTGCGCTTCGCAGAGCTGTTGTCAAGGAAGTTCGTTTTTTTTCTTTACAGGATGTACCGCCCCCACCTACCATCAACCAATCATACCAATGCGGAGCTATACAGAGCCCTCCACATTGTTACCAAATTTGGAAGGTGCATGGCGACGGGGTACAGGGCTCGATTTGGCCTCTGGAGGCTCCGCAATTTGGTCACACCCTCCATATGGAGCCTCCGACCACATTTTCAGATCAAGCATAAATTGGCTTTAAGTCTAGGCCTTCGTAATGGATTTGTTCACTGAGATGGTTGTAAATATATGTTACTGCTCGACTAAAACTATCTCGGTTGATCAACAGCCTAACGACCAAACAGACCAGTCGACTAATTGGGGTCAGCCCTAAAGAAACATTAGCATAAATTAGCATAACATCACCCAACCAACTTTGTCATGTTCAGGCAATCCTAAATAAAACCTGTTTAAAAATAATGTGCAACTATAATGATCGCCATTTGCATAGAATAACTCACCAACAGTAACTATTGAACCGTTCAAGCTGGAGGCACCAAACCAACTTACACATTCTCAGGCTATCCTACCATCAAATTCTTAAACTTTGATGAACTATAACGATTAAAATGCACACACATTTGTATAAATAACCCACAAACAGTAACTCTTGAACCATTTAAGCTAGAGACACCAACTTTTGCATGTTCAGGCTATCCTAACTTCAAATTCTTAAACTTTTATGAACTATAATTATATACAATTAAATACATTTTAATCCCACTTTATAACAACAAAATGTGGAAAAAGTCAGTAAATATCCTAAACCTAGCCAGCTAGACAGGAAGCTAAAACCGGAGAGAGAGGGGAAAGAGAATTCACTTTGTTTAATCTGCTACTGACTTGCTAATATTCACTAAAATATGTATTTCCACATGTAATTAGATTTTTATTCTATAAAGATTGTAATTGTGTCTATGTTGTGAATATTGTAGAAAAAGTGAATTGCCACTTACAGCTTACTATGTACAGTAGGCTACAGGCAATACATATATGTTCCTCTACCATGTCATAGAAATGATAATCTTGCGTTTGGGGCTTTCAGGCAGTCTTTGTGGATTTTATATGCAGGGAGCATACATTGTACAACTGTAAACTAACAAAAAAAAATGCGACATTAGAACCCATGTACAGTATATTAGTTCATATACAGCAACAACAGGTCCATTATTTGCTAGCTGGACTTTTAACTGAATTTAAATGGAATCGACCCCAAACTGTCACATAAACCACAGAACACAAACTAACACACAGCATAGCATGTGCCCCCCAAGTACTCACGTTACTTGTCTTTTTATAATAATCAATGTTGTGGACATCCCTGGCCAGGCCAAAGTCTGCAATCTTCATGAAGTTGCTCTCTGTGACTAGGACGTTCCTCGCTGCTAGATCTCTATGTATACACTGGATGGAGAGAAGGGGAGAAGAAGAGAAGAAAAACAGTGGTAATTGTGAAAGGGCAGGGGTGGATGGAGAGAAGAATATTTGGAAAAAGGATAGAAAAGCAGAAGTGGGGAAGAAGAGGGAAACCAGGGTAAAGAAAAGGAGAAGAGAACATGAGTTACTTAATTGTGCAAATAAATACATATACAATTAGATACAAGCTATGCTAATAATGCTTTTATGCTAATAAATACATATACAATTAGATACAAGCTATGCTAATAAATGCTTTTATGCTAATAAATACATATACAATTAGATACAAGCTATGCTAATAAATGCTTTTATGCTAATAAATGCATATGCAAGCTATGCTAATAAATGCTTTTATGCTGATTAGTGTAATGACCCAAAAAAGTTCATTTAACTAAAGTATACCATGACAACATTGCACGAGAAACAAGCCTGAATCTGATAACGATTTCTGACATACATGGTAGAAGTTGTTTGTGTGCATGTGCGTCTCTGTGCATGACTGCGTGTCAGAGTGTTTGCGTATGTGTGTGTGTCTCTTTAGTGTACTGTGTGATTGTATGCTCTAGCCTCTGTCAGATTCCTCTGGTGAGGTAACGTGCCCATTTCCTGTTGGGAAAATGTATATTCTTCAGTTGTCTGTACAGAGAGGCTTTGTGCGGTAGAGACAATGCTGGGATTTGGACAGTGGGCTAGAGATAGGTCTTTTAGGACAACTACCCTTTTTTTGTTTTACACAACCACCCTGGTTAAAGCCCTATCACAAAGGCCCAGTGCAATGTCACGGAAGTGTGTCTACTCAGCAGAATGGTGAGAAGGAACGTGGTGTGTGTATGGTGTGTGTGGTGTGTGTGTGTGTGTGCGTGCGTACCTTCTGTGAGGCCAGATATTCCATGCCCCGTGCCACCTGGTAGGTACAGGAGACCAGGTCCTTGAAGGCGAGCTGTTCATCTGAGCAGCGGTTTATATCGTAGGAGTACTCCATGCCAGGGGGCCTGCGGCCCCGTAGGTACTCCCTCAGGTTCCCTTTAGAGGCATACTCCACTATCACATACAGAGGCCCTGTCACACACACACACACACACACACACACAAACACAGACAGACAGAGAGACAGAGAGAGAGATTAAGGACTCAACCACACTGACTGATCACTGCTTTCCAAATTGGAGGAGAGAGAAGGAACCGAGTTAAGCAGGATTGAATGTTGACCTAAACAACTTGTGAGGGACGGTGGCAAACATGTATTAATGGCAAATATATGGGGAGTTATTTAAAAAATATATAAAATACTCCTTTAAATTCAGTTCTGTTGTTCCACACCATATTCATAGTAGATGTGTGGGAGAGAGCTTGGCAACTCTACTCTAGCGATTCATTTTGGTGTGCATTCGCGTGCTTTCTCATTTCACCACAGTGGAACCAAAGGACGTACTTGGGTGTTTTGGAAGCCTTGTTCATGTTCATGTTCATGCCACCAGATGATTTGATATTGAGATAAAAACAGCTGCATTGGACCGTTAAAGGAGTAGTCCACTTCCTCATTGTTCGTTCCGCAGTATGGGGTTGATGGATAAACATGAACAAAGGCTCCAAAAACATCCAAATACGTCCTTTCAGAAACGGCAAAGCTCTCAGTACAGTGATGCAGGTCTTTATCCACAGTGTTATATTCCATTTTGTTGGACTCGAGCGATACATTTTCTTGTCCAATTGTGGTGATTTGAGAAACCGTAGAACGAGGAATAAATCACCCCCCAAAAAGTCTGGAACATTGTATAACATTCCATTGACATCAAAGTGAACCAGTCCTTTAAAGGGATAATCCACCCCAGAAATAAAAAACATGAAACTAATGATTTGGTGAAAGCCTATGTTCTATCAGTGGGTAAAATAACAACTTCCTCCATGATTTAACTTCTAAGTGGTCCGTCTGTGAAATCAGGAAATCGTGTAGGAATGCGTCATAGCTACATGGTTCTCATCAGTGGGAAAACACACTATCACATTTCATAATACGTTTAAAACAATTATCTGTGTCCTCCCGAGTGGCGCAGCAGTCTAAGGCACTACATTGCAGTGCTAGAGGTGTCACTACAGACTCTGGTTCGATCCCGGGCTGTATCACAACCGGCCGTGACCGGGAGTCCCATAGGGCGGCGCACAATTGGCCCAGTTTATCTGGTGCTTCTCTCTTCTGTTGGCTCTCATTCAACTGACTCACTGACTAGTCAGGTTAGCAGGTTAGCACGACAGTGAGAGCGTGTGAAGCAACCACTATAGCGAGCGGCTCCCTCTGCGGGCCGAAACAAGCGCAACACCTCTTGACTATAAATACCGTAAAGGATTACAAAATGCTAAGATTAGGCTATTATATATTTTACATTCTCCCACATTTCAGGTTGGCAACAGAGGGAACCCAAAAATGTATTTATTAAATACTATTAATAAATATTTTTCACAGCAAATATTTCCCCTTTTCTTTGATGTTAGACAAACAACTAGGACCAACAATAGTAGCCTGCCTCAGACCTTCAGAAACCTGCCCCTACTGGTATATAAATGAATCAATATAATACCAATCAACCTCTGTTGACCTTGGGGGGTTTATTTATTTATTTAATGCATTATACTGCCATTATAACGCACCATTAATAAAGATGGTACCGTATGGTAATTATTGGTACCATAAATCATAATTGTGCATTACCATTGTAACATGTAGAATGCAGATTAAAATCATGGTATTTCCATGATTCACATCTACCATGGTATTAGTTATGCGCATGGCAGTACCATAATACTTCAAATCTAAAACCATGGTACATTTCCATGATGCAGATTTATACCATGGTAATATTTAGGTACAATGGCAGTACCATGGAAGTACCATTAAACTTCAAAGCTAAAACCATGGTACATTTCCATGATTCAGACTATACCATGGTATAAGTGATAGCAGTACCATCGTACATTTTTGTAAGGGTATATTGATAGTGCAGTTTGTTTAGGTGATTTTACAGCTAGCTAGCTACTTCACATGCTGATATTGGCTTTGGTCTTAGGTACGTTTGCTAGCTAGCTAGCTACCTACCTAGCTAGCCAGCCGGCCCAAAGAGAGCATTGCATTGTGGATTTTGTAGTCGACTTGAGCTGCAACAGATTTCCAAAATGATTTTCACATGTTGCTAACAATCTTGTTATATCTAAAAAATGAAAGATTTGGTACCAAATTATTTGTGGTTTGGGGTGGATTGTTCCTTTAAGGTGAAGCCCCTCGTACTCACCTTCTTGTGTACAAGCCCCTAGTAGGTTGATGATGTTCTTGTGTCTCCCAATCATCTTCATCATCTCCATCTCTGACACCAGGTCAGACAGGTCTTTCTCTGTAGCATCGTCTGGAGGGGGGCAGGAGGAGGGAGGGACAAGGCGTCAATATACAGTAGAGGACAAAACAGATAATACACATAATAAAATCACTAACACACACTACCCACTGCTCTTTCCCCATAACCCAGAACCCCCCAGCCCCTATCTGTCCTACAGTCCAAGCAGATAAACTGAATCTGTTCTGTTATTAAGCGTGCTTCACTGACAGTGGTGGTCTAGATTACATTATAGCAGTATAACCAGTAAACACAGGCCTCCATTCTTCCAGCAGCCAGGGAATTAAAAGACATTCGGTCAATTTGGAGTTATTATCTCCACTAGCACGAGTCTCTGTTTTCATGGGTCTGATTGAGGCGACCAGTCAGTCAGACACAATGGCAAGGCTTAATTCTGCTGTCAGCACCATTACCTGTTAGCTAGCCCTCCCTCTCTGTCGGTCCAGTCTCGCTCAGTTAAAGGGCACATTCCCTCGCTCAGCCATTGTCAAGGTCCCAGTGTGTGTGCGTGTGAGTGCATGCGTGTGTGTGTCCACCCCCACCCATCAAATACTGTGTCCACCCCCACCCATCAAGGACCACCCCCCCCTCACTCCATTGTCAGGGCTATTCGCTCCCTCCTCTCCACCTATTATAATAGACTGGTCCTTCTATCCCTCTCTGCTTGTGACTAAGCATTCTTTGTGTGGGTGCCGAGTAAGGCCTGGGCAGCTGGTGCTGTGGGGGGGGTCAGGTATGTGACCCCGCCCCTACAGCCGTCAATCAGCAACAAGGAATAATAAGAGCCGCCAGACCCAACCTACACACACACCACACACACACACCACACACCACACACACCACACACACACACACCCACACACACACTTATGCACATATAGCCAGGTGTGCAGTGTATGTAGTATACATAAGACATACATGAGTAAACACACCCACGTACACACCCCAGCCACAACATACATCCCAACCCAGAGCTGGTGGCAGTGTCTCATATTTAAAATGGGTCAGAGGCTCAGCCCGGGGCTTACAGCTAGCAGGACAGTGTTGTCGCAGGGCCAGGGTTACACTGTGGCGATGGAGAGATCCTGCAGGCTACTGTGGGAGGGACAATCACACACACGTACAAACTGATGGACACACTCACATGTACCTTTCAGCATCTTCACGGCCACTGTGATGGCCTCCTTGGCCTTGTCCTTATCGATGCCTAACGCTTCAGCCATCACCACCTGGCCAAAGCAGCCCTCGCCCAGCGGCTTGCCCAGAGTCAACCTGTAGAGGTGAAAAAAGGGAGATGTTAGAGAAACAGTTAATGTTCATATTCATTAAGGTTTAAGTCTGTTTTCTCCTGTTTGGTGCCTATTAAATACACCTCTAGCCAAATCAAAAAGGATACACACACTAACAACTATTTAGTGTCTGTATATGCAACTGGTAGCAACCAGAACACTTATCAAGAACCCACTAAACTCTCTTATCAAGAACCCACTAAACTCTCTTATCAAGAACCCACTAAACTCTCTTATCAAGAACCCACTAAACTCTCTTATCAAGAACCCACTAAACTCTCTTATCAAGAACCCACTAAACTCTCTTATCAAGAACCCACTAAACTCTCTTATCAAGAACCCACTAAACTCTCTAAACGCTCTCATCACCTCTCTCTCTTTAGGACACATATATAAAAAGATTTGTAAGGAGCGAGAGAAAGGGAGGGCCAGAGAGTGAACAAGAGAGCGAGAGGGAGATACAGAGATAAAGAGAATGAGAATGTGAGGTAAACAGAGAGCGAAAAGGGACATTAATGCCCTTATACAGGATTCATCCGATAACATTGAGGAGTTTACCACATCAGTCACCGGCTTCATTAATAAGTGCATCAATGACCTCATCTCCATAGTGACTGTACGTACATACCCCAACCAGAAGCCATGGATTACTCGCAACATCCGTACTGAGCTAAAGGCTAGAGCTGCCGCTTTTAAGGCGGGACATTAATCCGGACGCCTATGTGAAATCCCACTACAACCTCTGACGAACCATCAAACAAGCAAAGCAATACAGGACTAAGAACGAATCCTACTACTCCGGCTCTGACACTCGGCGGATGTGGCAGGGCTTGCAAACTGTCACAGATTACAAAGGGAAACCCAGCCACGAGCTGCACAACGACGCAAGCCTACTAGCTAAATACCTTATATGCTCGCTTCGAGGTAAGCAACACTGAACCATGCATGAGAGCACCAGCTGTTCCGGACGACTGTGTGATCTCACTTTCCGATGTGAGTAAGACGTTTTAACAGGTTAACATTCACAAGGCCGCGGAGCCAGACAGAATACCAGGATGGTACTCCGAGCATGCGCTGATCTGCTGGCAAGTGTTTTCACTGTAATTTTCAACCTATCTCT
This sequence comes from Thymallus thymallus, assembly GCA_023634145.1. Lineage (NCBI taxonomy): Eukaryota > Metazoa > Chordata > Actinopteri > Salmoniformes > Salmonidae > Thymallus > Thymallus thymallus. Next base: position 31,240,042 of record CM042389.1, on the reverse strand, counting down.
GAACCTGTCGGTAATACCAACTTGTTTCAAGCATACCACCATAGTCCCCGTGCCCAAGAACAGCAAGGTAACCTGCCTAAATGACTATCGCCCCGTAGCACTCACATCTATAGCCAAGAAATGCTTTGAAAGGCTCACATCAACACCATAATCCCAGACACCCTGGACCCACTCCAATTCGCATACCATCCCAACAGTTCCACAGATGACACAATCTCTATTGTACTCCACACTACCCTCTCCCACCTGGACAAAAGGAATACCAATATAAGAATGCTGTTAATTGACTACAGCTTAGAATCCAACACCATAGTCTCCTCAACTCATCACCAAGCTCAGGTCCCTGGGACTGAACACCTCCCTCTGCAACTGAATCCTGGACTTCCTGACAGGCCTCCCCAGGCAGTGAGGGTAGGCAACAACATATCCGACACGCTGACCATCAACACAGGGGCCTCTCAGGCGTGAGTGCTTAGCCCCCTCCTCTACTTCCTGTTCACCCACGACTGTGTGGCTGCGCACGACTCCTACACCAATAGATACTTATACTTATTTATTTCCAAACGCCTTGCAACTGCACATGGGGACAAAGATTGTACTTTTGGAGAAATGCCATCTGGTCTGATGAAACAAAAATAGAACTGTTTGGCCATAATGACCATCGTTATGTTTGGAGGAAAAAGGGGAAGGCTTGCAAGCCGAAGAACACCATACCAACCGTGAAGCACGGGGGTGGCAGCATCATGTTGTGGGGGTGACTTGCTGCAGGAGGGACTGGTGCACTTCACAAAATAGATGGCTTCATGAGGAAGGAAAATTATGTGTAAATATTGAAGCAGCATCTCAAGATATCAGTCAGGAAGGTAAATCTTGGTCACAAATGGGTCTTCCAAATGGACAATGACCCCAAGCATACTTCCAAAGTTGTGGCAAAATGGCTTAAGGACAACAAAGTCAAGGTATTGGAGTGGCCATCACAAAACCTTGACCTCAATCCTATAGAAAAGTTGTGGGCAGAACTGAAAAAGTGTGTGCGAGCAAGGAAGCATACAAACCTGACTCAGTTACACCAGTTCTGTCAGGAAGAATGTGCCAAAATTCACCCAACTTACTGTGGGAAGCTTGTGGAAGGCTACCCAAAACGTTTGACCCAAGTTAAACAATTTAAAGGCAATGCTACCAAATACTAATTGATATGTATGTAAACTTCTGACCCACTGGGAATGTAATGAAAGAAATAAAAGCTGAAATAAATCATTCTCTCTACTATTATTCTGACATTTCACATTCTTAAAATAATGTGGTGATCCTAACTGACCTAAGACAGGGAATTTTTACTAGGATTAAATGTCAGGAATTGTGGAAAAACTAAGCGTAAATGTATTTGGCGAAGGTATACTTCAACTGTAGCTACCTCAATTACCTCGTACCCCTGCACATCGACTACTGGTACTCCATGTTATTTACCTCGTACCACTGCACATCGACTACTGGTACTCCATGTTATTTACCTCGTACCCCTGCACATCGACTACTGGTACTCCATGTTATTTACCTCGTACCCCTGCACATCGACTACTGGTACTCCATGTTATTTACCTCGTACCCCTGCACATCGACTACTGGTACTCCATGTTATTTACCTCGTACCCCTGCACATCGACTACTGGTACTCCATGTTATTTACCTCGTACCCCTGCACATCGACTACTGGTACTCCATGTTATTTTTTACTTGTTATTGTTATTCATTATTTACTATGTATTTATTCCTCGTATCTCTATTTCTACTTTTATTCAATGTTTTATCTTTATCTTATATATATATATATATATTAAATAGATAAATATATCATTGTTGGAAAAGGACCCTTAAGTTTCACTGTTTGTCGACACCTGTTGTTTTCCGAAGCATGTGACAAATAACATTTGATTTGATCTTCCTACTTTCTCCACTGTTTACCTGAGCCTGGTCAATTTACAACTCATTACACCGCTTAACAATTTACGATTTAACCACTAAGAGACAGAGAAGACTGTGGTTTAACATAGGCTAACACTGCAAGGTTACCTTAAAGGTGTTACAACATTAGCTGAATGGACTATTTTTGGCAATGTGCAGCAATTGTGTCAGCAATATAAATCTAAGTAAGTTTGAGTAAAATTCTGGCACACTTTGTAATAGAAAGGTCTGTATTGGTCTGTATAGCTACACATTTCTAATAGCTCTCCTTTATACACACTCACACACTCTCACACACACACACACACACACACACACACACACACACACACACACACACACACACACACACACACACACACACACACACACACACACACACACATTATTACTCATGGTCACAACACCTCTCTGACCTCTGACTCTTTGGTCATAGTTTGACCCTCTGGTCTTAGTTTGATTGACAGGCGGCGGCCCCGCCCCTGCAGCCCAGTCTTGCGGCTGTCTAAACATTCACACTGGCTCAGAGGCCTGAGGCCAGCACCCCATCACAGAAACACAATCCCTAGTCTGTCCACATACATGCTTCCCAACTACCCCACCCCTAGCTCAATGGAACCCATTCTGCCCCGGCACACCACACATAATCATTGATATTTTTCCTTCCATGCCACCACAAACGTTAGCATTCCTGAATGTTACGCATTTCCACCACAGCTCCTGAGGCACTTGGGAATGACAGAGGAGGCCGGGGGGGGGGGGGGGGAGCGAGAGACACAGACACACACACACCCACACACACACACACCCACACACACACACAGAGAGAGAGGCCTTGACACTCTAGAGGAGGTGGCGGAGAGACGGATCCTGGCCAAACTGCTGGCCATCATGGACAACGTCACCCACCCTCTGCATGCCATGGTTATGACGCAGAGGAGCACCTTCAGTCACAGACTGATCCCACCACGGTGTGCCAGAGAGCGCTACAGGAGGTCCTTCCTGCCGACAGCTATTAGACTATATAATGCCTCACCGGGGTGCCGTGCCGTCGGCAACACAGACCTGGAACTGTTTAACAATTATGCAACCATCCATGAGTAACTCTGGTCTGTAATCACTCATTCACTCAGGACTTATTTATTCACTCAGGTCTGTATATACATATTCATGTACAGTTGTTATATCATATCATGTATGTCTTATGTATACTACATACACTGCACACCTGGCTATCTATCTATCTATCTATCTATCTATCTATCTATCTATCTATCTATCTATCTATCTATCTATCTATCTATCTATCTATCTATCTATCTATCTATCTATCTATCTATCTATCTATCTATCTATCTATCTATCTATCTATCTATCTATCTATCTATCTATCTATCTATTCACAACACAAACAGTTCCTTTCATTGGCACATCAACTAAATTTGTTATAACTGATTTGGTGACTTTTTATTGCCATGCAACTTCAATTCTACTTGCAGGCAAACAGACAATCCTGAGTACAGAAAAGGACAAATCAGAAAAGATTTTTCAGAGATAAGGGAATTCTTCTGGGTTTGGGCCACTACTCTTAAATCTTCACACAAACATGGCATAGGCATGTTAATAACCCAAGAGCCAGAGTGTGCTTTACTGCCAGGTTTTTCCCCATTGCTTAACGCAGCTAAATCACTACAGTGCATTTACTTCCCTTTTCCACATTTTGTTACGTTACAGCCTTATTCTTAAATTGATTCAATATTTATTTTTTCATCAATCTACACACAATACCCCATAATGACTAAGTGAAAACAGGTTTTTAGAATTTTTTGCAAAATTATAAAATAATTTAAACGGATACCTTATTTACATAAGTATTCAGACCATTTGCTATGAGACTCTAAATTGAGCTCAGGTGCATCCTGTTTCCATTGATCATCCTTGAGACCAGTGGCGATTTTAGCATGTAAATCTTGGTAAAAAAAAAAGGGGGATGCATGTCAGCAAAGCCACTACACAACACAACACTAGACAATACATTAAATGCACTATAACGGTGACAAACGGTTCCCACAAACTGTTGGGGCCTACATAAAGCTGTCCCAACAGCAGGGTCCCAACACCTTACCACTGCTACACCTGGCTATCAGCGGAGCCTTGTCTGGCAGCGAAACAGTTAATTCAGCCTCATTTACTGCCTTTTAAAAAAACATAGCTGATATGGTTGACTTGCTTAAACAAATGTGGTTTCTAATGACAATTGAAATATACGGCAAGCGGATAAGAGGCAATCCGTAATTTTGATGAGCGAGCTAGGACGGACCGTAGGATAAATAAAGGGGGCATATAAGTAGACAATGAAAGCTCTTACAATATTCAATGATTACATTTCTCTAAAACAGGTTATAGGCTACATGTGCACCACCAAGTCAGAACAGTAGGTGACATTAAGAGGTGAAATAGACCAAATTATTAGGGTGAGACACATGGGCTACTAACAGCTTACTACACAACATACACTTAGTATTACTTTCTTAGCTACAGAATACATATCTCCCTGGCATATTACATAATTTATGCAGCAGCATACAAGACATTTTTGGACTCACCTTGTTGTGCTTTCACTTAAACAGGAAGGTGGCACGGCGGTCCTTCGTGGGCATATTTTGTCATCAAAATCTGTCATTCTCTGGATTTATGGTGCTTTCAAGACAACTGGGAACTCGAATCATGATAGCGTAGCTCTAGAAAGAGGCCGGATTTACAATTCAATTCCGAGTTGGATGACCGTTCAAAACGTATTTTCCCAGTCAGAGCTTGTTTATTCCCGACTTCCCAGTTGTCTTGAACTCAGGTTTTCGCAATTCAGAGTTAGCACAAATCATGCTTCACTGACAGCATGGTCATTATTGAAAGTTTATCATTTTGGGACCACTCCACTGAATAGCAGGCTAGTGATTGCTTAGCAATGCTTGCAGTTATCCACTGTCACTGATTCCTTCCAAACCACTCATTGTTGAATTAGCGATTTCCAACTTGTTGTGTAATGTTTATGTCCAATGGCAGATGAGCACCGATACATTTTATCTATAATTTCTCTTCATTATTTATCTTAATATGACGAGGATTAAAAAGGATTTGCCAGTAGATGGTCAACTAAGATACCATTAGTCTACCAGCGCAAGTCGACTTGGTTGCGATCTCGCTCCCCCTCCCTGCTCCCCTCGCCACTCAGAGATACACACCGCAAGGCCCCTCCCTGCTCCCCTCGCCACTCAGAGATACACACCGCAAGGCCCCTCCCTGCTCCCCTCGCCACTCAGAGATACACACCGCAAGGCCCCTCCCTGCTCCCCTCGCCACTCAGAGATACACACCGCACGGCCCCTCCATGCTCCCCTCGCCACTCAGAGATACACACCGCATGGCCCCTCCCTGCTTGAGCTTCTCTCTCCCTCCTGCATTACATCTCCGCTTAATAAAGTAGCTAAAAAAATGTGCTCTTTTTTTTTCTCCGTCTACTAACGTTACAGCATTGTTGCTTTATGTATTTGTTTAATTAGTATTTTTCCCTTAATGATGAGGATCGGGAACCGCAACAACTAACATTGTTCTTCGTTTAAACATTTTAAACACAGGATCGTTAGGCTGAACATTTTAAAACATTCTGCAACGGGAAACAAAAATTAGGGTTTCTTATTGGACAAGTCCAGGTTGTCCCTTCCTCTTTCAGTTCCTTTTTCTTCTGTTCTGTGCTTAATAAACACTACCCTGGTACAGTCTAGTACTCAGAAATGACTCGGTTCTTTATCACAGTCACAGCCATTACTCACTGGTTAATCATTACAGATAATAAACAACGTTCAATGGGGCTTAATGGTATATTACACCAGACAACCCTCATGTAACAGCCTGCTGATACAATCAGTTCGCTAAATGTTCGCTTAAGTTGCCAGTATTCTACCATGATGAGGGGTAATCTGCTACTATAATGTATATAGTTAGGAGACAATAAAGTAATGAGCAGCTTCTACTTTAAAGTGTGATATCACTGCCTCAAACTCTTACAAATGGGACACTGCACTGAAGTTAGGTAGAAATACTGTACATTCCAACTGAGCAAAAACCTCAATGACTGCAGCTTACAACAGCATGCAGCCAGCCTTGGGCTTCACCATTTCTCAGAGAAATACCTAGGGATTAAGCCGCCGTGGGCCACATTCCAGGGGGTCTGTGAAGCAGTTAAGCAACACAAATTAACCAATCATTGAAAGACAAATGTCCTATATTGCAGTCTGGCATTGAGTCGGGCTGTGATGTAGTTACTGACATGGCAAACACGCGTTTTGGGGTTTGCTGAGCGACTGCTATGTAGGAAATACTGAAATACTGATGAGGAGGTGTATGACACCCATGTACCCTGTAACTCCCTCCCTCCTATTCCTACCCCAGTTCCTGTCCCTGTCCCTGTCCCTCACCTGTCTCTGGAAAACTCCCAGCGTGGGTCCTCGGGGAGGTCGTACTCTGGGATGGGGTCGTCGTGGCCAGCCGAGCTGCGTCTCGTGGTGATACGGACCAATGGGGTGCTGGAGTTCATTGAGGAGCCGGAGTCATTTGACACCTGTGGGATGAGACGGATTGGCTGATCATCTGTCTAGATACACTGGTCAGATAAATGGCTAGGTATATTATTATCCTAGCGAGGACCAAAGACTGTAGGTGTGTGTCTCCATAACTAAAGATCAAATGATACTGATATTGATTGATATTGTGCAAATCAACACATTTTCCTTCCCTTTTAAAAAAGACGAGTGAATGCATGTCAGTAATCATAAGAGTTGAGCATCAACTCAGTGCTAGAGAGTAACGTTCAATCTGTTGCTGTTGTCATTGTCCTCAGGGCTCCTATCTCCCTTCCGTCTTAACCTTACCTTGACACTGGAACCACCCGTCTCTCGTAGGAATGTAATCCAACACTTTTTGTACCTCTTGGAGTTTGTGTTTTGAGTCACAGAGAAGTAGAGGAGCTAGAGCAGGAGCTAGAGGTGATGGATAACACAGCTAACATGCTCAGACGCCATGCACTGTAGCTAACTGTCTTTCAGTGGTGTTAACTGGGGCTTAGCACCTCAAGCAGTGCCATGTATTAGTTACAGTATTGTTATGAAAATCCTCTTCCCATGTAGGTCAAATTTGGACTATTTTCTGTTATTTGCATATACAGTTGGCCGGAAGTTTACATACACCTTAGCCAAATACATTTAGTTTTTCACAATTCCTGACTTTTAATCCTTGTAAAAATTCCCTGTCTTAGGTCAGTTGGGATCACCACTTTATTTTAAGAATGTGAAATGTCAGAATAATAGTAGTGATTTATTTCAGCTTTTATTTCATCACATTCACAGTGGGTGAGAAGTTTACATACACTCGATTAGTATTTGGTAGCATTGCCTTTAAATTGTTTAACTTGGGTCAAACGTTTCGGGTAGCCTTCCACAAGCTTCCCACAATAAGTTGTATGAATTTTGGCCCATTCCTCCTGACAGAACTGGTGTAACTGAGTCAGGTTTGTAGGCCTCCTTGCTCGTACACGCTTTTTCACAAATGTTCTATAGGATTGAGGTCAGGGCTTTGTGATGGCCACTCCAATACCTTGACTTTGTTGTCCTTAAGCAATTTTTCCACAACTTTAGAAGTATGCTTGGGGTCGTTGTCCATTTAGAAGACACATTTGCGACCAAGCTTTAACTTCCTGACTGATGTCTTGAGATGTTGTTTCAATATATCCACATAATTTTCCTTTCTCATGATGCCATCTATTTTGTGAAGTGCACCAGTCCCTCCTGCAGCAAAGCACCCCCACAACATGATGCTGCCACCCCCGTGCATCACGGTTGAGATGGTGTTCTTCGGCTGGTCCCATGGTGTTTATTGCGTACTATTGTTTGTACAGATGAACGTGGTACCTTCAGGCTTTTGGAAATTGCTCCCAAGGATGAACCAGACGTTTTGGAGGTCTACAATATTTTTTCTGAGGTCTTGGCTGATTTCTTTAGATTTTCCCATGACGTCAAGCAAAGAGGCACTGACTTTGAAGGTAGGCCTTGAAATACATTCACAGCTGTTTAAAGGCACAGTCAACTTATTGTATGTAAACGTCTGACCCACTGGAATTGTGATAAAATTAATTATTAGTGAAATAATCTGTCTGTAAACAATTGTTGGAAGAATTACTTGTGTCATGCACAAAGTAGATGTCCTAACCGACTTGCCAAAACTATAGTTTGTTAACATGAAATCTGTGGAGTGGTTGAAAAATGAGTTTTAATGATTTCAACCTAAGTGTATGTAAACTTCCGACTTCAACTGTAAGTCTAAGTATATAGGGCTTTTCACACTGCTGAACCCGAACCGAGCCGAGCCAAACCTAGCTGTACTGAGCTGGCCTGGTTACACATCCACCGTAGCAGCTGAAACCATGAAAATAAAATATTCTAGTCAGTACAGTTTGGTTCGGGTCTGCACGATAGTGTGAAAAAAGAATTCCGTATGAATGCGTGTGTGTGTGGAGTTTGTTTTTCTACGGGTGTTAAAGGCCTTGGAAACCCCTTATCTACTTTCTGTTACCTGGCGGCGCAGAGGAATCTGCTTGCTGAGTTTGTGGACCGCCGGCTGATTCCCGAAGTCAGGCTTCTTAGCCGTATTCCTCATCCGGCACACCACCACAATGACCACCATACAGGCGATCAAGAAAACCCCGATGCAGTAGATGGTTATCTCAACGTAGTCAGGTGACATCAGACCCGTCACCGTGTCTTCGTTACTGGCTGATTGGGGAGCAGGGGGAGGGGCAAGGGGAGAGGGTCAGGGAGGAATAAAAAAAGTGGAACGTAGATTGACTCTTGACATATGCACACACACACGCACACACGCACACACGGACAGACACACAAACACGGAAACAAACAGACATCTGATAGACACACATGTATAAACAGAACACACGACATGGAATCGACACACACACACATGCCATCGCTAGATAGACAAACAAAACATAATTAAGGAGAAAGACACACACACAACGTTTGTTTTCTCTCCCTCCCTCCCCCCTCCTTCCCACTTCTCCTCTTCATCAAACAACCATCTACTTAATGCCCATCTAGGACAGACAGGAAATGGAATTGATCTGAGAAGAAGGTAAACCATAGAAATAGAATCATTCTACTCTATTCTGATTATATTTTTAGTATAATATTGTATTATTATTTTCACAGTCTGTTGGAGAGTACACCTGTACTATGTACACCTTGACTGAGCTCAAGCAGGAGGCTGTACTATGTACACCTTGACTGAGCTCAAGCAGGAGGCTGTACTATGTACACCTTGACTGAACTCAAGCAGGAGGCTGTACTATGTACACCTTGACTGAGCTCAAGCAGGAGGCTGTACTATACACCTTGACTGAGCTCAAGCAGGAGGCTGTACTATGTACACCTTGACTGAGCTCAAGCAGGAGGCTGTACTATGTACACCTTGACTGAACTCAAGCAGGAGGCTGTACTATGTACACCTTGACTGAGATCAAGCAGGAGGCTGTACTATGTACACCTTGACTGAGCTCAAGCAGGAGGCTGTACTATGTACACCTTGACTGAGCTCAAGCAGGAGGCTGTACTATGTACACCTTGACTGAGATCAAGCAGGAGGCTGTACTATGTACACCTTGACTGAGCTCAAGCAGGAGGCTGTACTATGTACACCTTGACTGAGCTCAAGCAGGAGGCTGTACTATGTACACCTTGACTGAACTCAAGCAGGAGGCTGTACTATGTACACCTTGACTGAACTCAAGCAGGAGGCTGTACTATGTACACCTTGACTGAGCTCAAGCAGGAGGCTGTACTATGTACACCTTGACTGAACTCAAGCAGGAGGCTGTACTATGTACACCTTGACTGAACTCAAGCAGGAGGCTGTACTATGTACACCTTGACTGAACTCAAGCAGGAGGCTGTACTATGTACACCTTGACTGAGCTCAAGCAGGAGGCTGTACTATGTACACCTTGACTGAACTCAAGCAGGAGGCTGTACTATGTACACCTTGACTGAACTCAAGCAGGAGGCTGTACTATGTGCCTAAATTCGGGGCTACTTGACACACCACACACGCAGGGTGCAGACACACTCTCTTTCTCTCAAATGCACACGCATGCACTCACACACAAACACACATTCTCTCACACACACACACACACACACACACACACACACACACACGTCACACAGACAAAGTTCACTTCAGACGGCAAACAAGTGAGTGGTGCCCTTAGTGGTTGTACATGGCTTGAGCTTCCTGTCTGAAAGAAACAGTTCTGGATCTGTCTCCGAGGTGCTATAGGACCACAGGCCGTTCCATAATGCATACCATCCACCCACAGCTACAAACAAGGCCCCTGTAATGTGCAGTCAGGGGGAAATAATATTTATCCTGTCAGCTTTGTATCCCCTGGTAGAAAAACCACAGCATACAGCCACAACATAGGCGGCAGGCAGAGCCATGCAGGCGCCAACAGAGCAGATACAATAAATTAAAGATATTATTCCCAAAGGAATTACTATTCGGCTGCCTTTTGATAATTGTATTTTGTTTACAGACAAAACAAGGCTATTATCTGCGAGGACATTGAGGCAGTGTTTTCCATAAGAGCCGTCGGCTGGCGGCTAATGCCGATAACAGCCTCATTGTCAGCAGGCTACTTTTTCCAACTCCATAAATTAACTAGGCTTTAAATTCCCTAGCTTTCTCCAGCTAGAATGAACGATATGCATCTTCTACCTTCAGTCACAAAGCAAGTGATGGGAAACACTGCTGGTTTGTCAGTCTGCTGTCTGTCCCGCCGCTTGGAACCTGTGTCATTTTTGTGCGCTGTGGTTGACTGCAGTCTCATTTCTTTTCACGGAGCAGAGAGAGCATGATGCTTCTTCATCGTCCCCTGTGAGTAAATTTACACTTCCCATGTAATAATACAGTGCATTTGGAAAGTATTCAGACCCCTTGACTTTTTACACATTTTGTTACAGTACGTTACAGCCTTATTATAAAATGGATTAAATTGTCCTTTTCCCCTCATCAAGCTACAAACAATTCCCCATAATGACAAAGCAAAAACAGGTTTTTAGAACTGTTAATAAAAAATAAATAATGAAATATTACATTTACATAAGTATTCAGACCCTTTACTCAGTACTTTGTTGAAACACCTTTGGCAGCGATTACAGCCTCAAGTTTTCTTGGGTATGACGTTACAAGCGTGACACACCTGTATTTGGGGAGTTTCTTCCATTCTTCTCTGCAGATCCTCTCAAGCTCTGTCAGGTTGGATGGGGAGCTTTGCTGTTCAGCTATTTTCAGGTCTCTCCACAGACGTTTGATCGGGTTCAAGTTTTTTAAATGTTTGTATTTTACCCCCTTTTCCAATCTTAGCTCATCGCTCGGGAGAGGCGAAGGAGGAGTAATGCGTCCTCCGAAACATAACCCACCTAACCGCGCTCATAAACACCCGCCAGCCGCACCAATGTGTCGGAAGGAAACACCGTCACTAAAGCACGATGAGCCAAGTAGAATCAAAGGCCAAATCCTCCCCTAACCTGGATGACGCTGGGCCAATTGTGTGCCGTCCTATGGGACTCCCGACCGCTGCAGGTTGTAGCACAGCGGTCTAAGGCAATGCAGTGCCTTAGAACGCTGCGCCACTCTGGAGGCCCACGTTCAGAGACTTGCCCTGTAGCCACTCCTGCGTTGTCTTGGCTGTGTGCTTTGGGTCGCCGTCCTGTGGGAAGGTGAACCTTCGCCCCAGTCTGAGGTTCAGAGCTTTGGAGCAGGTTTTCCTCAAGGATCTCTCTGTACTTTGCTCCTTTCATCTTTCCCTCGATCCTGACTAGTCTCCCAGTCCCCGCCGCTGAAAAACATCCCCCCCAAAATTATGCTGCCACCGCCATGCTTCACCGTAGGGATGGTGCCAAGTTTCCTCCAGACATGACGCTTGGCATTCAGGCCAAAGAGTTCAATCTTGGTTTTATCAGACCAGAGAATCTTGTTTTCTCATAGTCTCAGAGTCCTTTAGGTGCCTTTTGGCAAACTCCAAAAGTCATGTGACTTCTGTCTGGCTTCTTCTGTACCATAAAGGCCTGATTGGTGGAGTGCTGCAGAGATGGTTGTCCTTCTGGAAGGTTCTCCCATATCCACAGAGGAACTCTGGAGCTCTGTCAGAGTGACCATAGGTTCTTGGTCTTCTCCCACGATTGCTCAGTTTGGCCGGGCAGCCAGATCTAGGAAGAGTCTTGGTGGTTCCGAACTTCTTTCTTTTAAGAATGATGGAGGCCACTGTGTTCTTGGGGACTTTTAATGCTGCAGACATTTTTTGGCACCCTTCCCCAGATCTGTGCCTCGACACAATTCTGTCTCTGAGCTCTACGGACAATTCCTACGACCTCATGGTTTGGTTTTTACTCTGACATGCACTGTCAACTGTGGGACCTTGTATAGACAGGTTTGTTCCTTTCCAAATCATGTCCAATCAATTGAATTTACCACAGGTGGATTCCAATCAAGCTGTAGAAGCACCTGAGCTCAATTTCAAGTATCATAGCAAACAGTCTGAATACTATTACTACTACTACTAATAATAATACTAATACTGTAAATAATGTATTTCTGTTTTTCTAAAAACCAGTTTTCTCTTTGTCATTCTGGGGTATTGTGTGTAGATTGATGAGGAAATGTTTTTAATTCATCCATTTTAGAATAAGGCTGTAACGTAACAAAATGTGGAAAACGTATATACCTCCAAATGCACTGCAAAGTGTTAACGATAAGTTGAAATCCACCTAATTATTGTTTGGTGGCACCTATATATATATATATATATATATATATATATAGACCTATATAGCCAGCTACGTTCTTTGATTGACGACGGAACATCTTGTGTTGACTAGTTTATAAAAGGTGTTGAACTGACTGTTTAAAGTCAACTCTTATATCCCTTTACTATTCATAAATTATACAACGTAGTTATATAGCCTACTGCACACAAGGTTATATATATATATAACTGCACACAAGGCAGTGTGAGTGTTCGTTCCATAATGCAATTATCAAGAAAACACTGTTGTCAAAAGCATGACAGATATGAAAATATCTGTTAGAAATAAAAATGCAACAACTAGCATGGGTTGCTAATATGATTATTGATATAAAATAATTGCCTACACGGATATGGTCTGATTTTGGCTACTTTGAAGCATGGTAAGACATGCCTCAAAATATTTAGTAAAACGTTCAGGTTTCAAATAATTAAATATACAGTTCAAGATCTATGTTGCCGACGGCACGGCACCCCAGTGAGGCATTATATAGTCTAATAGCTGCCGGCAGGAAGGACCTCCTGTAGCGCTCTCTGGCACACCGTGGTGGGATCAGTCTGTGACTGAAGGTGCTCCTCTGCGTCATAACCATGGCATGCAGAGGGTGGGTGACGTTGTCCATGATGGCCAGCAGTTTGGCCAGGATCCGTCTCTCCGCCACCTGTGTCGGATCCTGGCCAAAGTGTCAAGGCTAATCCCCAGAATAGAGCTAGCCTTCCTGATCAGTTTATTTACCCGAGAAGCATCACCGAACTGTGTTGCTCACTGCCTGTTCTGACACACAGCTCTGTAGCCTCACAAATTGTGGCCTACCGGTCAGGTAGTCCGTGACCCAGGAGACTAAAGGTGCTTCCACTTTCATCCTCCTCATCTTCTCACCCAGTAGCAGGGGCTGAATGGCGTTGAAGGCACTGGAGAAGTCAAAAAACATAACCCTTACAGTGCAACCTGCGTTGTCCAGGTGAAAGTAGGCCCTCTGCAGAAGGTAGATGATTGCATCATCCAACCCGATGTTGCGCTGGTATGCGAACTGCAGGGGCTCCAGTGATGTACACACCAGGGGTCTGAGGTGAGCGAGGACTAACCTTTCCAGGGTCTTCATGATGTGGGATGTTAGCGCTACAGGTCTGAAGTCATTCAGGACAGTGGGGTGTGCCTTCTTGGGCACTGGGACGAGGCAGGATGTTTTCCACAGCACAGGGACCCTTTCTAGGCTCAGGCTAAGGTTGAAGCGTCGCTGGAGTATTCCACACAATTGGTCATCACAGACCCTAAGCACCCTTGGGCTGATGCCATCAGGGCCCGCCGCTTTCCACTGATGTAGTCTCTCCAGCTCTCTCTTCACTTGGTTGGTGGTGAAAGTCAGCCCAGGTGGGGAGGTGGGGGGAAGGGGGGTGTTGAGGATCAGTCCAGAGGTGGTGGGAAGGGAGGTGTTGCAGATCAGTCCAGAGGGAGCAGGGGCGGAGGTGGGGATGGGGTCGCTGATTGTCTCAACAAAGGTGTTGTGAGCAAAGTGAGGGTGGGACAGCCGTGAGGGTGTGTGGCCTGGGGAGCTGGAGGGGAGGTGGGCAGGGCCAGTATCGAACCTGTTAAAAAATTGGTTCAGCTCATTGGATTGATACACATCCAATGCAAAAAAACGGATTTCTCTAGCTTAAACTGACAGTTTGCTTTGGTGGTTTCTTTTATTAAGCTAATTCGATGTGGACATTGAGCGTTAAGAAGTGTTACAACACACCATGTAATGAGTCAAAATATCTCAGGATGATGTGTTGCAAAACTCCAGCAAAGTTAACATTTTGTCTCCTTCAAGTTGGTGGCAGCTCAGTTGCCACTAGTTTTGTTTTTATAACGTGCTTCATTTTAACAGTGTAGTGATGGGTTGTTAGCGAACAAATTGCTCTTTTTGAACGGATCTTTTAGATGAACGGAACCAAGTCGCATCTGTGAGAGAGCCATTCATTTGGCTCATAAATTTGCATACTCGCAGACTACTACTGTAGCATAGTTTGAAGGACAAACCTCATTGGTTTCCTTACCCTCAGTGTCCACAGTATAAAATACATAGTTTGAAGGACAAACCTCATTGGTTTCCTTACCCTCAGTGTCCACTGTATAAAATACATAGTTTGAAGGACAAACCTCATTGGTTTCCTTACCCTCAGTGTCAACTGTATAAAATACATAGTTTGAAGGACAAACCTCATTGGTTTCCTTACCCTCAGTGTCAACTGTATAAAATACATAGTTTGAAGGACAAACCTCATTGGTTTCCTTACCCTCAGTGTCCACTGTATAAAATACATAGTTTGAAGGACAAACCTCATTGGTTTCCTTACCCTCAGTGTCCACTGTATAAAATACATAGTTTGAAGGACAAACCTCATTGGTTTCCTTACCCTCAGTGTCCACTGTATAAAATACATAGTTTGAAGGACAAACCTCATTGGTTTCCTTACCCTCAGTGTCCACTGTATAAAATACATAGTTTGAAGGACAAACCTCATTGGTTTCCTTACCCTCAGTGTCCACTGTATAAAATACATAGTTTGAAGGACAAACCTCATTGGTTTCCTTACCCTCAGTGTCAACTGTATAAAATACATAGTTTGAAGGACAAACCTCATTGGTTTCCTTACCCTCAGTGTCAACTGTATAAAATACATAGTTTGAAGGACAAACCTCATTGGTTTCCTTACCCTCAGTGTCCACTGTATAAAATACATAGTTTGAAGGACAAACCTCATTGTGGCAATTCAGATCATGCAGTAAAACTGTAAATATGACTTTAATCTCAAGAGGTTAATGTTAAAAAAGGTTATCTTAATTAGAAAATAGTCCTGATCATATAGGCCTAGGCCTAGGCGATATCCAAAACAACTAACATACTGAATCCATACATTTTCAGTAATATTTATTGTAAAGTCATGTCTTTCTACTCAATACCACAACTAATTTTACAAATCTGGGAGGTGACGTAGTTCAAGTATTCAATAATTTAGCTGTGTATTTCGGATGGAATCAAGGCATTAGAATGTAATATAGGCCACCAAAATAAAGCTTGTTCTGCAAAGACAATTCACAGTGGCATGCCGCCCCCAATGCGCAGACACAGGGAGACACACATACATTTAAACACACACACATACATTTAAACACACACACACGCAACCACACACACTATATCAAATACATTGAATACATTGAAAGAATTGATATTCGAGAAAGTGAAGCCGTAAGTATTGAGGCAGTGACTTTCTTTTGTCTTTTGTATTATCTCAAGGAGAAATAATAAAAAGGCAATGAATTATCAGACCCAATCTCAGGGCACCCACTAACACCGACAGACAGACAGACAATATCATCAAGACAGACAGACACCCTGATTTGTAAAAACATGCAGCCAACTTTTCCTGAGAACCAGAAGAGAGTGAGAGATACGATGTGAAAAAGAGAAAGAACGAGGGAGAAAGGGGATGGAGGCCACTGTGTTCAATGCTGCAGACATTTTTTGGTTCCCTTCCCCAGATCTGTGGCTCGACACAATCCTGTCTCGGCGCTCTACGGACAATTCCTTCGATCTCATGGCTTGGTTTTTGTTCTGACATGCACTATCAACTGTGGGATCTTAAATAGACAACGTGCATTTCCAAATCATGTCACATCAAATGTTTTATTTTTTATTTAACCTTTATTTAACTAGGCAAGTCAGTTAAGATCAAATTCTTATTTACAAACATGGCCAAACCTGGGCCAATTGTGCACCACCCTATGGGACTCCCAATCACGGCTGGATGTGATGCAGTGACGCCTCTTGCACTGAGCTGCAGTGACTTAGACCGCTGCGCCACTCGGGAGGCCCACAATTTACCACAGGTGGACTCCAATTAAGTTTTAGAAACATCTCAAGGATGATCAATGGAAACAGGATGCACCTGAGATCAATTTCAAGTCCCATAACAAAGGGTCTGAATACTTATGTAAATAAGGTATTTCAGTTTTCTATTTTAAATACATTTGTCATTATTGTGTGTAGATTGTTGAATAATATACTACATACTATATACTACTAGTTCATTTTAGTATACTGTAAACGAACTGTATCCTTTCAGTTGGGTGTACTAGCGCTACGCCTGTCTACAGGAAGTTGATGCGGTTGTTATACAACCTCTTGCTAGCTTGTTAGCATAAAAAATTACTAGCTAGACATCTTACGACTTCGGGTGTGTTCGTAAATTCAATCTGGAGTGCCAGAGTTCGCTCAGAATGCGTTCTGGGCATTCGTAAATTCAGAGCGTTGTCAGATTGTCTGTTCGTAAATTCAGAGCATTTCGCTCTTGGATCGTTCAGAGCACACACTGGACACTCTGGCCAAGTAGTAGGGTTGATCCGAGCATTCTGACCTCACAACGGCAGTCAAGCATCCAGCTTACTGGCTAACGTTGGCTAGCTACTTCCAGATACAAATGAGAGAACACCTCACCCTTACCATTTTACTGGCCCTAGCAGAGCTGGTTAGGTTTGGTTTGGTTTTCATGTTATCCAGAGCGTTGGTGACTGTAACTGTGTTGCTGGCAACAATTTATTGAGAACGCACAAACTATACCCCTTGGCTAAGCATGACGTGAATAATCAAGTCAATAAACGTTGGGTAGTTAGTTAGATAGCATCTAGTTAATATACTGCCTGGCAAGCACGATGTATTAGTAGCCAACTAACGTTAGGTAACTAGCTAACATACCGGTACATAATGTTACTACTGTAATGCTATGTGGTTCGTGAGGATAGCGTAGCCAACACATTGTCAGCCAACATAATGTGTAACGTAACTTGTTTGAAAAGTCATTACTTCATTACATTGCTCAACATTTTCTTAACATTTGTCATAATTAGTTAAAGCAATGAATTAGTATCTGTTCTCGTCAGACTATTTTCCGCCATTTTCTTCAAATCTGAAAACGTTGTGAAGCCACGCCCACTTTCTGAAGAATTGCATTATGGGCCCTAAAAACACAGAAATAGTGTCCACTGCTTGTATACGTCGTATTTTGGCAAAATATAGAACTTTTGGCATATATCCATACTATGACGAATAAGCATACTACATACTCAATTTATGAGTATTCGAACACAGCTTCTTACTTTTTAAATCACACAGCAGTGCTATTTGCAGAGTTAGCTCCAGGTAAATCTTGCAATTTTTCAGCCATTCCTGAACCTTTGACCAAAAACAAGGTACATACGGACAATACCTAAACAAATTATTGAATGATTCTGTCTCTTTCTCCCACTTCCACTTGCCTCTTCCATTTTTGCCGTAATGCTGCAATTAGTTGGTTCCATATACAGTGGGGAGAACAAGTATTTGATACACTGCCGATTTTGCAGGTTTTCCCACTTACAAAGCATGTAGAAGTCTGTAATTGTTATCATAGGTACTCTTCAACTGTGAGTGACGGAATCTAAAACAAAAATCCAGAAAATCACATTGTATGATTTTTAAGTAATTAATTTGCATTTTATTGCATGACATAAGTATTTGATACATCAGAAAAGCAGAACTTAATATTTGGTACAGAAACCTTTGTTTGCAATTACAGAGATCATACATTTCCTGTAGTTCTTGACCAGGTTTGCACACACTGCAGCAGGGATTTTGGCCCACTCCTCCATACAGATCCTTCAGGTTTCGGGGCTGTCACTGGGCAATACGGACTTTCAGCTCCCTCCAAAGATTTTCTATTGGGTTCAGGTCTGGAGACTGGCTAGGCCACTCCAGGACCTTGAGATGCTTCTTACGGAGCCACTCCTTAGTTGCCCTGGCTGTGTGTTTCGGGTCGTTGTCATGCTGGAAGACCCAGCCACGACCCATCTTCAATGCTCTTACTGAGGGAAGGAGGTTGTTGGCCAAGATCTCGCGATACATGGCCCCATCCATCCTCCCCTCAATACGGTGCAGTCGTCCTGTCCCCTTTGCAGAAAAGCATCCCCAAAGAATGATGTTTCCACCTCCATGCTTCACGGTTGGGATGGTGTTCTTGGGGTTGTACTCATCCTTCTTCTTTCTCCAAACACGGTGAGTGGAGTTTAGACCAAAAAGCTATATTTTTGTCTCATCAGACCACATGACCTTCTCCCATTCCTCCTCTGGATCATCCAGATGGTCATTGGCAAACTTCAGACGGGCCTGGACATGCGTGGGCTTCAGCAGGGGGACCTTGCGTGCGCCACAGGATTTTAATCCATGACGGCGTAGTGTGTTACTAATGGTTTTCTTTGAGACTATGGTCCCAGCTCTCTTCAGGTCATTGACCAGGTCCTGCCGTGTAGTTCTGGGCTGATCCCTCACCTTCCTCATGATCATTGATGCCCCACAAGGTGAGATCTTGCATGGTGCCCCAGACCGAGGGAGATTGACCGTCATCTTGAACTTCTTCCATTTTCTAATAATTGCGCCAACAGTTGTTGCCTTCTCATCAAGCTGCTTGCCTTTTGTCCTGTAGCCCATCCCAGCCTTGTGCAGGTCTACAATTTTATCCCTGATGTCCTTACACAGCTCTCTGGTCTTGGCCATTGTGGAGAGGTTGGAGTCTGTTTGATTGAGTGTGTGGACAAGTGTCTTTTATACAGGTAACGAGTTCAAACAGGTGCATTTAATACAGGTAATGAGTGGAGAACAGGAGGGCTTCTTAAAGAAAAACTAACAGATCTGTGAGAGCCGGAATTCTTACTGGTTGGTAGGTGATCAAATACTTATGTCATGCAATAAAATGCAAATTAATTATTTAAAAATCATACAATGTGATTTTCTGGATTTTTGTTTTAGATTCCGTCACTCACAGTTGAAGTGTACCTATGATAAAAATTACAGACCTCTACATGCTTTGTAAGTAGGAAAACCTGCAAAATCGGCAGTGTATCAAATACTTGTTCTCCCCACTGTATGTTTGTTAGCTGCATGTGTGACAGAACTCCACCGGTCCAGTTTTTTTAATCAATTAGTATATTTGTGTTTAACATAATATTTGTTGTATTATTTTTTCTGTCTTTTCTGGTGGATTAAACTGTAATTGCAACTAACTTTATGGCTTGTTTTAAAAATAGTGATATTTTGGAGAGTATTTCCTTTTCAAATAACTGAAAGTGAGAGCTTGTAATCTGAATAAAGGGGAAAAGGCCAGTCTTGAACATGTGGTGAGACATTCTTACTAATCTGCTAGAGAACACGTTCAGATTTAAGTATAACTGTTGTATGACTGAAGCCTTTAGTAAGAGGTCTAATGCTTTAATATTGAATGATTTCTGCCCTCTGAATTCATATTCATTATATAAATAGGCCCGTTAAATTTTGTCTAGCTTGCCATTCCAAATAAAATGGAATATTTTTTGCTCATATAATTTAACTAACTGTTCGCTAGGTGTAGGCAGTGCCACAAGTAAATAGGTAAACTGGGATATAACTAAAGACAAGTATTTACCTTTCCATTGTAGCAAGATATTATATAACGTTATTTAACTTCATATTAAAACGTATTGTAGGTCAATAATCTGATATTATTATCGTTGAATTAGGTTTTCACTCCAGAGGGACTTTTCACTTCTCCGTTCTTCCTCCCATAGAAATTATCGGAATAGCTTTATTGACTGAATTTGAACCGTTAATGGACAACATTGATAAGAGAAAGGGGTGAAAGGGAGCGCAGTATATGAGTGTATATACCTGGAAGCACCGTCAACCAAGCAGTGTGATAGGAGATCCCAATAGAATTGCCTGCCAAGCAGGTATACTCCCCAGCATCCTCGTAAGTGACATTGGGGAGATAGAGGACTTCAATCTCCTTGTCCGTGGTGTTAACACCTGCGGTCTGGGAGAGGGAGAGGAGGAGGACGATGAAGAGGAGGAAAGGAAGAGAAAGGGAGGGGGGATGGAGGATGGGACAGGGCTTCAAAACAAACAGGAAGAGCACCTTGTACCACAGGAAAAAATAGGAAACACAATACACAAAAACACTGTCAAAAAAAGTCCCTTCACCCACAACACCAGAGCCCAACAGTAAGTCCACACCAGGCCTGGGCATGCATAGTACACACAACCACAGAAGGAGAAGATATGCAGATCACCCCACTGCAGCACCCAACACTAGCCTGTACCCTGACACATCACACCTTTCGAGAGAGAGAGAGAGAGAGAGAGAGAGAGAGAGAGAGAGAGACTGTACACTACAATTCAAACATTTGGGGTCACTTAGAAATGTCCTTGTTTTTGAAAGAAAAGCTAATGTTTTGTCCATTAAAATAACATCAAATTTGCAGCTTCATTAAATAGTACCCGCAAAACACCAGTCTCAACGTCAACAGTGAAGAGGCGACTCCGGGATGCTGGCCTTCTAGGCAGAGTTGCAAAGAAGGATTTGTGAGGCCTCTGTTTCTCAAACTAGACACTCTAATGTACTTGTCCTCTTGCTCAGTTTTGCACCGGGGCCTCCCACTCTTCTTTCTATTCTGATTAGAGACAGTTTGCTCTGTTCTGTGAAGGGAGTAGTACACAGTGTTGTACGAGATCTTCAGTTTCTTAGCAATTTCTCGCATGGAATAGCCTTCATTTCTCAGAACAAGAATAGATTGACGAGTTTCAGAAGAAAGTTATTTGTTTCTGGCCATTTTGAGCCTGTAATCAAACCCATAAATGCTGATGCTCCAGATACTCAACTAGCCTAAAGAAGACCAGTTTTATTGCTTCTTTAATCAGCACCACAGTTTTCAACTGTGCTAACATAATTGCAAAAGGGTTTTCTAATGATCAATTAGCCTTTTAAAATGATAAACTTGGATTAGCTAACACAACGTGACATTGGAACACAGGAGTGATGGTTGCTGATAATGGGCCTCTGTACGTCTATGTAGATATTCCATAAAAAAATCATCCGTTTCCAGCTACAATAGTCATTTACAACATTAACAATGTCTACACTGTATTTCTGATCAATTTGATGTTATTTTAATGGACAAAAAATGTGCTTTTCTTTCAAAAACAAGGACATTTCTAAGTGACCCCCTGAACGGTAGTGTACATATACAGTTGATGAGGCACGTGGCAGGTTAGTGCATGGGTGTGCAGGTCCAGTGGGCATTTCCATGGCTGCACAGTCACAGTCAGACACAGTACAGTAGAGCAGCTGGGAGTAGAACACTGGGAGAGGGTCAGTCAGTCCAGGAACCAAGACCAGCACACCACCAAACCACACCGAACCGGGTCAGTAACAGGCCCAAAGAGACCCTACGGGAGGGGGTCAACAGAGGTCAAGGGTCAGGCGTCAGTGGTTACCTGGGATGACGGTCAGCCAGCCCGACTGGTTGACCGCCCCTATATAATTGGAGACTTTACAGGTATACTCTCCGGCATCCTCCTCGGTCACGTTGGTGAGCGTGAGCACCTCCACGTCCGAGCTATTGATGCCCGAGCGCTGGGGTGTGTGAGCCACACACACATACAAAAGCACGTGCACGCACACACACACGGCAGCAAGGGGACAAAACAAAACACAGGAAGCCTGTTAACTGTCACATCTGTAACCTGAGTGCAGGAAGAGGAGGGGACAGGAGCCGCCACCCAGACAGGAACACAGCTAGAGTGTAAAGGGGTATTTTATTAGGGGTTTTTCAGTTTCACTCTCTTATAGGAAGATAGATTGGATACTAACAAAAAGCAAATGGCAAAAAGGTAACCTGAAAACAAAATAATTATTAGCCTACACTTTGAAGAAAAAAATATATGAAAAGGTAAGAGAGGTAATCAGGTGTCACAAGAGCCAATAATTTTCACTGCTCAGGTCAGAACGGCCAATGAGGGGCCAGGGAGAGCTGGAAAGTACCTTTAGGATGCGGACGTAGGGGTTTCCGTCTGGGCCAGTGCGACTACCATTCTTCTGGATGTGCTGCAGCCACTGGATGTGGGGCTGAGCGTCGCTGTACACCTTACACACAAAGCGTGCGTCCTCCCCCACTTGCACACTGGTGTTGGCCGGCAGCCCTGCTTGGAGAATGGGCCGATGGGGGGACCGTTCTAAGATGGAGAGAGAAAGGGGGGAGATGTGTTATGATGAGCTATGTTAGTTTGTGCATTGAGACATCACCATGGCCATTTCAAACCCCAACCTTAGGTAATAGACAGGTTTGTATTACTAAATGTCAATGACAGTCAATTGATCAACTAAGCTAGATCACCACTGGGTACCTTGAGACTAAGCATTGGGACACAGACACTTTATGTGTAAGGAACTGAAAACGAGCACAGAATACTAGCCAAAAGCCTGATGCACAGAATTGGGAGTGTATGGTAAAAAAAACATGTTATGCTTGATTTTTGAAGTTTTGAGGCTGTGAAGGAGGCCTAGTCTGGATGTTAAGGGGAACGGTGGACACATATTCCACAACCGGGAGACAAGCAGAGTTAGGACAAGAGAACTGCCTCACTCTTATCGTCACACCATTTAGATTATTCACACAAAACAAAGAGGCGTTATCTCTACTGATAAGAACTAAACACACCTGTAGTTGGACCGACATTATTGCAAAACGTTGGCAACTTTGGCAACTATTTGAAGTAACCAAAAATTAGCAGACACTGACTGTGGCCTGGCAAGGGTTAAATTATACAGCCACATTCCGACTGAAATATGCACCAGTCTTGGAGAGGGAAACACCTTCATTCTCCCTCACTAAAAATCATCTGCTTTCTTTTGCAAGCAAACATTTGGCCTGCAAATCCAAACAGAGCAAAACCTGCCGAACAATGCACCCTTTCAGACATTACTACCCCCCCCATACACACATACACCCCCCCCCCCCACACACACACACACTAACCCCCTCCACACACTAACCCACTACACACACTAACCCACTACACACACATACACACTAACCCCCCCCCCACACACTAACCCACTACACACACTAACCCACTACACACACACACACATACACACTAACCCACTACACACACACACACACATACTACCCCCCCATACACACATACACCCCCCCCCACACACACATACACACACACTAACCCACTACCCCCCCCATACACTAACCCACTACCCCCCCCACACACACACTAACCCACTACCCCCCCCATACACTAACCCACTACCCCCCCACACACACACTAACCCACTACCCCCCCCATACACTAACCCACTACCCCCCCCACACACACACTAACCCACTACCCCCCCATACACTAACCCACTACCCCCCCACACACACACTAACCCACTACCCCCCCCACACACACACTAACCCACTACCCCCCCCACACACACACTAACCCACTACCCCCCCCCATACACTAACCCACTACCCCCCCCATACACTAACCCACTACCCCCCCCCACACACACACTAACCCAATACCCCCCCCCCATACACTAACCCACTACCCCCCCCACACACACACACACACACACACACACACACATACACATACACACACACATACACACAATGATGTCACTCAGCCTAAGGAACAGTGATGCCTTTCCAAAACAAAGCCCCCAAGGTGGATGTGGTGGGTACCTGGGTGGGTGTGGGGGTATTGTGGGTGAGGGGATGGAGGGTCATGGGGGGTGGTATGAGGCTGATGGGGGCGGATGATGAAGGGCACTGGATGGGTTAAAGGAGGAGGGCTTTTAAGTGGGGAGAGGGGAGAGAGAAAGGAGATGAGGGGGAAGGGCTGGGAAAATAATAATAGTGAATAAAGGGAGCTTAACAGATGGAGATTGAAAAAAGAAAGAGAGAAAAGTGGATGTATAAAAAAGGAAGGTGGAGAGAATGCCCACTGGGTACACACTGGGTACACACTGGGTACACACTGGGTACACACTGGGTACACACTGGTTACACACTGGTTACACACTGGGTACACACTGGGTACACACTGGTTACACACTGGGTACACACTGGGTACACACTGGGTACACACTGGGTACACACTGGGTACACATTGGGTACACACTGGTTACAAACTGGTTACACACTGGGTACACACTGGGTACACACTGGGTACACACTGGTTACACACTGGGTACACACTGGGTGCACACTGGGTACATACTGGGTACACACTGGGTACACACTGGGTACACACTGGTTGCACACTGGTTGCCCACTGGGTACACACTGGGTACACACTGGTTGCACACTGGGTACACACTGGGTACACACTGGTTACACACTGGGTACACACTGGTTACACACTGGGTACACACTGGTTACACACTGGTTACACACTGGGTACACACTGGGTACACACTGGGTACACACTGGTTACACACTGGGTACACACTGGGTACACACTGGGTACACACTGGTTACACACTGGGTACACACTGGTTACACACTGGTTACACACTGGGTACACACTGGGTACACACTGGTTACACACTGGTTACACACTGGGTACACACTGGGTACACACTGGGTACACACTGGTTACACACTGGGTACACACTGGGTACACACTGGTTGAATCATTGTTGTTTCCACGTCATTTCAATTATCTTACGTTGAACCGACCTGGAATAGACGTTGAATTGACGTCTGTGCCCAGTGGGCGAGTGGGTACCTCCATGTGTGTCTGTGTTAGTCTGTCCGTCTGTCAGTCAGTAGGCCAACGTGCTTCTCTCTCTCTCTCGGTCAGATCAGATGATTCCCACCCCTCCCTCGTCTCTCTCGCTCTCTCTTTTTCCCCTCCTCCCTTCGCATTCCTTTGGCTCAGTGTGTTTATTGTCTCCCTCCCTCCCTCCCTCCCTCCCCTCCTCCTTCCATCCCTCTCGCTCACACACACGCCTCTCTCTGTCTCTCAATCACTCTGTCTCTCACACACACAAGGTAATATGGAGAGAATGAGGCGCTCTACACCACAAAACAGATGCAAACCCCTTACTCCCTCTCTGTGCCCACTTCTACCTCACTTGTCTTTACACACAAACAACTCAGGAGCATGATAACTAGCAAGCTGATTACAGCTAGTCAATATAGCACAAAATAATATTTAGTAGCCCTTTCCTGCAGTCAAATGACCAAATCGCCCTCTAATGGTCTCATGGGTGGAATGTTAACATTTTTCATAATTCATCAACATTCTTTTTTTTAAAGCACCGAAAATATGGTGTTTCTATGTCAAACGGTTTTGTTATATTTCATTCTTCTTTGATGTATATAAAGTGAAATATTGGGATGCAAACTCAAAATGAAATACATTTCAACTCTTTCTGACATGGTACAGGTGTCTTCTTTTATTAAGACCAAAGCCATAATATGAGGTGTGAGGTGTATACTTTTGTTTCAAAGTTGATTTGTTTAAGACTACCAAGAAATACTCTGTGTGACCCTGATTTAGCCCACTGCAGTAAAAGTTTAAATACTCTGTGTGACCCTGATTTAGCCCACTGCAGTAAAAGTTTAAATACTCTGTGTGACCCTGATTTAGCCCACTGCAGTAAAAGGTTAAAAACCGTCAAACATCAGTTAGTGATTATACTGATTATTATTATTACTATTAATTATTAAAATAAGTAAATATTCACACATTCAAATACACAAACACACCTAAATCTACAATGCATCTAGTTGTGCCACAGCTAATTCTCACAAAACTTTTCAAAGAATTCTTTAAGTGAGTGACAGAAGAAAAAACGTTATTAAATGAATGGCATGCATGGCTAGGACTTAGGGAAGCATGTTTCGGTCAAGTCTGGTGGAATCTGACCAGGTTCATCGTGTAGTCGTGATGGCTTGCTAGTGCTGCTTATTTTGACTTATAGCCAGTCTGCTCTCGGACCACACTGTGGCTCAAGTGCTTCTGTGAAATGTATAGTATGTTTGTGACTTGTTTGTGAAATATACGCTTGTTTGCATGTATAGTATGTGTCAGGTGTAGGTATCTCCATTAACACATGGATAGTATGGTGGCTATGACACAAACACACACACACTCTTGCTTGCACCAAAAGTTCAGCGCCAAGAGGTCGAGTGAGTTGGGTTAGAACTTGCTGTGTCCCCTTGTAATAATCCCAGAGAGAAGCTCAGTGCCAATCCCACTATCCCACTATGGTCACATCCCTGGTCCTTATGTCCACTTGACAGTTGCTTGATTCACACTGTAGGACCAACCCGAACCGTACTGTCCTGGCTTAGATATTTTCTGGTTGATGTGGTTGATACATAACCAGGAAAGTCCAGTATATTTTGGCTTGGTTTGGTGTGAATCAGGCTATTGTGACCAAGGAGCAATGGCCACGGCCCTGCCTACATACAGTACATCAATACTTCCCATAGCACACCTGGCACACCTAGGCAGCATTCCTTCTCTGCACCTGCATAGAGTAATGTAGCGTGCACCTGGGGGATCAAACAGCCAGCATTAACCCTCCACCCCACCCCCCCAAACCCCCTCCATGAGAACCCCCTAATGCTGGCCCAAACAGGTAACGTTTTGTTGGGGGTGGCAGGTAGCCTCGAGGTTAGCGCATTAGGCCAGTAACCAAAAGGTTCGAACAGGATGAAAAATCTCCAGGGACACTGGCAAATAGCTAACCCTGGCTCTGACCCCAACTCCCCACGGGTGTCTTGCAGATATTATCATTAACCCCCAATCCCTCCATCCCAGGCAGGCCCAGTACAGTACTCACCCACTACATCCAGGGTGTAGGTGTGGTTGATGGCGCCGTATGCGTTCTCCACCAGGCAGGTGTAGTTGCCCTTGTCTGACGGCACCACACTCTCCATGATCAGGGTCCAGTGCTGGTGACGCACCTGAGAGGGACAACAATGCAGACTGTGAATGGATGGAAGCTGGTTAAGCGGGCGGGTGTTAAGAAGAACGGTTTGTCGGGTCATGTTTCGGAGGACGCATGACTGGACCTTCGTCTCTCCCGAGCCCGTTGGGGAGATGCAGCGATGAGACGAGATCAGAATTGGATATCAAGAAAAGGGGGTAAAATACAAAAAACGTTTTTTTAAGTAAAATATTATAATTTATTAAAACTATTAAAATAAAGTTTAAATAATATTGGCAGTATTGGAAAACCATCCTGTGGCGATTCACGCAGATCTAAAAGGCTTCTTATTGTCATTTCTGTTCAGCTTCAGTTGCACTGCAGTTTAGAACGCAGATTTTTTAGAAGGTCTCCGTTTGGGTTTCCTAATTGGGGGAGTTGAGAGACATTTAAAGCTGGGGGAGAGAGAGTGAGTTAAGTGTCCCATGGAGAGCGCACACACACCGATGACTGATTCCAATTTCACACCAAACCCTGACCTCCTCTCTTCTTCTCTGTCTCCAGTGATGGTATGATTAGGAGAAGGGCAACAGTCTGCATCAAGATCAAGCCGCAGAAAATAGCATTGGAAGAGTAAATCCTTTCTAAACAACAGTCACGAATGTAAACTCAAGTGAAACGTTTAACTACATCGACTCATTCCAAGGCACAAGTCGTGAAAAACTCCTTGCTTGCAGTAGTGCACGTGTACCTTATACCCGCCCATGCGGTCCTCCTGTAGGAATGGTTGGCTGTTCTTCAGCCAGCGCATCTTAGGACGTGGGTTGCCCCCGGCAGCACAGCGGAACTTGACTGTGTTGGCAGCAGGCACCGCGTGCAGCCTCTTCTCCATCTTCTCCAACATCGTCCAATAGGGTGCCCCTAAAGAAAAGACACAACCAATCTGGTCAGATTCGGTCCATTCTAAACCCAATAATAGAAATACAGCAAAACATATTATATTTGTTATGTACCACAAAGAATCCGTTGTTACCACATAGTGAATTAGTTATTACCATGTAAAAATCATCTTAAACCGGATTGTAAAATAAAGCTTTACTGATATTTGCTCCATTGAGTAACGTTTTCAGTCCAAATTCCTGAACAACATGCACGACTACAGCTAGCATTAGCATTAGCCTAGTAGTGAGGTAGTGAGAAAGAGTGGGGCCTCGGCCAATGGATTGGGGGACAGGAAGGCGTGACCGAGGTGGCAAGCCCTTAACTGCTATTCACACTCCACTGGCCCCCTTTCACAAGACGGGGCTGTCTGGATAATACAACTCAGCCATTGATTCACAGGCTACGTCCTAAACGGCACCCTGTTCCCTTTAAAGTGCACTAGATAGGGAACAGCGTGCCATTTGGAAAGTGACCACAGTTCACAAACACTGGACAAACACTTAAGACTCAAATTTGGTCTCTTTAGTGCTTTAGAGGAGGAGAAACAATATGAGCTGAGGGGAGAATGTGTCGGCCTTTAGAGGAGGAGAAACAATATGAGCTGAGGGGAGAATGTGTCGGCCTTTAGAGGAGGAGAAACAATATGAGCTGAGGGGAGAATGTGTCGGCCTTTAGAGGAGGAGAAACAATATGAGCTGAGGGGAGAATGTGTCGGCCTTTAGAGGAGGAGAAACAATATGAGCTGAGGGGAGAATGTGTCGGCCTTTAGAGGAGGAGAAACAATATGAGCTGAGGGGAGAATGTGTCGGCCTTTAGAGGAGGAGAAACAATATGAGCTGAGGGGAGAATGTGTCGGCCTTTAGAGGAGGAGAAACAATATGAGCTGAGGGGAGAATGTGTCGGCCTTTAGAGGAGGAGAAACAATATGAGCTGAGGGGAGAATGTGTCGGCCTTTAGAGGAGGAGAAACAATATGAGCTGAGGGGAGAATGTGTCGGCCTTTAGAGGAGGAGAAACAATATGAGCTGAGGGGAGAATGTGTCGGCCTTTAGAGGAGGAGAAACAATATGAGCTGAGGGGAGAATGTGTCGGCCTTTAGAGGAGGAGAAACAATATGAGCTGAGGGGAGAATGTGTCGGCCTTTAGAGGAGGAGAAACAATATGAGCTGAGGGGAGAATGTGTCGGCCTTTAGAGGAGGAGAAACAATATGAGCTGAGGGGAGAATGTGTCGGCCTTTAGAGGAGGAGAAACAATATGAGCTGAGGGGAGAATGTGTCGGCCTTTAGAGGAGGAGAAACAATATGAGCTGAGGGGAGAATGTGTCGGCCTTTAGAGGAGGAGAAACAATATGAGCTGAGGGGAGAATGTGTCGGCCTTTAGAGGAGGAGAAACAATATGAGCTGAGGGGAGAATGTGTCGGCCTTTAGAGGAGGAGAAACAATATGAGCTGAGGGGAGAATGTGTCGGCCTTTAGAGGAGGAGAAACAATATGAGCTGAGGGGAGAATGTGTCGGCCTTTAGAGGAGGAGAAACAATATGAGCTGAGGGGAGAATGTGTCGGCCTTTAGAGGAGGAGAAACAATATGAGCTGAGGGGAGAATGTGTCGGCCTTTAGAGGAGGAGAAACAATATGAGCTGAGGGGAGAATGTGTCGGCCTTTAGAGGAGGAGAAACAATATGAGCTGAGGGGAGAATGTGTCGGCCTTTAGAGGAGGAGAAACAATATGAGCTGAGGGGAGAATGTGTCGGCCTTTGCCAAGAGGGTAACTAGACCATCACATTTAATTTAATCTAATTGCAGTTAATTGTAGTGTTTTAATTTAGCTTTAAAATTGCAGATAGATTGTGGTTCCATCAATGTAAATGTCTGCATCATTTCCAATCCCCTATATATTAATTTGGAAATACGGTGCATTCAGAAAGTATTCAGACCCCATTTCTCCACATGTTGTTACTTTACAACCTTATTCTAAAATTGATGAATTTGTGTTTTTTTCCTCATCAATCTACACACAATACCTCATAACGACAGGTTTTTAGATTTTTTTTGCTAATTTATTAAAAATAAAAACTGAAATATTACATTTACATACGTTATCAGACCCTTTACTTAGTACTTTGTTGAAGCAACTTTGGAAGCGATTCCAGTTTTTCTTGGGTATGACGCTACAAGCTCCGGACAACAGGCCCTCCGATTACAGAGTCTTCTTGGGTATGACGCTACAAGCTCCGGACAACAGGCCCTCTGATTACAGAGTCTTCTTGGGTATGATGCTACAAGCTCCGGACAACAGGCCCTCCGATTACAGAGTCTTCTTGGGTATGACGCTACAAGCTCCGGACAACAGGCCCTCCGATTACAGAGTCTTCTTGGGTATGAGGCTACAAGCTTGGCACACCTGTATTTAGGGACTTTCTCCATTCTTCTCTGCAGATCCTCTCAAGCTCTGTCAGGTTAGATGGGGAGCGTCGCTGCACATCTATTTTCAGGTCTCTCCAGAGATGTTCGATCGGGTTCAAGTCCGAGCTCTGGCTGAACCACACAAAGACATTCAGAGACCTGCGTTGTCTTGGCTGTGTGCTTAAGGTCGTTGTGCTGTTGGAAGGTGAACCTTCTCTCGTTCTGGAGCAGGTTTTCATCAAGGATCTGTCTGTACTTTGCTCCGTTCATCTTTCCCTCGATCTTGACTAGTCTCCCAGTCCCTGCCGCTGAAAAACATCCCCACAGCATGATGCTGCCACCACCATGCTTCACCGTAGGGATGGTGACAGGTTTCCTCCAGAAGTGACGCTCGGCAATGATGCCAAAGAGTTCAATCTCAGTCTTGGTGGTTCCAAACTCTTCCATTTAAGAATGATGGAGGCCACAGTGTTCTTGGAGACCTTCAATGTTGCAGAAATGTTTTGGTACCCATCCACAGATCTGTGCCTCGACACAATCCTGTCTCGGAGCTCTATGGACAAATCCTTCAACCTCATGGCTTGGTTGTTGCTCTGACATACACTGTCAACTGTGGGACCTTATATAGACAGGTGGTTGCCTTTCCATTCAATCAATTGAATTTACCACAGTTGGACTCCAATCAAGTTGTAGGAACATCTCAAGGACGATCAATGGAAACAGGATGCACCTGAGATCAATTTAGCAACAGGTCTGAATGCTTAATGTAAAAAAGGTATTTCTGTTTTTTTTTTTTTATACATTTGCAAAAATGTCTAAAAACCTGTTTTCATTTAGTCATTATGGGGTATGGTGTGTAGATTAATGAGGGAAAACATATTTTATACATTTAGGACAAGGCTATGTATGTTTGTGTACATGGAAGTCAGTGATGTATGTTTACTACAGGTTAATGAGGTAATGCAAATGTTATGTGACTAAAATGTGGTTGCGTCATTGCCATTGTTATCAACGTTCCACAGACGCCACAGACACATTGATGTCCAAAAGTAGAAGTGGGGGCCAAGCTAAACTTTGCGTCAGCCTCATTACTTTAGTGGTTGTATTCATTTGGGATCTATCGCATCCCACAACTGTCCTAGACAATGTTTGGAATATTTATTTCTCCCACAGAATAGAATAGGTCAACTTTTGTACTATGGGGGATAGTGGATAGTTGACAGAGGCTAGTGCTTTTGCTGTTCATTTGGCATAATCATCTTGTGGACAGTTCTTCCAATATCTTCAATATGAGCCTCGGAATTGGATAAAGATGTGCGCAATTGTGTCACCGAAGTGTCTGTCTTCACTTGTAGCCTGTGAGAAAGACCTGATCACATGACGGAGAGCCATGTGAGTTAGAGGGGCTTCTGAGCGCCCAGCCAGAAGAAGGAAATTACAATTATTACATTCAGCCCAAGGGCACAACGGCAAAAGGCTTGTCTGCTAAATGAACTAGTGTAGCCCACAGCCATATGGCTTATCCAGATCAGGGCCTAACATAAGGACAACTCAGAGTATGCTACTCAGAGTACACCATTGTGATGTATTACATGGATTTATTAGACTTTTTAAAAATGTAGATGTTCCAAAGGTCTGCATCAGTCACTTGTAGGCTATGAGTTGAATGATTTTATTTCACCTTTATTTAACCAGGTAGGTCAGTTGAGAACAACTTCTCATTTACAACTGTGATCTGGCCAAGACAAAGCAAAGCAGTGCGACAAAAAACAACCACACAGAGTTACACATGAGATAAACAAACGTACAGTCAATAACACAATAGAAAATCTATGTACAGTGTGTGAAAATGTAGTTAGATTAGGGAGGTAAGAAAATAAATAGGCGTTAACACTGGAGTGATAAATGTGCAGATGATGATGTTTAAATATGCCTTTGGTGCGTGCAGAGATACTGGGGTGTGAATGAAGCAAAAATAAAAAAAATAACAGTATGGGGATGAGGTAGTAGGGTGGGCTATTTACAGAAGGGCTATGTACAGGTGCAGTGATCGGTAAGCAGCTTTGACAGCTGATACTTAAAGTTAGTGAGGGAGATAGGAATCTCCCTCACTAACTTGTTGTGATTGAGAAATGTTTGGTTTGTAGAGGGTAAGTTACCCACACACTGATCACGCTCCCTCATTCAAACACATCCCCATACGGACATATAGGAAGTTAGTAACTGCATTGTTGGTTAAGGGCTTGTAAGTAAGCATTTCACTGTAAGGTCTACACATGTTGTATTTGGTGCATGTGACTAATACAATCTGATTTGATTCTGTTTGGCCTACATAACTGGAGCTCACTAACTCCGTATCTCTCCACCCTCTCTCCCTTTCTTTCCCCCACTCAACCTCTCTGTCTCTCAGTCAGCTGTAGTTCTCTTTATCGCCCTCTCCCTCCCTCTCTCTCGCTCAAACACACACACACACACAGTTTCTCTCTCTCTCTCTCTCTCTCTCTGCACCTGGGAGAGTGATTGCATAAGCAGATGGACTCAGTGAGGATGTAAGGTTTATGTTCAGAGAGGTCTCTGGAAACCTTTGTGTTTTCCAGGTTTAGTTTCCAGAGACCTCTCTGGAATTCTCTGTTTCTTTTGGAATTGGTCCTCAGTTAGATCAGCTGCGCCGCATCGCCTCTAATTGGGGAGACTATTTATGTTCAGCTTTCACACCTGTGTTTGTGGGTTTTTGTGTGTGTTTCATTTGGTTTTGTTTCATGACAGTTCATGGTCCCTGTCTCTCCTTTTGTTATTGTTGTGTTTTCGTATTAATAAAAGGAATGTTATCACACTACAGCTCTGCGCCTCGGGTTCTGTCTCATGGCGATCGTGACCGAGGAAGAGAAGCTTGGAGCGAAACAACAAGACAACCACCATCTCTAGGACAGGAGCAGAAAATCCAGGCTTACTCTGGCTTTGAGACACTCCTGTCCTTGCTTCAATCAGTTTGACCACTGAGGGAATGGACAGGAGTGTAGCTTTCTTGTTCTTGGGCCTCTGTGCTTCCCTTTCCACCCTCTCTCTC
Source organism: Thymallus thymallus (assembly GCA_023634145.1). Lineage (NCBI taxonomy): Eukaryota > Metazoa > Chordata > Actinopteri > Salmoniformes > Salmonidae > Thymallus > Thymallus thymallus. The sequence goes on along the minus strand of CM042389.1, from coordinate 31,205,959 downwards.
TCTCTCTCTTCCCAATCCTCTGTCCCACCCATCAGAGTGCAATCGGAATACTATCAGACTCAGTCACCTCCCATCATTTTCTCTGGCATGCAAACTGAACAGTACACACATTCTTTGATGCAGAAGAAGTAAACAATGCTCTTCCTTCCGGGATGACATAATGCAATATAATGAGGCTAGCTCTCTTAAGCCCCATTCCTTCACTCTCACTATCTCTACCTCTCTTCCTCTATCTATCTATCTCCTCCTTCCATTTCTCTCCATATTCTCTCTCTTTCAACACTTATTTTCTGTACAGACAGACAGACAGACAGTCTTCCCTCACTCATCTTTTTTTTTTTTTTTTTCACCTTTATTTAACCAGGTAGGCCAGTTGAGAACAAGTTCTCATTTACAACTGCGACCTGGCCAAGACAAAACAAAGCAGTGCGACAAAAAACAACACAGAGTTACACAGTAAACAAACATAGTCAAAAACACAATAGAGAATCTATATACAGAGTGCAAATGTAGTGCAAAATGCAGTAAGGTTAGGAAGGTAGGACAATAAATAGGCCATAGTGGCGAAATAGGTTACAAATTAGAATTAACACTGGAGTGATAGATGTGCAAATGATGATGCGCAAATAGAGATACTGGAGTGCAAAATGAGCTAAAATAATAAATATGTGGATGAGGTAGTAGGGTGGGCTATTTACAGAAGGGCTATATACAGGTGCAGTGATCGATAAGCAGCTCTGACAGCTGATGCTTAAAGTTAGTGAGGGAGATAGGAACCTCTAGCTTCAAGGATTTTTGCAGTTCGTTCCAGTCATTGGCAGCAGACAACTGGAAGGAATGGCGGCCAAAGGAGGTGTTGGCTTTGGGGGTGACCAGTGAAATATACCTGCTGGAGCGCATGCTACGGGTGTGTGTTGCTATGGTGACCAGCGAGTTGAGATAAGGCGGGGATTTACCTAGTAAAGACTTATAGATGACCTGGAGCCAGTGGGTTTGGCAACGAATATGTAATGAGGGCCAGCCAACGAGAGAATACAGGTCGCAGTGGTGGGTAGTATATGGGGCTTTGGTAACAAAACGGATGGCACTGTGATAGATTACATCCAATTTGCTGAGTAGAGTGTTGGAGGCTATTTTGTAAATGACCAGACGCCTAGGTATTTGTAGGTGTCGACGTATTCCAAGTCAGACCCGTCGAGAGTAGTGATGATAGTCCGGTGGGCGGGTGCGGGCAGCGTTCGATTGAAAAGCATGCACTTAGTTTTACTAGCATTTAAGAGCAGTTGGAGGCCACGGAAGGAGTGTTGTATGGCATTGAAGCTTGCCTGAAGGTTAGCCAACACAGTGTCCAGAGAGGGGCCAGATGTATACATGGTGTCGTCTGCGTAGAGATGGATCAGAGAGTCACCAGCAGCAAGAACGACATCGTTGATGTATATAGAGAAAAGGGTTGGCCCAAGAATTGAACCCTGTGGCACCCCCATAGAGACTGCCAGAGGACCGGACAATAGGCCCTCCGAATTTACACACTGAACTCTGTCTGAGAAGTAGTTGGAGAACCAGGCAAGGCAGTCACTTGAGAAACCAAGGCTGTTGAGTCTGCCAATAAGAATGCGGTGATTGACAGAGTCGAAACCCTTGGCCAGGTCGATGAAGACGGCTGCAGTTATGATATCGTTTAGTACCTTGAGCGTAGCTGAGGTGCACCCATGACCAGCTCGGAAACCAGATTGCATGGCGGAGAAGGTACGGTGGGATTCGAAGTGATCGGTGATCTGTTTATTAACTTGGCTTTCGAAGACTTTAGTAAGGCAGGGCAGGATTGATATAGGTCTATAACAGTTTGGGTCTAGAGTGTCTCCCCCTTTGAAGAGGGGGATGACCGCGGCAGCTTTCCAATCTCTAGGGATCTCTGACGATACGAAAGAGAGGTTGAACAGGCTAGTAATAGGGGTTGCAACAATTTTGGCGGATAATTTTAGAAAGAAAGGGTCCAGATTGTCTAGCCCAGCAGATTTGTAGGGGTCCAGATTAAGCAGCTCTTTACACCAAGTGTAAGGTTTAGGTACCCTACAAACGGGAGAAATTAAGGTTGATCTCCTAAACAGGCCAGAGTATGAGCTAGAACAACAGAACCAATGGGACTGGAACCCCACATCCACTCTGACCTTCTCCTGAAAAACAAAGCCTTCACCATGATCCTTCCGCGGGGCCTTGCTTGTCTACTCCAATCACAGCCAACCTCCTAATGATGGGCAGTGGGTACAACTTAGCTCGTAACTTTTTCTCCCTGTTTTGGGGTCGGGGGTCGGGAGTCAGGGTTGTTATTGCGTTGTTGTTCAATCTCTTTTTTTAGAAAGTGGAATCAAAGTGTTCCGAGTACGAGCTGTGGCAGACACTGAAACCTAACCCCCATTCCCCCCCCCATCTCCTTCCTTTCTTCACCTTCCATACTTCCACACCCCCCCCCCAGAAGTGGGCCGGGGACCAGAGCTCCACAGCGCACACAGAGAAGTGCTGGTGCTGATCCAAACCAGAACGCTGTAGTTAAAAGGCCTCAACCTTCACCTTTTCATTATTTCTCCTCTTCCCCCTCTCTTTTTTTTATTTTCCGGGTTTTATGAGTTCATAGAAAAAACACCAGGAGAAAATTGGACCGAGCTTCCAGAACAGCTGTTACTTTGTTTTCAAACAGCTTATTACCACCAGGAAAAAAGATGTCCCTCTCCACAGTGAGGCAGGGTGCCTGTGGAACATTTTTACAAGATGTGGAAGCCCTCATCTTCACTTCAGCCCTGACACACGCACACATAAAAATGTTTTACGTTACAGCCTTATTCTAAAGATAATTAAATTGTTTTTTCCCCCCCTCATTAATCTACACACAATACCCCATAAGGATGAAGCGAAAAATGTTTTTTAGAAATAAATAAACGGAAATATCACATTTACATAAGTATTCAGACCCTTTACTCAGTACTTTGTGGAAAAACCTTTGGCAGCAATTTCAACCTTGAGTCGTCTTGGGTGTGAGGCTACAAGCTTGGCACACTTATATTTGGAGAGTTTCTCCCATTCTTCTCTGCAGATCCTCTCAAGCGCTGTCAGGTTGGATGGGGAGCGTCGCTGCACAGCTATTTTCAGGTCTCTCCAGAGATGTCGATCAGGTTCAAGTCTGCTCTGTCTGGGCCACTCAAGGACATTCAGAGACTTGTCCCGAAGCCACTCCTGCGTTGTCTTGGCTGTGTGCTTTGGGTCGTTGTCCTGCTGAAAGGTGAACCTTCGCCCCGGTTTGAGGTCCTGAGCGCTCTGGAGCAGGTTTTCATCAAGGATCTCTCTGTACTCCTTTCATTTTTCCCTCGATCCTGACTAGTCTTCCAGTCCCCGCAGCTGAAAAACATCCCCACATCATGATGCTGCCACCACCATGCTTCACAAAAGAGATGCCTGGTTTCCTCCAGACGTGACGGTTGGCATTCAGGCCAAAGAGACCAGAGAATCTTGTTCAGAGTTCCATTTCGCCACTCTACCATAAAGGCCTGATTGGTGGAGTGCCGCAGAGATTGTTGTCCATCTGGACGTTTTTCCCATCACCACTGAGGAACTCTGGAGCTCTGTCAGAGTGACCATCGGGTTGTTGGTCACCTCCCTGACCAAGGCCCTTCTCCCCATTGCTCAGTTTGGAAGAGCTCTAGGAAGAGTCTTCTTCCATTTAAGAATGATGAAGTGTGTGTTCTACTGTGTTCTTAGGGACCTTCAATGCTGCAGACACAATCCTGTCTCGAAGCTGTACGAACAATTACCACAGGTGGACTCCAATCAAGTTGTAGAAACAGGATGCACCTGAGCTCAATTTTGAGCCTCATAGCAAAGGGTCTGAATACTTATACTGTATAAATAAGGTATTTCTGTTTTTTATTTTGTGTCATTATGGGGTATTGCGCGTAGATTGATGAGGATTCTTTAGTATAAGGCTGTAGTGTAACAAAATGTGGAAAAAGTGAAGGGGTCTGAATACTGAATAATTACTCACACACACAAAGCCCATCCCCCATCAGGTCCCTAACCTTACCATAATGGATGAGTCCACCTGACTGGCTGACTGGCTCCTCCAATCTGAGAGAGGCTGGCAACAGAAGGAATGTTAGGATGTTCTAACTTCTTATGTTCTTCTAATGTTCTTCTTCCTTAGCGCGCCTAGAAGGTCTGGGACCAGGTGCCCCCACATAGAAAAACACTATAGTACACTATGGTATAAATACTATAGTATTCAATGTAGTGTTTGCTGACTTTACTGTAGTATTCATTGTAGTGTTTTTGCAGAGTGTAGTTTTTACTGTAGTATAATGTAGTAGATACAGTTAACTATAGTATAAATACTGTAGTAAAATAAAACTCTAGTATATACTATAGTAATTCAAGTAGTGTTTTTGCAGATTGTAGTAAACTGTAGTACTTACTGTTGTTTTTGCAGACTGTACTATACTGTAGTATTTACTGTTGTGTTTTTGCAGACTGTAGTATACTGTAGTATTTAGTGTAGTGTTTTTGCGGACATTAATTTGGTACTGTTTTTGTTGTATTATCATTAAAATAGAAGTGGAGGCTTTCTCCTTCAGGAAATCTACTAAAATATAACATTTTCCATAACCTGTAGGTGCAGTGCACCCATCTACACACAATACATGTTTTTAGAAATGTTTGCTAATTTATTGAAAATGAAATTAACATGTAATTTACATAAATAGTCACACCCCTGAGTCAATACTTAGTAGAAGCACCTTTGGCGGCGATTACAGCTGTGAGTCTTTCTGGGTAAGTCTCTAAGAGCTTTCCACACCTGGATTGTGCAACATTTGCCCATTATTTTTGAAAATGTTTCGAGCTCTGTCAAATTGGTTGTTGATCATTGCTATTTTCAGGTCTTGCCATAGCTTTTCAAGAAGATTTAAGTCCAAACTGTAACTCTGCCACTCAGGAACATTCACTGTCTTCCTGGTAAGCAACTCCAGTGTAGATTTGGCCTCATGTTTCAGGTTATTGTCCTGCTGAAAGGGGAATTAATCTCCCAGTGTCTGGTGGAAAGCAGACTGAACCAGGTCTTCATCTAGGATTTTACCTGTGTTTAGCTCCATTCCGTAAATGTTTTATTCTGAAAAACTCCCCAGTCCTTAACGATTACAAACATACCCATAACATGATGCAGCCACCACTATGCTTGAAGATATGGAGAGTGGTACTCAGTATTGTGTTGTATTGGATTTGCCCCCATAGCACTTTGTATTCAGTCAAAAGTTAATTGCTTTACCACATTTTTTTTGAAGTATTACTTTTGTGCCTTGTTGCAAAAAAGATGCATGTTTTTGGAATATAAGGTTAGTATTGTGGAGTAACTACAATGTTGTTGATCCATCCTCAGTTTTCTCCCATCACAGCCATTAAACTCTTTTAAAGCCACCATTGGCCTCCTGGTGAAATCCCTGAGTGGTTTCCTTCCTCTCCGGCAAATTAGTTAGGAAGGACGCCTGTATCTTTGTAATGACTGACACAGGAGTTTGGTGGTATCTTAATTGGGGAGGACAGGCTAGCGGTAATGGCTGGAGCGGAATTAGGAGAATGGTATCAAGTACATAAAACGCATGGTTTGATGCCATTCCACTGGCACCTTTCCAGACATTAGCAGCCTCCACTGGTGTCTGGGTATATTGATACACCATCCAATTAATAACTTCACCATACTCAAAGGTATATTCAACGTCTGCTTTTTTTTTTACTAATAGGTGCCCTTTGCGAGGTATTGGAAAAACTTCCTGGTCTTTGTGGTTGAATCTGTGTTCACTGCTCGACTGAGGGACCTTACAGATAATTGTATGTGTGTGGGTTACAGAGAGGAGGTAGCCATGTTAAACACTATTATTGCACACACAGTGAGTCCATGCAACTTATTATGTGACTTGTTAATCAAATTTCTACTCCTGAACTTATTATTTAGGCACACCAGTTTAAGGAACTTCAACTCAGTGTCGGAGGCGTCACAACCGGCCGTGATCGGGAGTCCCATTGGGCGGCGTAGCGTCGTCCGGGTTAGGGGAGGGTTTGGCCGGGGTAGGCCATCATTGTAAATAAGAATTTGTTCTTAACTGACTTTCCTCGTTAAATAAAGGTTAAATAAATACAAATAACAAAGGGTTTGAATACTTATTGACTAAAGACATTTCAGCTTTAATGACATTTTTTATTCATTTATTAACATTTTTAAAAACATAATTCCACTTTGAATTTATGGGGTATTGTGTGGAGGCCAGTGACAAAAAAATCTCAATTTAATCAATTTTAAATTCAGGCTGTGACAACAGAATGTGGAAAAAGTCAAGGGGTGTGAATACCTTCTGAAGGCACTGTAGGTAGGACTGGTTTCTGAACAGATCATTCAGAGCTTCTGCTCTTCTCTATAATCTGTAGGGAAGGCAATATATGGTCTATACTTGCCATGCAGATTTCTCACTTGAGGGTGGCGCAAATTGCAATATGGGCAGGGTATATGTAAATGAAATACAGTAGTATTTACTATAGTTATAAAAGTGTATTTTTTTGCGGACTGTAGTGTTTTTGCGGACATTACAGTAGCATTTACTACAGTGTTTTTTTCTGGTTAACACTGTAACATTTACTATAGTATTCTACAGTATACTACAACATTATATAGTAAGTACTGCACATGATCGAGGGATACTACAGTATGTAGTATAGTATTCTACAGTATATTTCATTTTACTATAGAATTACATAGTAAGTACTGTAGTATTCTATAGTAAACTGTAGTATTTTTGTAGTCACAAACACCCTCAGAACACACACACACTTTCCCAGACTCAGCACATACAGAGGAATGCAACGTTATAGCTGAGATCTCAAAAAAACATATTTTAAATAGTATTAAATAACCCGATTAGGTAACACACATACAACACAACTGTCTTATCTGTTCCCAGGAGAAGAAAACAAAAGTACCTTTGGTCATGATGACATTTGATAGTCCAAGCCAACGACAACCATTTTGCTGAGTTCACATATTGCCCATAAGCCCCCACTACAGAAGACAATAGTCGTGGCCTCTTCTGCCCACATTGTCCCCACAATACTATGCCCATACTCACTTATCTGCTCTCCGTCCGCCCCCACGTCCTCCGATCGCTCTGTGTCGTCCTCATCGTCCCCAGACGAGATGGCATCTGTAGAGATGACCACGGTTACTTACTGCCATCTCTGTCACCTCTCAGGATGGCTGCAGCCGCACACACACTCTCACTGCTAGGCACACGCGCGAACGCACAGCTTCAGTACACACGCGCTCGCTGCAGCTCATGCTCATGCATGTTGATATTAACGTTTACATGAGTCACTAACCTATGTAAGAAAAGCTCAATAACTATAAATAAATAAATAAAACAGCCAATCCACAGCCCTTCCCCAACTACCCAACCACGCCATTACAAAGGCAGAACAGGGATACCGGTGCAACTCGGACCCTCACAGGTAAAGTAGCTGAAGCCACATTGCAGTCCATTGACTATCCACTCTGCCTACACTGACTGTACTCTCCAGAACCATATAAAACCATACTATAAGACCTACACCATGGCCAACTCTGCCTTTGTCTGCCCCTGCCAGGCTGGCCCGGCTGACTGGCTGGTTACTCTCTCTGACTCACCTGTGACGTTCACTATGAAGCAGAGCGTGTCGCTGCCCTGAGGGCCCACGGTGCTGCACGCGTACAGACCCGAGTCCTTGGGCGTGGCGTCGCTGATGTGCAGAACCTCCTGCTCTATCAGGGTGCGGTTGTTGGACCCCAGAGAGGAACCATCCTTAGTCCAGGTGATGGCCCCGGCCTCCCCGGCCAGAAGGCAGCTGAGCTTCAGCAGTTCGCCCGGGTGCACCGAGCACATGGTGGGCTTAGAGATTTGGTATTTGGTCGGAGGCTCTGCAGAGCGAAGGAAGGGGAGGAGGAAGGTGAGGAGGAAGGTGAGGAGGGGTGTCCACAGAAAGGAGGGAGAAAAGGTGGGAGAAGAATAAATAAGCAAGAGTGTAATAAAATAAAATAAAATAAACACACATAAGCCCATGGATGCACTTAACTCAACGTTATGCCCAGAGGAAGGATACAGTGAGAGAGAAGAGTCCCAAATTGTTTCATCTTAAAACCATGAAATAGGATGACAACCCCATAACCCCTTGTGGATCCTTCAGTCAGCCACTCTAAACATTAGCTGTGTTGGGTTGTGTTTTCATGTGTAAAGCATGCAGTTACGGCCCAAAGCAGAGGGTGAAGAATGGACAGTGGTGTGGAGGTGGAGCCTGTAAGAATAATAAGTGTGAAGCAGCAGTGTGAAGCAGCAGTGTGAAGCAGCAGTGTGAAGGCTGTTTTAGGACAGCGATTCTCCGACAGAAGAGATAACCTTTAACTACTAGTCTCAAACCTCTGCCTGCACTAAATCTACAGACCAAGAGAGGCAGAAACATTTAAACCCCGAAGAGCATCATATAAAACTGTTTCTGCAGTGAGTGGTTCTGTGTTCTCTGCCTTGTACGTTACTGTGGAGAAGCGTTTCTAGGTCCACTAGAGTTGAATACATTAAACAAGCCACCTCTAAAGCCCACACGGAGGCTGTAATAGTGCCCTATATAGGAAATAGGATGCCATTTGAGATGCATATCCAGTACTGTCCTGATCCCGCAACAGTTACTGTATATAACTCCAGAACTTTCCTGTCCTGTCCCGATAAAAATCACTCCCATCCCAACCCGTGCTCATTTTTACACGCTCTGCATGTGTGTGGCCATAGCAACTGCTCCGTTTGGCTGCTGCACACGACACGAGACAGTTGCCTGCACACACAGCTGATAACAGGCAGCCCTTCTACTTACCCAGAGTCGGATGAACTCATGGATATGGGTCATTATGTCGAAACCTTTGGCCTCAACCAGATTAAATGGCCGGAGGTCTATGGCGCACATATCTGCCACCCTATCGGTCACCCTACTCTTCACCTCAGCACGGGTTTAGTTAAATACGCAGAGCAGCTTTGCCACTTCAGGTTGCTTGTCCTGCTGTCCGGTTGGTATTTGATTGAACCGCTGCATTTTTTAACAATCCGTGTACTCGTTTATTTCGTTTGGGAGGGGGGCAGAAGAGGTGGTCTTTCTGTGGCATACATATATACATCCCCCCCAAAAAAATTGCAGTGGCGTCCACAATTTTGCAGCGACAGTGCTTTACCCCTATGCTAGACCCCACACACACACAGAGAGAGAGAGAGAGAGAGAGAGAGAGAGAGAGAGAGAGAGAGAGAGAGGGGATTCTCTGGATCGACACTGAGTTGAGTCTACAGATTTCAACACTCAGTAAAACCCTTCATTATTAAAAAAAACTTGGCAGAGGTGCAAGATTTCTGGATCGTTTATTGATGAGCTTAAAAGTGGGTGTTTGTGCGTTCATGTGCACGTCTGTGCATGTGTGCTCTTTCTCAGGGAAGGGGCTGAGCTGGGAAAGATTAAAAGGATTTGAGGGGAAAATAAAATCCAGTTCTGTATGTGTCTAACGTGTCTTTTGGCTGACTGTCTACTTTTGGCTGACTGTCTACTTTTGGCTGATTGTCTACTTTTGGCTGACTGTCTACTTTTGGCTGACTGTCTACTTTTGGCTAACTGTCGACTTTTGGCTGACTGTCTACTTTTGGCTGACTGTCTACTTTTGGCTGACTGTCTACTTTTGGCTGACTGTCTACTTTTGGACTTTTGGCTGACTGTACACTTTTGGCTGACTGTCTACTTTTGGCTGACTGTCTACTTTTGGCTGACTGTCTACTTTTGGCTGACTGTCTACTTTTGTCTGACTGTCTACTTTTGGCTGACTGTCTACTTTTGGCTGACTGTCTACTTTTGGACTTTTGGCTGACTGTCTACTTTTGGACTTTTGGCTGACTGTCTACTTTTGGCTGACTGTCTACTTTTGGACTTTTGGCTGACTGTCTACTTTTGGCTGACTGTCTACTTTTGGCTGACTGTCTACTTTTGGCTGACTGTCTACTTTTGGCTGACTGTCTACTTTTGGCTGATTGTCTACTTTTGGCTGACTGTCTACTTTTGGACTTTTGGCTGACTGTCTACTTTTGTCTGACTGTCTACTTTTGGCTGACTGTCTACTTTTGGCTGACTGTCTACTTTTGTCTGACTGTCTACTTTTGGCTGACTGTCTACTTTTGACTGACTGTCTACTTTTGGCTGACTGTCTACTTTTGACTGACTGTCTACTTTTGACTGACTGTCTACTTTTGGCTGACTGTCTACTTTTGGCTAACTGTCGACTTTTGGCTGATTGTACACTTTTGGCTGACTGTCTACTTTTGGCTGACTGTCTACTTTTGACTGACTGTCTACTTTTGGCTGACTGTCTACTTTTGACTGACTGTCTACTTTTGACTGACTGTCTACTTTTGGCTGACTGTCTACTTTTGGCTGACTGTACACTAATAATTAGATACTTAATTGGTCAGTTGCACACAAGGTCCAACTGACATTTTACTTCCACGTTTAACCCAACCCCTCCGAAAGACACACATACATTATACAGTTTTTTGGAGAGGTGCAGTTGCTACCACACTGGCCACCCGAGGATCTGTTGTGGGAGTTTAAGTGCCTTGCTCAAGGGCACAACGGCAGGGAATGGCATCTAGGATTTGATACCCTCTGGTTGCCAGCTAATTTCCTGCCAGATTTTTCCAGCTGGACCCAGACTACCTGCCGCTCCAGGTACAGAGGTATTCCCAACCGTTCCTCACCATACATTCCACCCTCATTGTGTGTGTTACATTACCCCCCAACACCCCCGTCCTAGGCAGGAAGAGAAAGTTAATTCCACTCGCAGACAGCCGGCCGGCCCAGAATGCTCCCCGCCGGCACATTGTCACACACAGGTATAGTTTCCGTACTGTCATATTTTAGTCCTTCCTTCAATAATTAACCTTTCCCTCTCCACCCACCACCACCACCACCACCACCACCACCCAGTGTGTGTGGTCTGGGGAGGAGTGTGTGTTGATTGATGGGGCTATATTCACCACCTTTGTTTTCCATAGTACCGGGGGCCACTGAGTACTTTAATTTCATAGTTATTCAATATACGTTTCCCTCCACTGTGTGATCAAAGCCTTTGGAAAGAGCTGTTGTGTTAGCCTGTTGCCTGATTCAGGCCTGGGCCTCAGTTAGGGAGATAGGCCTGCCTGCCTGCCTGCCTGCCTGCCTGCCTGCCTGCCTGCCTGCCTGCCTGCCTGCCTGCCTGCCTGCCTGCCTGCCTGCCTGCCTGCCTGCCTGCCTGCCTGCCTGCCTGCCTGCCTGCCTGCCAGAGAAGAGAGAAAGCCGATATGCACAGACCTGAGAGGGGATGGTCATATACTATGACAGGGACCATGCATCACACACCCAGAATGGGGGGTGGAGAAAGACATGGTAAAAAAATACATGTTGGGAAAACAAAAGAAGAGATGGCCGGTAAACTAAGAAGATGAACTGGGAGGGGCTCCCTCACTCCAAATGGTGGCACTTCAGAAGTGTTACTTTGAGCTGTTCTACATCTCTTCTCCGCTGGGTGTGCATCTGTCCCTCCCTCATTCCTATCTTCCCTCCTCTTCTCCTTTTCCTCCCCCAATGACACTGTTGACCTGACCCTGATCCCACCCCTAAACCTGTTGACACCTTCGGGATTCCCAATTATTCATGGGAACCATGGGGACCACTACAATCACACCAGGGTTTCCGTCAGGACAATTTGCCGGCGGTCAAATTACTGGGAACATTTCCATTTACCGGACATTTGAGAAATGTACCGTTCATCCATATGCGTTGGGTGCGTAGACCAAGCAGCCAGTGCCATCAATACATGAGGGATATTGGCCAAATGAGCTACATCTACATGTCCTTAAAAACAGCCTATAACACATTACAAAAACACTATTCCTTGTGTTTCAAATGCAAAAGCCTATTGTTTTATTGGTTTTTACTTTCATAAAACAATAACTGTCGACCTCACGGTTCAGCTGTCAGATTTGAACCCTAAATGCATCAGGGCGTTGCATCCATAAAGGAAGACAAGCTTGGGTCTCTCCCCAGAGAGAGAGAGAGAGATGCCGGCTGCATGCTATGACACCGACACACTGCTATACAGATATACGCGTACAGAAGGACGTTATTTTGTAAATGTTATAAAGAAAACATGATGTTGTTCGGTTAGAGGAATAACTCTGGTAGGCTTAAAACATTCTTCCTCACCTAAAGTTGAGATGTCAGAGTCAGTTGGAGCACCACTGCCTTCATATCATAGGCCTGCAGTATTAATAGGACAATAGCCACACTACACCAAACCTTCACAGACGTTTCTACGTTTTATTAGGGTAATATCAAAAGTAAGTCAAGACATTGTTTATAGGGAAAATACAAGCAGGATATTATATCGTGGCAAACAATATTATAGTACAATATTACAGCTACAATTGTATTTATCGTCTTTTAAATGTACTTTATCAGCCAAAAGCTGGCAATTACTGGCTACTCATTGTGTGGGCAGTGTCCACATAGCCTGTCTTCTCCTGAGAGCCAGGTCTGCCTACGGCGGCCTTTCTCAATAGCAAGGCTATGCTCACTGAGTCTGTACATAGTCAAAGCTTTCCTTAAGTTTGGGTCAGTCACAGTGGTCAGGTATTCTGCCACTGTGTACTCTCTGTTTAGGGACAAATAGCATTCTAGTTTGCTCAGTTTTTTTGTTAATTCTTTCCAATGTGTCAAGTAATTACCTTTTTGTTTTCTCATGATTTGGTTGGGTGATGGGTTCTATAATTGACTCAGATCCAGATCCTAATTGGTATGTAGAATTTAATGTTTCTTTTGATGGCATAGAAGGCATCTTGCCTTGTCTCTCAGGCCGTTCACAGCTTTGTGGAAGTTACCTGTGGCGCTGATGTTTAGGCCGAGGTATGTATCGTTTTTTGTGTGCTCTAGGGCAACGGTGTCTAGATGGAATTTGTATTTGTGGTCCTGGACACTTTTTTAGAACACCCTTATTTTTGTCTTACTGAGATTTACTGTCAGGGTCCAGGTCAGACAGAATCTGTGCAGAAGATCTAGGTGCTGCTGTAGGCCCTCCTTGGTTGGTGACAGAAGCACCAGATCATCATCAAACAGTAGACATTTGACTTCAGATTCTAGTAGGGTGAGGTGCTGCAGACTGTTCTAGTGCCCTCGCCAATTCATTGATTGGCTACTTCGGCTACATTGAAGAATCTAAAATCTAAAATATATTTTGATTTGTTTAACACTTCTTTGGTTACTACATGATTCCATGTGTTATGTCATAGTTTTGATGTCTTCACTATTATTCTACAATGTAGAAAATAGTACAAACAAAAGAAAAACCCTGGAATGAGTAGGTGTGTCCAAACTTTTGACTTGGTACTGTACATGTATTTGCTGTTTGTTCTTTGTTATAGGGCCAAAAAGATTGGAGAAGTGGTTTATCAATACATCTGCATTTTGGATAGATAACTCTTTGTGTTGTTTGTTTAGTGTTTTTTCCCAGAAGTGGTTAGAGTCTATGGATTCTTTAATTACATTGAGCTGATTTCTGACGTGCTGTTCCTTCTTTTTCCGTAGTGTATTTCTGTATTGTTTTAGTGATTCACCATAGTGAAGGTGTATTTCTGTATTGTTTTAGTGATTCACCATAGTGAAGGTGTATTTCTGTATTGTTTTAGTGATTCACCATAGTGAAGGTGTATTTCTGTATTGTTTTAGTGATTCACCATAGTGAAGGTGTATTTCTGTATTGTTTTAGTGATTCACCATAGTGAAGGCGTAGACTCAGGTTTTCTGGGTCTATGTTTTTGGTTGGACAGGTTTCTCAATTTCTTTCTTAGGTTTTAGCATTCTTCATCAAACCATTTGATAGAGAAGCTGAGAGGTCAAATATACTGTTTAGATTTTCTACTGCCGAGTTTACATCTTCACTATTACAGTGAAACGTTTTGTCCAGGAAGTTGTCTGAAAGGGATTGAATGTGTTGTTTTTTTGGTAGGTTTCCACACTACTTTCCTTCCATCTATAGCAGCGTGCGACAGAGCTGCAGGAGTTTTGATCCGTTTTGACACGTTTTTCTTGGTTGTTTTGTCATAGTTGTGTCTAGGGGGGCATATGGGGGAGGGAATACTGTCACCCCCAGGTAGGTATTTGTCCACCTGTGTGCTGAGGGTGTCAGGTTCTTGTCCAGTTCTGGCATTTGCTCTCTCTCTCATGCTCTCTCTTGCTCCCGATTCAAATAAAGGTGCTTTATCTACATGGGAAACATATGTTTACATTGCCAAAGCAAGTGAAGTAGACGATACAAAAGGGAAATAAACAATCAGAAATGAACAGTAAAAAGTGTTTAAATAATATGTACAGTGTTGTAACAATGTGCAAATAGTCGAAATATGAAAAAAAAAAAAAAAAAGATAAATATATATGTGTCTCTAATAAGGTCATAAATTTGTCAGGTTAGGAAGTGCACCTCAGTTTCCATTTTGTGGGCAGTGGGCACATAGTCAGCCTCTCCTCCACCCTCCCTCCCCGGTGGAAGTTATTATCAACATGCCAGGTGTGACAGACTGCCGTCTCACTCCTCTCCTCTCTTCATTCACACCATCCTGACAAGAAGTAATCATGCTCCCTGAGCGACTACGGCAAAAGGACTGCGACCAATTCGCACACCGGAATACACTTCTCTATCTATCTGTCTGTCTTTCTCTCTCACTCCATCTGTCCAACTGTATGTCATATCTGTGAGAAGACCAAGCACAATACGAGGAGCATGAGTAACGTATATAGAGAGCAGGGATCATAAAACAGACACTGCTGTAAACTAGCTAGCTCTTCTCGCCCAACTCTCTCGCCTGCAGTTTAGTGGATAATGGGATGGTAGGACTGGAAGTCATAACAAAGTGTGCACACACATGCATAAGGATGCTCACACACACACTCACACACACACGCCTCATAAACTATGTATACTCTCCCCTTTTTCTGTGTCCTCTCACTGTCCTTTGACTTCAATCAAATGTATTTATAAATCCCAGGACTATTATTTTTTCCCTCTCTTCACTCTAATTAGGGGATCACGGAAATGCTCTGAATAACTATTGTTATTGTCTACATGCATTTTGGGGCGACTTAGTCAAATAACTCAAGCATAGATCGGTAACTTCTTTCGTACATGGAAACTAGAGGCCGTGAGCAAATTGGTCAAAACATAATGGCACTGATTGGCCTATGGGGCGCGGTGTTATAAGCAGTCTCACGTAAACTCTTTGTATCCATTTCCCCGTTTGACCTTGAAACATTGTATGCAGGTGTCTTTCCTCACGCTGAACACATTTTTCCATAAGGTCCGTCAGATACATTTTCCTCCATCTTGGAAATGTTAACTTAGTTTGAGAAATTGGTTAAGAGATGGCTGAGTTATTGATAAATCAGGAAATCTGATTTTAAGTGTCAACTTAAATCCTTTGTAAATCCACAACACAATGGCCTATTAATTTGCAACGTTTTAGGGTCATCAGACGTTATTATGATGAACCATATTAAGTTTGGCATTGATATCTTAAAAAATAAGCAAACTATTAACAATTACCTTTTGCTATGTAAAGCTAATGCTTTAAGTAACAATAGAAAATCTTCTTCTCAAGAACTAAAAGTCAGATTCACTCCAAACTTGGTCTCGATTTGAATCTTTCCCTTTCAAGACGATTCGATACGTATCTAGGTAAATGTGCTCCAATATGATACAGGGACGCTAAGTTTTAGTTTGAAACGATTCAGTGCAATTCGGTTTGATTAGAGAACAAATAGTAAAACTCCATGTCAATTTACAATGCAGAAACATTTTCCTATTACGTATGTATGACTGCTAGGGCGGGGCAATGAAGTTATATCTAGCGCAACCCTTTACAGACATAGAACGCAGCTACAGTAACATCAGGTAGCTTTTCAGACAGTAGAATTCTGCTCCAGCGTAAAATGTTCTGTATTTTTTCACTGTCGCTGATTGATGTGCTGCTGTGTTGTTTTTAATGAATTGTTTTATGGTATGGTAGCTTTTATTTCTACTAAATGTCTTGGTAAGTAAACTTTAACCTTATCACACATGAGTTCCAAATATCTCTAATGGTCGCCCCAGCGTGAGTTGTTTTATGTACGTGATGTCAGAATTCACTCACTGTTCCAAAATGTGATTGTTACGCAACAGGACAGTTAACATGCGCTGCCTACTAATTATCTATAGGCTGTGTTTGAATTTGTCAATTTCAAATTATTTTCTAACAAATGTTATTTTCTATCAATAGTTTGAACGTAGGTGTTTGTCCGCCTCCTCATTCATTCAGATAGAAGTAGCCTGTTTCATTGTTGCGGACAATTTATGTTTGAGGCGTTGCTGAGCCGGAAAAACCTCTCTCTTCAAGGAGATCCCAAGCACTTCCCCAGTGTTTCCGCAGATCCAAGTATGCAGACATTTGGTCAGTCTTCATGAACTGGAACATTTTCTGGTTGGTGCTCACATTGGCTTCCTTGTCGCTTTCCTTACAAATAATAACTCTAGACATGTGTTCATTGCTTTCAAAGTAAATGCCTTGTTTTCTGTATGTCGTGTTGTCGTTTCTACTGTAGCATAGAGACTGTATCTACGGAACATGATGTATTTACAGCTTATTCACGTTTCAAGTACTGGTGACAAATCATGCATTCTGATTATTGCATAGATTGTAATGGACACCTATCATGTCTGTAACATACTTTTTTTAAAGGTTGTACTGATTATAATGAGCTGATGCTAAACTATTTGCCAACTATGTGTGGTGTCATGTTTGACATTATACAATGTATTCTGACCAAAGATGTTATGAGGTGAAGGAATGGTTGACTCATCTTTCAAGTAAACGTCTGGATACTTGCAACATGCAAACTGCAAGCAGATCAAACTCATCTTGTCTCCTCTTATTATCTTCGGTTGAGGCGAAAAACAAACATGGCGGCTCGCACAAACGACCCATTGTCGGATTACTTTCGTTTTCTAGAAAGTGTTTTACTCAATTATTTTGATCAATGGTGAGCTCATTCGTGAGGTGATGAATTATAAGTAGTAATTGCTATTAGCTAATTCATAATGTGGTTTCTGTCAGCCGAGAGTTATCTAAATATGATGGCTTGTGTTAAGTCAGTCTTTCCTCAGTTAGCGCCAAGACTAATTTAGCCTACAATTTCCGGTTTGGATGATTGTGTATGCTGTCGCTACTTCTGTGAATGTCTGAACATTGCATCCAAAAATAAACTGGTCACAATCAGGACATATCTTTGTAAGGACTGTGTTTGTGCAAAATGTTTCTCTTAAAAAACAGTGCGGCCAGCTCAAATGTTGACTGTTGCATCAATCGAAACTGGACGTTCTAAATAAGAGTTCTAATCACACCGGTTTGAGCGTACTCTGAAGGGACCACTCTAGAATTATAACACTTGTTTGTTGGTACGTGTGAAAAGGTTAAGGTACTTTTTAGGAGAGAGTGGTCTGGCTGGGTGCAGCAGCTCAAGATTATTTGATTGACAGTTCTGGTTAACTAAGGATATACTTTAGTCCCTTCAGAAGAGGAGTTCCTTTTTACAGACAAGTAAAATGTCAGTTCATATCACCAGAGAAGGTTTTATGTCGGCATTTAAAAAATAAACATAGTGTAGCCAACCCTAACAGACAAACAAACAGACTGTAGACGAGGCGCTTTCAAGGGGCCACATTCCATGATGTCTGAAAAGCATAATCGATACAGGCTACCGGTAGCTTATTGTAATTTAATATGAGGCAAAAACAAAGAGTAGGCTACCCTGTGATTGCAAGACTGGCCCGAAGACATTTGTGCCATATTCTGCAAGCAACAGACCGAAGACTGAACACACACTTGCATCATTATCGAAGAGACAGAGCAGGCAAGCGTGGTCATATGTTTTGGTAATCTGCATCTCACAATGTCTTGTCTTGCATGCCTCTTCCTCACTGGTTTTATTTTAATTACACAACTTCCCCAGGCCTTTATAGCCTATCGGCATGCAAAACAACTTGTAGATGAATGACTGTCAAGACAGTTACATTCAGTTAAAATACTGAAAGAGAGGATGCATTAGTTGTCACAAAATATGAGAGGTATTTTCGGAAAGTGGTAGACATATAGGCCCTACTGCACCGCACACAGGTACATTTGCCAGTGGCACACCGGGACACGAATGAAAAAATACTGTCCCCGGTCAAGATCTGACAGGAAAGCGAATGATGTGTGCATCATTTCAATAGCAGGTGTTTTTATCTTTCATTTGCGGACTGAGCAAGTAGCCTTTACAGGGTTCATAGAGATATTGGCAAGTCAAATTCAAGGACTTCCAGTTACTTTTCCAGGCATTAAATTGTCATTTTCAAGGACCTACATTTTTATTTAATTGTTGTAATAGCCTAAATGTATGCAAAAAAGTATCCATTACCACTTTAAGAATAATTATTGTTTTAATAGGCCTACCCATTGGCATTATACATTGACATTCACATTATTTTAGCATTCTGAAATATGTCCGAATAATGTGTGCATTGCCTGACTAAATAGACAGCATGAATGATGTCTGTCCATGTGGTAGCTAGTCGTTCTCTCCATTTGAGATATTGAAGAGTTATTGAAGAGTTACTGTATCTTATTTTACAACGAGAAAGTGACAATTTGAATAATTAAATTAAAGTTTATTGCTTGGGTATACAGATTTGCAGATATTATCGCAGGTGCAGCAAAATGCTTGTAGAGCTTCTAAATCCGGACCAAAGAGCCTAGAGGAAATTATTTTCAAGGTAGGCTATTCCATGATGACAGAATTGTGCATCGCAAATATTCAACCAAGATTTTGAACTTTTTAAATACCTTGGGTTTGCATACCCATTCTTGCCTTAGCATTTAGAGATATAACTTGGAACATCCACGCAACAACTAGATGTTTGAGAGCTGGAGGGTTTCTAAAACCTCCCCTGTATGTCGAGCCCTGACATACAGACAGGGGCATTCCCGTGCCATTGTTGCCTGTTCAGAAAGTTGGTTTATTTTTGGTAATTTGCACATTACTCTTTGAATAAATCATAATAAAAATAAAAAAAGTATGTGTCGCACTGCCAAGTCAAATGCGACTGTTTTGGTTAGAGTATGTATTGAGGTAAACCCTTGGTCACAGCCTGGCACAGGCACTCCCTCAGTTCTATCACCCTCTTATCAGACAGGTGTGAGGTAGTGGAGGAGTGACAGTAAGGCGTTTTCTGCAGCATCGGCCAAGGCAAACAACAGTTCATATAACGCCAATACACCTCTACACTAACTAGGCCTAACGGCAGGCAAGTAGGGGCCTATAAAAGTCCATTGTTTAGCCTGGCTATCAGGCTAACCGCCTGGCCACACTGACAGCAGGACTAAGGATAATTTGTTAAGCAAGAGAGTTCCGCTCCACTGCCACTGGGACACACACACACACACGCACAATAAGCAGCTCACACACACAAGTACACACACACCAAACACACACACAGTAAGCATGATCATGCACACACACACACACACACACACGTTATTAACAGGCCGGGTGCAGGCAGACAGGCTGACACTTTTACACTTTTACAACCTTAGATATCACTGTGTATGAGGTGAGTCATATGGCCACCATCTTTTCTCAACCACCCACTTACATGCAAACGAACATGCAATAAAAGCCGATTCTTCATATTCAAATTGAACTGGTTATAACTATGCATGTATCATGTTCTGAAAACCTGAACAGAGATTTTAAAGAGCATTGGCCAGATAGATAGAAATAGAATTACTAGATTTTAGGGCCGGGACAAACGATACCAGTATCGCAATGTGTTTTTCATGGCAAAAATGAAAACACAAAGCAGACCAGACTCTTTGGTTCTTTAAAAACCTGCTATTTGTAAAATATTGTGTGCTATAACTTGGAATATAAATACATGTGACTCTGGAAGACAACATAATGATTTTTGTTTCCAAAATTAGGGATGTTTTCCTAAAGAAGTGAAATCCCCTTCGTGTTTTGTTTCCTTGCCATCGTCAAGACATTTCCCCCTCGGGGATCAATAAAGTACCTATCTATCTATCTATTATACTATCGTCAATCCCAATACTGGTATCGTCCCAGCCCTACTAAATTGTAGGGCTCTTCCTGCTCCATACAAGATGAGGGACAGAAGTGTAGCACAGTACGTATCAGCATGTCCCTCCCTGCTATACTAGCCTTACAGGTTGGAGTCCTACTGTGTACCACTAGTTGACAAGTTGTTTTGCCATCATAATGAGTAGTAGTCAATCAGAACGAATCCCAATGACGTGGTTTCAATGACAATGGGTTGTCACGCCCATGCATATTTACATTGATTTAGCCTGACTGTCCATCAGTCCACTTAACCTACTACCACAAGCATAGTTAGAGTGAGGAGGACCATAGAAATTGAATGAATAGATTGTATTTTTATGGCGAGGATAGCTAGGTTTACCTTCTAGAACACCTGTACTATGTCAGTTCCATCAACACGCAGGTCCCAACGTACAGACCACACACACGCACACACACTGCCACATTCATTCATTCAACACAAGTGTCTGAACAGACCCCAGAGCCATGCAGCATAAAGGTCATTGTAGAGGGACACACAC